>SJYA01001024.1:274558-372278 GCA_006410615.1 Neotragus moschatus
TCCAACTCTTTGCGACTCTATGGACTGTAGCCTGCCAGGCTCCTCTGTCCGTGGGATTCTCTAAGCAAGAATACCAGAAGAGATTACCATACCCTTTACCAGGGGATCTTCTGGACACAGGGGTTGAACCCACCTCTCTTATGTCTCCTGAACTGGCAGATGGTTTTTACCACTAGTGCCACCTGGGAAGATCAATTTCAGGAACACAGGCCCCCAAAAGGAAATTTTGCAAAGAAGCCTAAAGAGTTTCCCTTCCTTAAATAAATGAGAAGTGTCAAACTGAAATCAAATTAGATGGGCTACACTTACTGAAATACAGCATTCATATACACCCACACATGCAAACATAATATAGAGGGAACTATAAATAAAGTCTAAAAATTCTGCATTGCCATATTTATTGAAGCATTCATCCACTTTGAAATTTAAATGTGGATATATTTGAATCAGTTTTTTAAATTGCATAACAAAGTTTTCAAATAACGNCTACACTTACTGAAATACTGCATTCATATACACCCACACATGCAAACATAATATAGAGGGAACTATAAATAAAGTCTAAAAATTCTGCATTGCCATATTTATTGAAGCATTCATCCACTTTGAAATTTAAATGTGGATATATTTGAATCAATTTTTTAAATTGCATAACAAAGTTTTCAAATAACATGTTCTTGAGTTCTGAATATTTTTGTGAATAAACAATATGTTGCAATAACACTTTTTAAATTCCAAATTTTAGAAAAAATAATCTTCACTATAATGATACTCTAATATACTTTATCTATGAAATTGGGAGCAGTTTAGTGTGTAAGGAAATAATTTAAAACAGTAGATGTCACTGATTCACATTTGTTTAATTGAGGGTGAAATTGTGCTTGCTTCTTCTTGTTTATATTTCAGCAATGTACAATCCAAACACCAGTCCACTTGAGCATTACAGAGTTCATCCATTCTGATATTCTTTGATTTCGATCCTTGATTTGTGAAGAAGATTATATATAATCTGAAACCTCAAAAGAATACTGGATGCTACCCAGGTGAGGTGGGGAGGGATAGGTAGAGAGGAAGAGGAGAAAGAAGAAAGGGAGAAAATCCTGTGGATATTCTCCGAACAGGAAACATCAGGCCCAGGGTTGCAGGAGGAGTTTGTCGTATGTGGGGACTAGTTCCCACAGCGCTGAAGCAGAGAGGCACGCTAGGAGTGAGAGGAATGACCTAGAACAGCCGCATCATGAAAGGTCTTGAAAACCATACAGAAAAGTACCTGTTTTCTCCTGAGGATATTGGCCATGAGATAAATGTGTTTTGTATTTAATAATCATCATAGCAAAGCTGACTGAATGAAAGAGTTGATAAAAGACCTGAACTGAAGTAAAAGTGACCTCCTTTTCTAGCAGCCAATATGATGAGAACCTGCTGCCAGCCAAGAATTTAATCTAGGCAGGATGGGCATATGTTTATATATATATATATCTTTCATTTTACATTGTTTAGATTTTTTTAAAAAAGGATATAAGATGATGTACGTGTGACTTTTATGCTTTTTTTGCAATTCAGTGTCTTAGATAAACTCACTCTCTAATTGCTTTTGGACATTGGGCAAAACTCAGTTACTGGTAACACAAGGAAAAGAAAGTGATCTTTGTAACATGATGATAAAGAGGAAATGAAACTTTCTGGCAACATGTCAAGGCTGTATTGCTAATTCTAGGGCTTGTTAACCTGTGAAGTTACTCCTCTTAGAGATGGCTGGGAAGAGGCGGTGGAGGACAACATTTGATGAAGTCCTGGTCTTTGCCCTTGACATTTGTAACTTTCATGTTCATGAATGAAGCTTAACAAATTTACCAAATTTTAAACCTGAAAGAGATTTGTCCAAAAACTAAACTTCCTCTTTACTTCAAACAGCTCTTTTCTGGGAAGAGCCACATAAAACGCTTCACTGAGAGGGGCAAAAGCGAAAGATATTGAAGAGAAAGTGAAAGAGATGTTTGAAAACCCGTACCTAAACTATTCTGTGCTGTGATGGCAAAGGCTCCATGTTGACAGCCAAAGTTTATCTGTAGTTCACATGGACTTTGAGGAAATGTGTTTTTTAAAATCATTTATTTATGTTGTTATTATATAGAGTGTGCTGTGTCTGCGGTTTGTTGTTGTGGAGATGTAACTAATGCCATGAACAGATGCTCATGGAGTCAGGAGCTGGGACCATGTAGACTATAGACATGGTGGGCAGGCAGGACTGAGTCCACCACGCAGGAAGAATGGCAAGAAATAAAGTGTTAAAGATGGTTCAGCGGGTAAAGAATCCACCTGCAATGCAGGAGACGCAGAAGACATGGGATTGATCCCTGGGTCAGGAAGATCCCCTGGAGGAGGAAATGGCAACCCACTCCAGTATTCTTCCTTGGGAAATCCCATGGTCAGAGGTGCCTGGTGGGCTACAGTTGAAAGGGACACAACGAGTTGGACGTGACCAGACTAAACATGCCTGCATGAGCATGGGCAAAGTGGTAAAGAGGCAACTTGAACTAGACCATTGATTTACTCCCCTAGGTGATATTTAACTCTGAGCAAGCCAAACTTTTAGAGATTTTCCTTTCAATTGAAAGGAAAATTTTATAAAGTAACAGAAGAGTATCTGTCATAATCATGCGGTGTCTTTTAGTTCCTAAGAGATTGCGGGAACTTCTTTTGATTTTGTATTAATTTTTTGTGTCAAAGCATAATAGTCCAGCTCTGTAAGGCTGGACTACATTCCCCCCTGCTGGGAGAGAGGTAATATCTGCCCTGAAGCTTGGCCGTCAAAAATTTTGCAAAGTGGCAGATCCTGGGATAGGATACAAAACTTGGGAGGGAGGCTTAGGACGGGAGTGTCCTGAGCTGAGATGGGGATGGAGGCAGGAAGGATCACAGGGTTTTCTCTGTATGCCTTTCCTTCTTGAATCTGGATTGTTCTTAACAACTCTATGGATGTGTAATGCCAGCCTGAATGGTAGATAGAAAGGGTCGTCTGTCACAGACTGTACCCTTCTAAGTGGGCAAGAAGACAGCTAAGGGGCAATATCTGAGGACTCTGCAAAAATGAAGTCTCTAGAGTGGGTCCTAATCCAATATGATTAGTGTTTTTTCAAGAAGAGGAAGAGATATCAGGAATGTACACGTGCAGAGAGAGGCCATGTGCAGACACAGTGACAGGTGGCCATCTAAAGGCAAAGAGATTGTGGCTTCAGGAGAAACCAACATGCTGACGTTTTGATCTTGGCCTTCTAGCCTCCGGAACTGTGAGAAAATAAAATTCTGCTGTTTAAGCCCTCTGTCTGTGGTAATTGTTACGGCAGTCCTAGCAAAATACTATAAATACCTAAGTTGACAGCAATGTCAGAAATATATATGTTTTGCATTGTTGTCAGCTATATTAACAAAAAAAGGGGTTCTTATTATTCATTTTCCCAATTCTTTACTTGCATCATTCTCCACGAATTAAAATTGCACATTGTTGAATATAGGCTTCCCTGGTAGCTCAGCTGGTAAAGAATTTGCCTGCAATGCAGGAGATCCTGATTCGATTCCTCCATAGGGAAGATCCCCTGGAGGAGGGCATAGCAACCCTCTCGAGTATTCTTGGGTTTCTCTGGTGTCTTAAAAGGTAAAGAACCTGCCTGCAATGCCACAGACCTGCGTTCAATCCCTGAGTCTGGAAGATCCCCTGGAGGAGGGCATAGCAACCCACTCCAGTATTCTTGCCTAGAGAATCCCATGGACAGAGGAGCCTGGCCGGCTACAGTCCATGAAGTCGCAAAGAGTCAGATAGGACTGAGCGACTAAGCACAGCACAGCACATGGTCANATCCCTGAGTCTGGAAGATCCCCTGGAGGAGGGCATAGCAACCCACTCCAGTATTCTTGCCTAGAGAATCCCATGGACAGAGGAGCCTGGCCGGCTACAGTCCATGAAGTCGCAAAGAGTCAGATAGGACTGAGCGACTAAGCACAGCACAGCACATGGTCAGATATAGTTGTAATACAGGCACCTGAACACAAGGGGGCAAACATGTTCTGAATTTCAATTCCTTACTTGTAAAGGATCGACTGTCCTAAAACCAATAGACCGTAATGTGCTTATGTCTGTAAGTTCTACCAAACAAAGCATAGGCAGATGCTTAGGTTGTTGGGACAAAATTGGACATGTCATTCAAGAATGAGACTCTCCCTCAAATAAATCTCACTTTCTTTAGTGTCAGACATAAAAGAATCCTTGGTCTCTGTCGTCTCTGTTCTCTCAAGGATCCATTTACTCTATGTGATTTAAGTAAGCTCTTAAAATGGTTCTGCAGGCATAACACCATCTAGTGCTCCTCAGTCCTGGTATTTTAACAGAAGCCACTGAAAAACATTAAATTTTTATAAATTGAAATATTAAGTTCATCAGTTATCATGGAATATAAAGGTCAACTTTACTGAAATATAAAGTTCACCAATTATGTTAATCGTTAACATAGTAGTTAATATTCCAAGGGTATTCTTTGGTATTAGTAGTTGGAAATGACAGCAGAATGGCAAAAAATTTATCTGACACACATTTCATAACATTAAAAAACCCTAATGTTAATATTCATGGAAACGGCAATGATAAAGGATATATATTGATTTTACTTTCTACCTTTTCTTCTTCAACAAAATGAAATGCATTGACAGCTTCAAAATCAGCACTGTTCATGAATCAAGTTTTCAACTGAAATTATTTCTTTAGAAAGAAGCTCATCTGTTACCACAGATTGCAAGTTATTTGCATGATTTTCCAAGGCACAAATTCTCAGAGTTTTATACCAATGTGCATAGCTATTCTAAATAGTCATCATCTGTGTTTTCAGCTATTTGAATGTGTGTATGTATGTGTCCATGTACATGCATTAAGCTTAGGAGTATTGATATAGTAGGTGGGCAATGAAGTGTTTCAGGAAATATAGCAGAGAAGAAAACTAGACAATATAATTCACACTGGTCTTAGGAGCCTTCATTGATAATGAAAGACAGTGCTTATTAAAACTCAGAACAGTAGCTCAGAAAGCCCAGCTATAGTTAGAAATTTTATTTCATTGCTTATTTACCTTAAATACTAAAGACAATCTCCTTAGAAGCAGGTATTCCTGCTGGAATTTACTATAGTCACCTATGGAAAAAGGGATGAAGAAATTTAAGTTAGCCTTACTTATGAGTCGGGGCAGGACTGGAACTCTATTTATCAAGATAGAAGATCAGCTTTATTTATTTAAGGAGAAATGGCTGGACACTGAAGGGGGTCTGGGGACAGCCTTTCTGTCCCTGAATAGAAATTCCAAGTCCAGGAGACACCCAGATGACAAGAGACACAGAGCTCTTTACATCAAGGAGCACAGATAACTCACTGATGCCGGAACAGTGGAAGCTGCAACACCAAATGCGGGGACCTGACTCCGGTGGAGTGTCATTCTCTGATTGATCGTCTCTTTCTGTACTTCAGATGTTGTTGTTCAGCCTCTAAGTCAGGTCCAACTCTGTGCAGCCCTACAGACCACAGCATGCCAGGCCTCCCTGTCCTTCACTGTCTCCTGGAGTTTGCTCGAATTTATGTACATTGAGTCAATGATGCCATCCAACCATCTCATCCTCTGTCGCCGCCTTCTCCTCCAACCCTTAATCTTTCCCAGCATCAGGGTCTTTTCCAATTAATCAGCTCTTCGCATCATGTGGCCAATGTACTGGAGCTTCAACTTCAGCATTAGTCCTTCCAACAAACATTCAGGGTTGAATTCATATGAACTGTGGCTAATATGTATGATGCTTCAGAAAAATTCAATGTAATTAAGGCTCGGGTGTACTGGATTCCCTCCGCTGTAGTGGAACTGTGTTAAACCAAGAGTCTTGCATGAATCTAGCTAACCAAGATTCTTTATAGCTATTTGTTTCCATTTTAGTGACTTTACAGTCTAACAAAACTTTACAAAGTTTCATATGTGTCTACATATCAGAAAAAAATGAAAATGGAAATTGTAACCACCAGTTAAACAATTATTTACTTGATGCCTAGTAAGGATGGAGGGGCATTTGCTTAGTTCCCCCCTCAAATTTCTGGGAAATTTCTGGAATTTTAAAATTTCTCAAATTTCTCTCCCTCTTGTTTATCTGCTGGGTCACTTGATAATTTAGTGGGACTTTTTGAGTGGATTATTTTTGTTTTACCATGGGAGTTACCATACCAAAGGGGGAAATTATGGATAAATTGCAAGTTAACTATTTAAAAGAAAATATCTCAGATATGCATCTCTTCTGATGCCTGAAGTTCTAACTCTACTGCCAAATGAATCGAGTTCTCAACAAGAAAGGCTACTAGCAAAGAGAATGAAAAGTTATCTTTAACATCCAGAATTATCCAATATTGAAATGTTTTACTGCATAATGGAATTGACATTATAAAACTAAATGAGAAGCTACTATGATTTTCACAAAGCTCTGAGAATTTCTAGGCCTTATCAAATTAAGGTCTTATCGTAACATTACAAGATAGATATTGTCATCCCTATTTTATAAATAAGGTGGAAAAGGTAAATATATTCAAGGTCATCAGGATTATATAGTTGCAGAGCTAGGTTTCAGTAAACCCAAGTTCCTTCTCTGGTTAAACCAAGTGTCTGTTCAAGGCCATGGACAATGTTTGCAAACCAAATGTTGCATTTTGTCCCACAGATTACTGTATCTGCTTCCTGTTTCAAATAGTATCTGAATATCCATGACTACAAATGTAGTTTACCAAAACTGTAGATGCTATTTTCTGTTTATATGGGGATGCACTTTACTGAAATCACCAGCTCTAAAACACAATCTCTTTTGAAAATGCAAGTGGGAAAAGGATTAAAATTTTTAAGTTAGCTGACAGCAGTCATATTAAACATAAGTTCAAATACTTCATTTATGAAATTTTAATTATTCTACAGTGCTTCAGAAAGAGGCCAGGAAATTAAAACAGCTTTACAATTTAATAATAAAGCTATAAAATAATATTCACAAAGTATTTTTACTTCCAATAATAGAATTACCACTTTATTCCAAGAGTAACATCACTTGTGATTATCTAATAAATATTTTTCAGTGACCTTACCATTTGATCAAGATGATTACTCAAATAATCCCTAATTTCACCCCATGTCTTTTTTGCGTTTTGGATGAAAAAATGCAGCAAAGCTTCAAATCTTTCTAAGGTGGTGGAGATCAATATTAGTTCAGGATAATGATAAAATTATTTAGTGTAGTTCTTACTTCCCTATATTCAATAATGTAACAGCTAGAAATGAATGTTCACTATAAATATAAAACAGTATATGCTTCTACCTCAAACTGTCCTGCCTTTATTGCTGCTGTTGTTATTTAGTTGCTAAGTTGTGTCTGACTCTTTTGCAATCCCATAGGCTATAGTCTGCCAGGCTCCTCTGTCCATGGGGTTCTCCAGGTAAGAATACTGGAGTGGGTTGCCATTTCCTTCTCCAGGGGATCTTCCTGACCCAGGGTAGAACCCTCATCTCCTGTATCTTCCGCATTGGCAGGCAGATTCTTCACCACTGAGCCACCGTGGAAGCCCATATCATATGTTTATAGTCAGATGCAAAAGTAAAGCTCTAGTCCAAATGCTCAGCCTATAAAACATCATAAAATCACAGAAAATAAGAATGAGTGTAAATGAAAAGTTTCTGTAAAACATACCTTAATCTCTGAAATTTCCTTTGACTTACTCCAATAGGCCCCTTTTAGGAAATCTCAACATTACAACATTCAGTTGTATTTGTTTTTGTTATATCAGAGTTCTAAAGATATGGCAAAAAGAAAAAAATCTGCTATAACCATTCAAAGCAGAAATGAGNACTTCCTTCTCCAGGGAAACTTCCTGACCCAGGGAGTGAACCCAAGTCTCTTGCCACCTGGGAAGCCACTCTACGATGAATACTCCCTTATTGTTGCAATCGCCATTGTCCAGTAAACTATCATCTGCCTAGAATCTACAATTGATTTCTAACTGATCGGTCTTCATTGTCCCTAGATCACTGCCATCTGTTCTTTACAACACAGAAAAAGGCTTTCAATGACTTTCCACTAATTCTCTCAAAATTGAATTCAGTCTCCTCCCATGACCTGAAAGATGCCTGCCCTCTTCTTCAAGCTCCACCTGACTCCTTGAATGACAGACTCAAGCCACAGTGGCTTTCTTTTTATAACTAAAACATTTGCTCTTGTTCAACGGCTCTTTCTTAACCATTATTTCTTGGAGAAGACTGTCCCTACCACTGGTTAGCCCTGTTATTCCCTTTCTAAGCAAATTGTTGTTTCCCTGTAGAGCTCTTATCATAACCTTTGATGTGCTTGCTTGATTTCCCCACCAATCTATAATCTGAATATGAACAGAAAATGTCCTTTGTATTCCCAACTAAATACTTGGTACACAGCATTAAAATATTTGCTAAAATACTGAATCAGTTACAATTTTATTGGATGTATACTATGTGGCTGACATTGTTTTTATGTGTGTGTGCTAAGTCACTCAGTCTGACTCTTTGCAACTCTGTGGACTGCAGCCTGCCAGGCTCCTCTATCCATGGGATCCTTCAGGCAAGAATACTGGAGTGGGTTCCCATGTCCTCCTCCAGGGGATCTTCCTGACCTAAAGAATAAACCTGGAACTCTTAAGTCTCCTGCACTGGCAGNCAGTCTGACTCTTTGCAACTCTGTGGACTGCAGCCTGCCAGGCTCCTCTATCCATGGGATCCTTCAGGCAAGAATACTGGAGTGGGTTCCCATGTCCTCCTCCAGGGGATCTTCCTGACCTAAAGAATAAACCTGGAACTCTTAAGTCTCCTGCACTGGCAGGCAGGTTCTTTACCATTAGCACCAGGGAAGCCCTGACACTATTTTAGATGTAAATATGAAGCTTAAAATGAGAAGGCAATGGCAGCCCACTCCAGTACTCTTGCCTGGAAAATCCCATGGACAGAGGAGCCTGGAAGGCTGCAGTCCATAGGGTTATAAGAGTCGGACACGACTGAACGACTTCACTTTCACTTTTTACTTTCATGCATTGGAGAAGGAAATGGCAACCCACTCCAGTGTTGTTGCCTGGAGAATCCCAGGGACAGGGAAGCCTGGCCGGCTGCACAGAGTCGGACACAATTGAAGCAACTTAGCAGCAGCAGCGTGAAGTTTAAAAATGCATAGTAACTGTACTCAAGGAGCAAACAACCTATCAGAGAGCTACGCCAGGAATTCACACATTTTATTATAAGAAGGAGATGGTTTGTGAAAGGTTCACAGGAGCTGACAGCTGACCCTGATCTTGATAAATGAAATGCTACCATAAAAGAAAAACGGAGATGAAGGGGGAGGAAGGAACAATGGGAAGAAAGTTTGGAGACAACAAAGAATAGAGGCACCAAAGATGGATTTTAATTGCCATGATATCTTCTACCCATAGCCTTGGTTCTGAACACAATGGAAATTGTGGAAAGATGAGGTTTTCTGAAGCCAACACATTTAATTTCATCTGATCAACAATAACTGCTGTAAGCAAAATAGTACAGAATATATGCGCTGTTATTTCCTCATCTATAAAATGAAGGGATGATAATAATATGCTTCTTATGGTACTTCCAAGTGGGAAATTCCATGATTCTTGAGGTTTTTTTTCATAAGATTCTTAAGGGCAGGAATCATTGGACTGATAGTTGAATAAATGCTTAATGAATAGATTCACTTTTACACAATTTATACTCATGTGCTATTTTTGTTTATTAGTCCCAATATATGTGGACTTCAAATTCTGATACCAATTTTATTATGATTGTGAAAACCAACACAGGATCTACTTTCTGCTTTTAGAAACAAATTAGGTAGGTTAATTTTAGTCAGTATTAGAATATTAATACTTCTTTAACTTTTCTTTATCCTGTCACAAATAGATACATTAATACATAATAAAAAGGAAAGCTTTGCATGAGACAAAGAAAGGATAACAGTAAGATAGTAATGCCATCACCCTTTATCACCAAAAGGTGTAAAAGTGAATATGCAAAGGAAGAAAATGATTCCCAGAGTCAAGACAAATGGTAAGTACTGTTAGCTGTTGCAGTGGCTGCGAGAAATTCTAGCTTCTAAAAGGATTAGAGTAGACGGAACATATGGCTTTTATGTCCTTTTGACTTTCACTTAATAATTTGGTAAAAGTTAACCAGTTCCAGAACAACAACGGCAAAAAGTGGCATGATCCTATAGTACCAGCTTCTCCTTCTTTCAAATCAAACGAACATTTAGAAGAGTGGTCTTCATTTCGTCATCTTTACCAAAATCTGTGCTTCCTGGTCTTAATCTACAAGGAATTTCTTTATATTCTCCCAATGTATTAAACGTAGTAAATATCCAGCCATTGTTGGCTAAGAAACTATAAACAGAAGGAAACAAAGAGGAGCAACCTCTCTGGAAAGTTCTATAACTGCTATCTAAGTTCATTTTCTTATTTTACATTAATCTCCTTCATGTAACCTGTATGTAGTCAAATTCAAATATATGCTGTGCATCTATTTGGAACTTTGAATATTCAGCTATCTTCTCTGACTGGAACTCCCTGTTGTTCATCTTCAAAGATCTAACATTCAACCATACTTCTTCATACCTCTAGTTCAAAGATACCCTAGTATTCTTCCCCCATAGCAGAGAATCAGTACTTTCTTTCAGTCAATGAGCACTTTCTAAATGATTTTATACATAATAATTTACAAATCTAATTTCCCCTAGTAAAGTATATCCACAAGTGAGGAAACACCTCTATTATACTAGAAGGTTTCTGGTTTGAATAAGTGGATGCCTAAAAGAGTCATTTACTGAGAAAAGGAAGGATAGGCAAGCTTCAATTTATTTGCTCTAAACGCTGAAAGTATCTGCAAGAACACTATGCTGAAACAAAAAATAATAATTTTTAATAAAATATTATTAAACTATACACTTAAAATGCATATTTTATTATATGTCAGCTATGCTTTAATGAAAGTTTATGTTTAAGAGTAAAGAGTTTTTTAATATTTTAATATTGACTTTATTTACTATTATATAATATATTCACTGCATATTTTCTTCCTGTTGTGGTTAAACAAAAACACATAAATCACTTTCTCTGACAACCCATCTCTACCCATATTTGAAGTCTCTCAAAAAGTAGCATTTTATATTATAACCTTTAAAAGTTAAAAACACAATAAATGAAAAAGGAGCAAACATCAGATCAGGTGTTCTTTTAAAGCATTTACTTTTTTCATTAACTTCATTCTGAAGTAATTTTAGACTAACATAAAAGATTGGAAATACAGAAAAAAGAATTTCCATACAGCCCTGACCCAAGTGCTTCTAATGCTAACATTCATCATAACTACAATACACAGTACAACTTTAGAAAATTAATTTTAATGTGATACAATTAACTAACCTAAAGACTCAGTTAAAATTTTATCAGCTGTTCCACAAATACCTTTTTACTGCTCTATGATCCAATCTATGACATTTGGTTGCCATATCTTCTTAGTGTTCCTAAATCTGTGAAAGTTCCTCAGTTTTTCTTTCAAGATTCTGATGTTTTGAAGAGTACTGGTCAGTTATTGTGTAGAATGCCCCTCAATTTAAATTATTCTGATGGCTCCTCATGTTTTAAAGTACAGTCATATCTGTTTATTCTTTCTTTATAGATGCGTCTGGGAGAAATTTCGAGTTCTATGAAAGATGATGAGTTAAAAATAAACGTAGATGGAAGACAATGGAGATTCTCACTTTCATGGATTCATTTGCAAAGAAGCTGGGGATTCAGTGGAGGGCATGTTTCCTCTTAAGGAATCTTATTAAAATTACCTGGGGCGTGTTCACTTGAGACCCCAGAGGAAAGTGTTAACTCAGTAAGCTGTCTTTCCAATGTCCAGATCCCAAGATTCCCAAGACAAATCAAGTAAAGAACTTTAGCATACTCATTTGCATAGTCATCACTATCATTGGACTTTCCTGGTAGCTCAACTGGTAAAGGATCTGCCTGCATTGCAGGAGACCCTCATTCGATTCCCAGGTTGGGAAGATCCCCTGGAGAATGGATAGGCTACAGACCCAGTATTCTTGGACTTCAGTGGTGGCTCAGACGGTAAAGAATCCGCCTGCAATGCAGGAGACTTGGTTTGGGATCCCTGGTTTAGGAAGATCCCCTGAGGCGGGCATGGCAACCCATTCCAGTATTCTTGCCTGGAGAATCCCCATGGACAGAAGAACCTAGGGGCTGCAGTTCATGTGGTCACAGAGTCGGACGTGACTAAGCACACAGGCACTATCATTAGGCAATAAGGGCCTAAAACAAAGGAGATACCTTTGTGTCAAAAAGGCAACGATCTAATTTAAAATAGCAGATAAACCAAAGCTATTTAACATTACTCTTGACTTATGTTTCAAATGTTTTTCTTGGTTATACTTAAACTATGATTAACTGGAGTTAAAATTAAATAGAACTTGAAGTTTCATCTTCCTGCCTCCCAATAACCTATCTTCTCCTCCTTCTACTTTGTTAAAGCAGAAACAATCATTTATTCACTCACAGTTTCCATGAGTCAGAAATTTGGGAGCAACTTGGCTGGGTGGTCCCAGCTTGGTTTTTCTCATGAAGTCAAAGTCAGATGTCAGCTGGGTCTATTCACCTGAAGTCTTGATTAGGGTCTAGAGCATGCATGCTCAGTCATGTCCGACTCTTTGGGACCCCATAGACTGTAGCCCACCAGGCTCCTCTGTCCATGGGATTTCTCAGAAAGAATATTAGAATGGATTGCCATTTCCTCCTCCAGGGGATCTTCCCCACCCAGGGATTGAACACGCATCTCTTGTGCCTCCTGCATTGGCAGGCTTGTTCTTTTCCACTAGCACCACCTGCTATAAGGATGCCACTTGGAAGGCAGATTTTCTGTATGAATGGCAGTGGTGCTGGCTTCTGCCAGAAATATCTGATTTTCATCACGTGAGCCACACCACAGAGATGCTTGAGTATTCTCACAGCATGCCAGTTGCTTTCCCCCAAGGTTTTCTTCTGCCCTAAATACTGAGGTAGACTTTTTCTCTTTAAGATGTCACTGGTCTTTGTCTGTTCCCTGAACACAACAGGCTTTGTTGCACCTCCCCCCATAAAATGCAAGACTCTTAATTTTTGGAGAAAATGGTCCCAGGAAGCGTTTTTTGCCTGTCTCTCCCTCCTCAGTGAGGTTTGCATCCCTTTCTCTCCAGATTCTGGTCCTGGCTCATAGGTGGCAAGAGGCTCGTGAGACTGGGTGCTGAGATGGGTTCCATCCTAGGCTCCAGACATCACCCTGAGCAAATCCTTTATGATGTTTTCTGCTCTGAGATTCTGGGAAAACTGGGGCATCAAGTGAGGGTAGGGGCTGTGCTGCCCTTGTTTAAATCCCTCACAAAATCGCCTTTTGTTTTGGAGCAAGCCCTGTGCCTGTCAATGACTCATGGCAGATGTTGCGAACATGTCATCTTTCTTCACATCACATGATGAGCCTTCTGCTTCCCTTTGTAGAACGTAGGGGGAAAAGCAAATTGTGGGAAGAGCTTTGGGTTCTTTACAGCCAGTGTCAACTGGCCATCTGCTAAGCTCCTTCTCAGTGCTAGACGTTCTATGTTCACACTCTCCTTTCTTCTTTAGCACAGTCACCACTGCTCACATTTTCCTGGTGAGGAAACTGAGAAGTTAGTACTTGTTCAAGCTCTCCTACCATATAATGCTAGGGGCAGGCTTAGACTCAAGACTATCTTGCCTTTTTATTATTGTCTTGGACCTCCTACATTTTTATTTTTAAATGACTGATACAACTTAGGAACAGACAAATATAAGAAATGCAGAAGACAAGGTTTGTGGGGAAGGGTACAGAGCTTCCATGCTCTTTCCAGGCTCTCACCCTCCCAGCACTGTGATGTGTTCACCAGCACAGAAGCTAGTCACTGTCTTTTGTTTTTTGGCCATGCAGCATGTGGGATCCTAGTTCCCCAACTAGGGATAGAACCTGCTTCCTCTGAATTGGAAATGCAGAATCTTCACCACCAGACTGCCAGGGAAGCCCCTTCCTTGTCTTCTTTTAATGATTACCATCACTATTATATTATTATCATCGCATATATTATTACCATCACTATTAGTAGTAGTAGTAGTAGTATCATTATCTCAGATTGTTTTGCTAACTTCAAATAATTGTAAAACTTTACCTCAATTTTATTGACATTTTGAGCCTCTGTCTCCTCTAGGGGAAAAAAAAGTCACAATAATTTTCCATTTTGCAAGATACTTGAAAAAATATTGACATGACCAAACGCTAAATTCCTTTCTAAACACTTCTTTTATTATATTGTTAACCTGATTAAAGCCTTCGTGTCATTCATATCCTCTTATTTCAAATCCAAAGTTTCTGTCTGTTCACAATCTACCTCTATATTACTTACACTCATTTGTTCACTTATCTGTACTTTCATTACACAGATGTTTAACATTTAATAATTTAAGAACTCTTTTCAAGACAATAAAGTATGAGATAAATATGAGCATTCCTTTGAAAAGGTGTTCAGTTTAAATTAAAGAGACAACCATGAAGCAAATCGCTGGGACCTAACAGTACTCCCCTGGTTCAGGAATGGCGTGCTAAATATCACCTGGTTTGGGATACGGAAACTATATTTGACTATCAGGTAAGCTAAAAGAAGATTGTATCTGCTGACTAGTTAACTAAGTTAAAGGTGCCAAATGAGACTAAAGGAAACTGATCTTTTCTCTATCACACGTGCATGCATTGCTAAATCGCTTCAGTCATGTTCGACTCTTTGCGACCCAATAGACTGTAGCCCTCCAGGCTCCTTTGTCCATGGGATTCTCCAGGCAAGAAAACTAGAGCAAGTTGTTGTGCCCTTCTTTAAGGGATCTTCCCCGCGCAGGTATATGAACCCGCTTCTCTTGCCTCTCCTGCATTGGCAGGCATGTTCTTTACCATTAGCGCCACCTGGTAAATCCCCCCATTTCTCCCCAAATCAATGCAAGGAAATAGACTTTTTGCTGGCAGTTTTCTTCTATAGTTTCTGCCTGAACCTCTGTGACATGTAAAGTGAAAGTGAAAGCGAAGTCACTCAGTCGTGTCCCACTCTTTGCAACCCCATGGACTGTAGCCTATCGGGCTCTGGAGTGGATTGCCATTTCCTTCTCCAGGGGATCTTCTCCATCTAGGAATCAAACCCAGGTCTCCCACAATGCAGGCAGATGCTTTACCATCTGAGCCACCAGGGAAGCCCTTTGTGACATGTAAAGAAAGCCTCTATGTTTGGGTAGGGCTCAAGTTTGGAGAGTCATGATTTTGGATAACCATGCTGCCACTGCTGCTAAGTCGCTTCAGTCGTGTCCGACTCTATGAGACTCCATAGACGGCAGCCCACCAGGCTACCCCATCCCTGGGATTCTCCAGGCAAAAACACTGGAGCGGGTTGCCATTTCCTTCTCCAATGCGTGAAAGTGGAAAGTGAAAGTGAAGTTGCTCAGTCGTGTCTGAGCCACCCCATGGACTGCAGCCACTCTTAGCCACCTCATGGACTGCAGCCTTCCAGGCTCCTCCGTCCATGGGATTTTTCAGGCAAGAGTACTGGAGTGGGATGCCATTGCCTTCTCCATTAGATAACCATGGGAAGCCATAAAACAAGGCTAACATCAGTTCAGCTCAGTTCAGTCAGTCAGTTGTGTCTGACTCTTTGCGACCCCATGAATCGCAGCACGTCAGGCCTCCCTGGCCATCACTAACTCCCAGAGTTCACTCAGACTCACACTCATCGAGTCAGTGATGCCATCCAGCCATCTCATCCTCTGTCGCCCCCTTCTCCTCCTACCCCCAATCCCTCCCAGCATCAGAGTCTTTTCCAATGAGTTAACTCTTCGCATGAGGTGGCCAAAGTACTGGAGCTTCAGCTTTAGCATCATTCCTNCTCATCGCGTCAGTGATGCCATCCAGCCATCTCATCCTCTGTCGCCCCCTTCTCCTCCTACCCCCAATCCCTCCCAGCATCAGAGTCTTTTCCAATGAGTTAACTCTTCGCATGAGGTGGCCAAAGTACTGGAGCTTCAGCTTTAGCATCATTCCTTCCAAAGAAATCCCAGGGCCGATCTCCTTCAGAATGGACTGGTTGGATCTCCTTGCAGTCCAAGGGACTCTCAAGACTCTTCTCCAACACCACACTTCAAAAGCATCAATTCTTCAGCACTCAGCCTTCTTTACAGTCCAACTCTCACATCCATGCACGACTACTGGAAAAACCATAGCCTTGACTAGATGAACCTTAGTCGGCAAAGTAATATCTCTGCTTTTGAATATGCTATCTAAGTTGGTCATAACTTTTCTTCCAAGGAGTAAGGCTAGCATAGGAGTTACTAATTATTCCAAACTTGTCACAGAAAACAACAGCAACAACAAAAACCCAACTTATTTTCTTTGCTTCAAATTTCCATGAGATAGTTTCATTAGAATATCATTATTGGTTTTTCTCATTTCTCCCACTCTCCCACTCTTATTTAATCAATCAATTTGAGACAGGGCATTCTCATTTCAGTGTTACAGATTTAATGGTCTGCAACAGAGCAATGGGAGCATAGGAAGGAAAGGAAGAGACTCAGTCTTCAGTCTGTCGTGCTTACAGCTCTCTACCCATCCTATAAAGGAAATCTGAAATTGCTGAGTTTCAGGTTTCATTGAAAACCTGAAATTAAAGGTTTTCTAGTAAACCTTTGATTTAATTGGGGGTTGGGGATAGAGAGTTGTGAGCTAGATTGTCTAATTGATAACAAGGTTTCTAAACCTTGGCACTGTTGACATTTTAGACCAGATAATTCATATTTCTCTATTGTGTAGAGCTGCCCTTTATGTTGTAGTTGTTTAGCAGGATCCCTGGCATCTCTCACTAGTGGCAGTAGCTTCCTTTCCCAGTTATGACAACCAAACACGTCTCGGTGCATGCTGAATCGTTGCAGTTGTCTCCAACTCTGCGATCCCTATGGACTGTAGCCCGCCAGGCTCCTCTGTCCATGGGATTCTCCAGGCAAGATTTCTCCATGCCCTCCTCCAGGGGACCTTCCCTACCAAACACTGCCAAATGTTCCTGGGTGGCAGGGGCTGGGACANGACAACCAAACACGTCTCGGTGCATGCTGAATCGTTGCAGTTGTCTCCAACTCTGCGATCCCTATGGACTGTAGCCCGCCAGGCTCCTCTGTCCATGGGATTCTCCAGGCAAGATTTCTCCATGCCCTCCTCCAGGGGACCTTCCCTACCAAACACTGCCAAATGTTCCTGGGTGGCAGGGGCTGGGACAAAGTGCTCTCAGCTGATTGAGAATAACAGAAATATTTGTGGCTATACATTTAAATGATGTGCAATTCAGCTCTTATCAATAACAAAACTATGTACTCAGCATCTGCCTTTGCACTATGCCTATCNGTTGGTCATAACTTTTCTTCCAAGGAGTAAGGCTAGCATAGGAGTTACTAATTATTCCAAACTTGTCACGGAAAACAACAACAACAAAAACCCAACTTATTTCCTTTGCTTCAAATTTCCACGAGATAGTTTCATTAGAATATCATTATTGGTTTTTCTCTTTTCTCCCACTCTTATTTAATTGATCAGTTTGAGACAGGGCATTCTCATTTCAGTGTTACAGATTTAACAGTCTGTAACAGAGCAATGGTAGTGTAGGGAGGAAAGGAAGAGACTCAGTCTTCAGTCTGTCGTGCTTATGGCTCTCTACCCATCCTACAAAGGAAATCTGAAATTACTGAGTTTCAGGTTTAACTGAAAACCTAAAATTAAAGGTTTTCTATTAAACCTTTGATTTAATTGGGGGTTGGGGATAGAGGGTTGTGAGCAAGATTGTCTAATTGATAACAAGNGGAGGAAAGGAAGAGACTCAGTCTTCAGTCTGTCGTGCTTATGGCTCTCTACCCATCCTACAAAGGAAATCTGAAATTACTGAGTTTCAGGTTTAACTGAAAACCTAAAATTAAAGGTTTTCTATTAAACCTTTGATTTAATTGGGGGTTGGGGATAGAGGGTTGTGAGCAAGATTGTCTAATTGATAACAAGGCACTGTTGACATTTTAGACCAGATAATTCATATTTCTCTATTGTGTAGAGCTGCCCTTTATGTTGTAGTTCTTTAGCAGGATCCTTGGCATCTCTCACTAGTGGCAGTAGCTTCCTTTCCCAGTTATGACAACCAAACATGTCTCAGTGCATGCTGAATCATTGCAGTTGTCTCCAACTCTGCGATCCCTATGGACTGTAGCCCACCAGGCTCCTCTGTTCATGGGATTCTCCAGGCAAGATTTCTCCATGCCCTCCTCCAGGGGACCTTCTCTACCAAACACTGCCAAATGTTCCTGGGTGTCAGGGGCTGGGACAAAGTGCTCTCAGCTGATTGAGAATAACAGAAATATTTGTGGCTATACATTTAAGTGATGTGCAATTCAGCTCTTATCAATAACAAAACTATGTACTCAGCATCTGCCTTTGCACTATGCCTATCATTCAGTCGATTCTGAACTTGGGAAGGGAGGGGGGGCTGTTATTATTACCTCCTAAAAACCTCTAAAGATAGTAATTACTTCAGGTGCAATGANTGATGTGCAATTCAGCTCTTATCAATAACAAAACTATGTACTCAGCATCTGCCTTTGCACTATGCCTATCATTCAGTCGATTCTGAACTTGGGAAGGGAGGGGGGGCTGTTATTATTACCTCCTAAAAACCTCTAAAGATAGTAATTACTTCAGGTGCAATGAACTTCAGTTTTAAAAGTTATATTCTCTCTTCCAGTTCCATTCTCTGATACTCAATTAGCTTTAGAATAATTTCTAGTTTTGAAGATAGAGACTCAGCCTATTACCTAACTTTTTAAATGGTCTTAAAAACAAAACATCTTTTGCAACGGTTATAAAACTAAAAGTGCAGCACTTTTGTGTTTTCCTTGACACTTTAGCTTACTGTCTGGTGAATATACTATAGCCACTTCTACTTTCCTGTCAACAGAGTCTGTCTAGAAAACCTTGACNAATAATTTCTAGTTTTGAAGATAGAGACTCAGCCTATTACCTAACTTTTTAAATGGTCTTAAAAACAAAACATCTTTTGCAACGGTTATAAAACTAAAAGTGCAGCACTTTTGTGTTTTCCTTGACACTTTAGCTTACTGTCTGGTGAATATACTATAGCCACTTCTACTTTCCTGTCAACAGAGTCTGTCTAGAAAACCTTGACAACCCCATGTGCCCTTTGAAAAACAAACAAACAAAAAAATCCAGGAAATAAATCCCTACAGACCTACTTTAACCTGAAGCTTCCTGATGGATTAGAGGATTATGGAACATCTTGTACAATCTTTTAATTTTATAAATACAGAAACTAAATCCCAGGAAGGGACATGATTATCTAGGGTCACAAAGTCAACCAGGAACATAGCTAGAACTAAAGCCTCTGCCTCCTAAGTCCCAATTTGATGATCTCAGCACTTCACAGCTTCTCCCTCTAAAGTCTTACAGAACTTATAATACAGTGCCTACTGATATGTCTTAATAATAGAATGCCTTTTATTGCTCAATCTTTGCATTTTTTTGCATCACTTTTATCCTTGATTAAATTGTAAGTACTGTGAGGACAAAGACTATTCCAAATCTCTACTGCATTACTCCAAGAGCCTTCCTAACAAGTCTATCCTGACTGACTGCCTCCCTAGTGTAGAAGAAAGTGGTCCAGGGGGCACAATGAATGATGCAAGTATTAAAAAAAGTAGCATCTTCAGGGGAATTTGTTTTCTGTGTGCTAAGCAGTCTTCATAACTGGGATCTGTGCCAATAAACAAATAAACATGTGTCTGAGTTTCTACACTATTTTCCATTTCACAGAGACATAATATATGTAGAATTTTATACACTGGCATCTAATGAACAGAATATATGTTTAACATATTGGCTTAAATATTAGAATAAATAACATCATCATTAATAAAATTAAGAATTGTTGGAAATCTAATCTTAAGCATGGAAAAAAGGCAAGATATCCAAAGAAATCACACTAAAAGTCAAAAGCTGAAAGAGAGAATAGGCTTAGGTAATACATTTGACAGAGTAATATGGTATTTTATCATTCTAGGAGATAAAACACATAAAACAGAGCATACTGNTAAATAACATCATCATTAATAAAATTAAGAATTGTTGGAAATCTAATCTTAAGCATGGAAAAAAGGCAAGATATCCAAAGAAATCACACTAAAAGTCAAAAGCTGAAAGAGAGAATAGGCTTAGGTAATACATTTGACAGAGTAATATGGTATTTTATCATTCTAGGAGATAAAACATATAAAACAGAGCATACTGCTATCTTAGTTATCTTTTAGAAGGAGGTAACTTATGTATTTTTTCTCCTCAACTGCTCTGTGTCAGTTCACCTGGGAAAAAAGGACATCAGTTTGAGGATACTGGCTAAATTTCTTCTGGATAAGATTAAGGCTCATAAGGAAGACACAGAGAACAAATTTAGAGTCCTTTATAATTGCAGGGCAGCACTGTGCTGAGAGCTNTGCTATCTTAGTTATCTTTTAGAAGGAGGTAACTTATGTATTTTTTCTCCTCAACTGCTCTGTGTCAGTTAACCTGGGAAAAAAGGACATCAGTTTGAGGATACTGGCTAAATTTCTTCTGGATAAGATTAAGGGTCATAAGGAAGACACAGAGAACAAATTTAGAGTCCTTTATTAATTGCAGGGCAGCACTGTGCTGAGAGCTGACTGTGCTTTGTATGTATATTACGTTCAACTGCATCATGGTGAAAAATATTACTCTATCCAAAAGCTTTAAAAGCAAGCATGCACACAGAGTTATTAGGCCTAAATAATTCCTCATCATCCTGGGATGCAAAATGCTGCTGGAAAGATCCATTTCATTCTTCGTGGTCCACATCAAGTCAGGAGGATGGTCCTGAGAGTTTTGATTATCCCCAGAACCAAATGAGAACCATAACTGATGTTATAATTCCAGCCCATTATAATTTTTAAATTTAAGATTTCTCTTTGATGACAATGGATCAATAGTTGATCACGCAAAAGAAAATTTCACTTTATGTTTCCTATAGTTTTGCATCTTGTATGTTAAATCTGTAGATCAATATTTGAATTGAATTCAGTCACGTACACATTTTGAATGTGGGGTGTAGTCATGGAAGACCTCACAGAGGTTTCCAAAAGACCAGAACAAAACAGGAGAAGTGAATTAAAAGATCAAAAAGCTTCAGAAAGGGAGCCACTACTCACAATGTTCATCAGGGTGAGGAGGTAGTTTTGGACGTGCTCTTTGCCATGGAAACGGACCACAGAGTCATCCACTCCCAGAAGTACCTCGATGTTGTAATCATTTTCTCCTGCGTGTCTGCGGCGCCTCATGGTTTCATTCAGCTGCTGCTCAATGCTGCTGTAAACAGTACCTAGATCATCAAGGCCTTCCAGATCCGACTCTATTAGGAAACAAAAGGAATCCAGGCATTTCAGTTTTCCCAATGGGCCTTGTAAGGACTTCTTACAAAAAAAAAAAGGCTGTTCTTGGGGGGCCTATCATTATCATCCACAGTCGCCCAGATGCTGCTTGTCAGTTTATGCCTTCAATAATGTGCATATGCACACGTTATTAGACAGATGTCCTGCAAACTCAACGTGGAACAATATGGAAAAATAGCATTCCTGCACAGAAAGCAGTGCCACCAGCCAGGCGGATGGTTGAGGAGGAACAGAGGACTTCCTCCAGCTGTATCCTTGGTGCAGAGCACAGGAAGTAGGGGTACAGAACATGTGCGGGCTAAGCAATTATTAAATAAATGGAGGCTATTAATTTCAAAGTCACAGATTGATAAGTTTACAGTGGTTAGCTTAAGCTACTTTCATCATGGACTATGGAATTGGTATCACATAAGTCCAAATCGCTTCTTTTTCCAGTAGCCTCAGCGTAAAAATAAAATTAGCGTGGCAACACACAGCATTTAGTGGTATGATGATCAGTCACCATATATTACTTTATTTTTTATAAGTATGCTTTTCTAGGGAATGCTGCCAGGCAGACACTACAGGTCTTCCACATTTTACTGGCCTTCATCTGGATTGCAGGCTGCTTTGATAGGTATATGTCTGAATCTGTGAGATACTTACGTTAAAAAAATCAGTCACAAAATTAACTATAAGAAAAACAGAACTATAAAAATTTTATTTTATGCTGTGGAAGGAATTTAATTCTTTTACTTTCCAAATAGATATACATACACTTAGACACACACAGAGTGATATACAGATAGCCATACACATACATATCTCTAGAGTATCTATCTATCTACTTACCTACCTACCTGGAGAGAAAGAGAGTAAGAGAGGCATTTTTAGGTTCTAGTTGTCTCAGATTTCGATTATCATGGTTTTGGTGAAGAAAATGCTTTGGTGCATTAAACAAATAAAATATATTCCTGAAATACTAAACAAGATATTAATGAAAACTGCTAATATACAACTGAAAGAATCCTCATTTCCATTCCAAACATATAAAACCTGGAAAGGATTTTATTTTACATACTGCCTTGATGACTAAAACAGCCACATATCTAAAAACCAGTTTGACAGAACCAGCTCTGACTCATGTTTTATACGTAGGCTTATTTAGTGTTGTACTGAGGCCTGTAAGCCATTTGAATTGGTGTCTGACATTAATGAAGACATTTTCCTCTCCACCTCTGTGGTTTTAGTAAAGTTGAGGGGGAAAAAGTGGTGCCTCTTGGTCAAGAAGATTGAGGACCAAGCCTTAGCCACGTGGGAACTGAACTGCAGAAGTACAGGTCTCACTCCTACTCTTGCCGCTTGTAAAAAATAGTACGAGTAGAGGCTCTGAATGTGACTTCTCAGGTTAGAAAACTAGACTGTAACTCACTTTGACTCAAGCTCAAATGCTAGATCATTAGCTGGGAATTTCCTCCTCATAAGGGAATCACATTGGCTCCACGGTATGTACATAACTCTCGCCACCATCCACATCAAACACAAAGCTTTCCTCAAAAGTTGCTTTTAAGAGCTGTAAACCCACACAGAGCAGAAGGCTACACCTGCAAACAACTTTCTTATTCAACCTCAGTCTCTTCAGACACTTAAAAATGTGAAAGACTGTGATAGCCAGTGTTCAAATAGGAAATTCACACACAAACTCCCAGTTCTAAAAATGGCTCTCTTTGGCAGAACTGTCAGTGACGGTCTCCAATGGAAATATCCCAGTGAAGTCATCATGCCATTAAGTCTGATGCATGAATGAAGAAGGCTGAATACCTATTTCAGAAGGACAGTTCATCCTGCTCTAAGTTAAGACACCTTTGGTTTGGCCTTTGCATCCCTCCTCAAATTGGTGGTTTTCTGGTAAGAGAAGAGAATCTATTTTTTTCATTGCATGAGGAACTCAAGAAGGAAGGCTTTTTCTTTCAACCATTGCTTTTATTCAATCAAGAACACTTCTGCCCTTATTTCCTCCTGTGCTGCACAATGTTCTTCTCTAGGATTCCTAAAGTGGGCAAATGTCAACTATTTAAAAAAAAAAACACAGTACTGGAATAACTTCCGGTGACTTTATCTATATACCACCACATTAATACAAATTGTTCTGAGGCTGTGACATATCTTCATTTATAATGAATTTTTCCTAGTATGTCTACATTACAATATAATGATCAGATATACCTGGCTCCCAATCCTGGCAGTGCCACATCCTAACAGTATGATTTTACTTAAAACTGATCTCTCTGAGCCTCCGTTTTCTCATCTGTAAAATGGGATAATTATACCTACTTTGCAGAGCTACTGTGATTCTGATTAACATTAGTAAAAATAGTGTATACAGTACTTAGTCATAAGTGCTCAACAAACAGTTCTGCTACTACTACTATGATGATGCTTATGGTGGGGATGATAATTTCCTGTTAAGAGAAGATTTCTACACTTTTTAAAGCTTCCTACATTTTATTTTATATATCAAAAATGAAATGGTTATATTTCTTTTGAAATAAAGGTGAGAAAAAAAGCTGGAATTAGTCAAGGAAAATATGAAATGCTGATAACTTTAGAATGAATAAGGGTAACAATATCTCTCATGGAGCACAAAGTAGATAAAGCAGAGGAGAATCTAGAATGCTTCAGCTCAGTTCAGTTCAGTCACTAAGTCGTGTCCGAGTCTTTGCGACCCCATGAATCACAGCATGACAGACCTCCCTGGCCATCACCAACTCCCAGAGTTCACTCAGACTCATGCCCATCCAGNTGCCTGGAAAATACCATGGACAGAAGAGCCTGGCAGGTTATGGTCCACAGGGTTGCAAGAGTCAGACACGACTTAGTGACTAAACCACCACCAATGAGATAAATTTGTTTAGTAGATTAAAAATCTAATACCAAGTTGGAAAGAGTTAGTTTAGAAATTGCACTGATCTTCACTCAATGCATACTTATTGAGTACTCATGTCTGGCAGACCCTGAGAAAGTTAAAAATTCTTTATATGTTAATTCTGGGAATTACACAGTTGTACCAGATTCATATTCAGAATGAAGCTGAATTTGTGTCCCGTAGCCATAAACAATTATGTAGGCTTAAACTTGTGGATGTGTCCATAGGTTATACACTAAATAGACCAAATCAGGGTATTGAGTGCATGTGTGCCTACTAAGGCACTTCAGTTGTGTCCAACTCTTTGCAACTCAGTTGACTGTAGCCCACCTCCTCTGTCCATGGTATCCTCCTGGCAAGAACTGGAGTGGGTTGCCATTTCCTTCTCCAGGGGATCTTCCCAACTCAGGGATCCAACCTGCATCCCCTGTGTCTCCTGCATTGGCAGGTGGGTTCTTACCATTGGTATCACCTGGGAACCCCAGTGAGGGTATTAGAACATACCAATTGTTAATAATTCATGCTTTTATAAAGCTTCAGAGTTTAAAAGAAGACACATAGACTTCCCTGGTGGTCCAGTGGTTAAGAATTCACTTGCCAATGCAGGGGGCATGGATTTGATTCCTGGTCTGGGAAGACCCACATGCCATGGGGCAACTAAGCCCATGTACCATAACTACTGAACCTGAGCTCCACAACGAGAAGCCACTGCAATTAGAAGCTTGTACACCACAACCAAGAGTAACTAACCACTCTCACTGTAATTAGAGAAAGCCCGCGTGCAACAAAGATGACCCAGCTAGCCAAAAATAATATATAGTGTTTAAAAATATAGTATATAAAGAAAGCAGACACATACTTTGACAAAATTTTGATACCTCTGTGTCTAATTCTGACATTCTCTTTGTGCCCCTATAAATACAGGAATAAGAACAATTAAAGGTGAAGATGATGCTAATTGGGCTTCCCTGGTAGCTTAGATGGTAAAGAATCTGCCTGCAACGTGGAAGACTTGGGTTCAGCCACTGGGTTGGGAAGACCCCTTGGAGAAGGGAAAGGCAACCCACTCCAGTATTCTTGCCTGGAGGATTCCACGGACAGAGGAGCCTGGCGGGCTACAGTCCATGGCATGTCAAAGAGTCAGACACGACTAATCAACTAACACATAAACACATACACATATGATGCTAATCATGTCCAAACACTCCCTATCAGATCTGTTTTCTGCTTTAGGGACTGAAGAATCACAGAAACGTCAATAGGCAAGTTTAAGAAGTGAAACTATAGTGACATTCTTGCAAACTCTGGATCTCTCATGATACCCTGTTGGCATCCTGCTTAAGTAAGTGAATTTAAGGTGATTTGAAGGGCTGTGACTGAGCTGGATTGCAAAAGTGACTGATGTAATAACAGAATTAGCAGAAAAACAGAAAATCTGAAGATACCAGTTCAGTTCAGTTGCTCAGTCATGTCTGACTATTTGTGACCCCATGGATTCCAGCATGCCAGGCTTCCCTGGCCATCGCCAGCTCCAGGAGTTTACTCAAACTCATGTTGATACAGCCATCAATAATTAAGGCCCTGCAATAGCTATACTGGATACTACTATTTCCCACACTTCATTACAAAAACTAATCCTTAGAGTACCTTTTCAAGCTTCACAGAAATATCAAAGGCAATCCCCTTAGCACTTAAGCGTGAGTTTTCTACTTTTCAAACTTTTTGGAAAAATGCAGGTTTTGAAACTTAGCTTGAAAGCTCTGATAAGAATTTAATATTTTTGAAACATTTTGATTATATCCTTTTTTGAACCCCTGCAGCTTCTGACTTGCTGTAAATGAGCTTTCATGAAAAAAATGATTTTATTATAAAAGCCTATTTTTATGGAAACTATGAAGTGTTTGGGGGCAAACCTGTGACCAATCAAGTCATAACAAATACAGTTATCTTTAGTGTTAAGTCAGAATTTTGAATAGAATAAAATCTATTCAAGTAGATTCAAAAATAGGTAAAATAGAATAAAATCTGCTTTGTGGATTATAACATTTGGGCTTAAGACATTTTCAGGATGGAATATGGCATGTTTACATGCTTACTTATATTTACAGAAAATCTAAGTGCAGACTGATGAAATCACTTCCAATTCTGGAAAAAAAATCTTGTGATGTGAAAAATGACAGAGGGAAAAGTTAAAACTTGAAAGGTACAAATTCTGATCAAATTCTGAATCTTTGGGGTTGGAATACAATCTTCACCATACCATGACAGAGAATATGACTGAATCATCTACCCTACAGCTGTCCCTTATGCCTAAGGAAGAATGAAAAGCCTAAGTGAGGTAGCAATAAAGCCAGCTAAAAGTCACCTGCAGACTTCCCAAGGACAGAGGAGCCTGGTGTCCATGGGGTCCCAAAGAGTCAGACACGACTGAGCGACTTCACTTCACTAATGAGATATAAACCAAAGTTCTGCTTACACTTCAATGGCTTGACATGGTTCTTATGAGAGGCTTCTATGCAAACTCCTCAAAGGAATGTGATTCATCTTAGTAGATGAGTACCTTTGGTCCTTTACTTAGTAATCCTTCCAGCTGCCTGGCCCATGAACATGATACAGGAGTTCTTTGAGATAATCTTGGATTCGAGGCAGGTACTTGGTTTGGTAGAGTAGCTATAAAGAAGGGATTGGATACCCCAAGGCTTTTACAGAGCTGGCATCCTAGCCCTGGGCTGCCTAGCATCAGACTTTGTTATACAAAGTGTAAGGGGGATAGCACTTCCACTGTGCATAGGCCATATGCGGGTTTTCTTTTATATGTCACTAAATCAAGTCTTAATAGATATGACATTTTTGTGAAGTCGCTCAGTTGTGTCCGACTCTTTGCGACCCCATGGACTGTAGCCTACCAGGCTCCTCCCTCCATGGGATTCTCCAGGCAAGAGTACTGGAGTGGGTTGCCATTTCCTTCCCCAAGATATGACATTGACACTGTTTAATTGTATTCTGTATATTCCCCCACCCCCTGCTCTCCTACTCCTTTTGGGAAAGCAAGTTAATGTCATGTTAATAAATGAGTGATAAAGTAAGATTCACTTTACCAAAATGTCTCACAGCAGATTTCTCTGTAGTGCCTCCACTTCAGAAAATGAGGAAGAAAATGTTTGGCAGTAACAATAAACACAGAATGGATCTATCAGGAGAAATTTGANGCTCTCCTACTCCTTTTGGGAAAGCAAGTTAATGTCATGTTAATAAATGAGTGATAAAGTAAGATTCACTTTACCAAAATGTCTCACAGCAGATTTCTCTGTAGTGCCTCCACTTCAGAAAATGAGGAAGAAAATGTTTGGCAGTAACAATAAACACAGAATGGATCTATCAGGAGAAATTTGACATTCTTCATGAACAGACTCCTGCTGTGAAAATGAAGTGACTGGAATGTCACAGCTAGATTTTCCAACTGTAGGTGGAGAACCTAAGATGAGAGCTAAAAATAGGTGTAAAATCCAACACATGGCATCTGTTCAGGTCAGAAGCAGAGAGGAGTTAAGTTATTGTGTTGACCTGTTTGTATCACCCAATAGTGATTTTTCTACTGATATAAGTTAAATAAATGTATGCTGTTATTGGGCTTCCCTGGTAGCTCAGAGGTAAAGAATCTGCCTGCAGTGCAGGAGACTGAGGTTCTATCTCTGGGTCCAGAAGATCCCCTAGACAAGGGCATGACAACCCATTCCAATATTCTTGCCTGGGAAATCCCATGGACAGATGAGTCTGGCAGGCTACAGACCTCAGGGTCACAAAGAATTGGACATGACTGAGTCACCAAGCTGGAGAAGGCAATGGCACCCCACTCCAGTACTCTTGCCTGGAGCAGTCCATGGGGTCGTGAAGAATCGGACACGACTGAACAACTTCCCTTTCACTTTTCACTTTTATGCATTGGAGAAGGAAATGCCAACCCACTCCAGTGTTCTTGCTTGGAGAATCCCAGGGACAGAGGAGCCTGGTGGGCTTCCATCTATGGGGTCGCACAGAGTCAGACACAACTGAAGTGACTTAGCAGCAGCAGCAACAGCAGAGTGACCAAGCACCAATTATTATGATTCTAAAAAGATAGAGTAATAGCATCTCCACATATATGGGGACACCATTCTACCAAGATATAAAAGGATTCTGTGAAAAGCAGCTGAGTCCTTCACCAACTGGGAAATTCCATAATGATAGTTCAAAGTAATACACTCAGGCCAATTTATGATGTCAATTCTGAAGTTTCATTAAGTAACTGCTGCTTTTTTTAAAAAAGAGACATTACCATTGAATGAATATTAGTTTCCATGATTTCTTTTCCCTCAAGTTCTAATTCTAAAATACATGTTTGCTTTTGTTTTCACTGACTACTTTATATGATAGCATATGGTATTTTTTAAATAGAAAACTTACCTTTTAAGTATGAAAACAAAATGTTTTCATGATTTGAGTTTGTAATCACTGGCAAACAAACAAAATAGAAAAGTCATCTCAATGTCCAATCTACAGAAAGTCCTGTGTATGTGTATATGTCAGTTAGAATGTTTTTAGCTGCAAATAAAGACAACTTTAAAGCATTCCAAGTAATCAGGAAATATATTAATTTGCATTACAAGAGGTCCAGTGGTAGGGCGATTCCTGGACTACTCAGTTCATCAGTATATCAAGTACATCATCTTTTCATATCCTGCCATTCTTGATATACAGGCCTTGTCTTCAGATTAGCTTTCAGAATGGCTGCACCAATTCCCCATCACAACCAGGTATTACAAATTTTATCTTGTTGCATGTCTTTCTTAAAAGTAGGCAAAAATCTTTCCTAGAGGTCCTCTGGTACATTTAGCGACATGTTTCAGTGGTTGGCATTGAATCACAGGGCCATGTAAAAATCATTCAAAGATAAGAACAAACCCACACATGTCTTATTCCAGTCAGAAATCAACTTTTGCAACTGAGGCTGACCTCCTCTGAAGTACATGTTTAGGAAAACTATGGGTTCATGAATAGTACTGAGATTCTACTTTAAAAAGATGAAAGCAGAAGGCCTTGAAATAAAAGAAGAGGGGGAAATGGAAGTTGCATAGGGCAGCTCACATCGCTGAATCCTCCTTTTCAAGTCCTCCTCTTCCCAGTGAGTTAGGAGAGAAGGGGTCAGGGTACAACCTTTAAAAAAAAGGACATAGCTGCAGGATATGGCAGAAACTGATTAGAACCAATTAGATCCAAGATGGCAGATTACTGACTTCCAGTAGACCTTGAGCCTCATTATGCGTTCATTGTAACACATGAGTATGCCAAATGACACACCCACCAGTGCCATGACAGTTCTGAAGCTAACAATCAGTTCAGTTCAGTTCAGTCACTCAGTCGTGTCTGACTCTTTGTGACTAAATGGACTGCAGCATGCCAGGTCTCCCTGTCCATCACCAACTCCCAGAGCTTACTAAAACTCATGTCCATCGAGTTGGTGATGCCATCCAGACATCTCATCCTCTGTCATCATCCCCTTCTCCTCCTGCCTTCAATCTTTCCCATCATCAGGGTCTTTTCCAAATGAGACAGTTCTTCATATTAGGTGGCCAAAGTATTGGAGTTTCAGCTTCACATTCAATCCTTCCAATAAATATTCAGGACTGATTTCCTTTAGGACGGACTGGTTGGATCTCCTTGCAGTCCAAGGGACTCTTGAGAGTCTTCTCCAACACCACAGTACAAAAGCATCAATTCGTTGGCATTCAGCTTTCTTTATAGTTCAGCTCTCACATCCATACATGACAACTGGAAAAACCATAGCTTTGACTAGACGGACCTTTGTTGGTAAAGTAATGTCTCTGCTTTTTAATAATGCTGTCTAGGTTGGTCATAGCTTTTCTTCCAAGGAGCAAGCGTCTTTTAATTTCATAACTACAGTCACCATCAGTGACTTTGGAGCCCAAAAAAATAAAGTCTGTCACTATTTTACTGTTTTTCCATCTATTTGCCATGAAGTGACAGGACCAGATGCCATGATTGTAGTCTTCTGAATGTTGAGTTTTAAGCCAACTTTTTCCCTCTCATCTTTCACTTTCATCAGGACGCTAACCATAAAAGACCAAAAATTGGGTGGTTGCCCAATTCTTGGAAATCCCTGCTTCTTCCCCCAAATAACTGGAATAAGCCTTCCACTCATTAGTCTATAAAATTACCCAACCCATAAAAACTAACCATGTCATATTTTTGAGATCTTTCTTTCACCTTCTGAGATGGTCTACACTCAGCCTGAAAGTGAAAGTTGCTCAGTCATGTCCGACTCTTTGTGATCCTATGGAATTCTCAAGGCCAGAATACTGGAGTGGCTAGTCTTTCCCTTNTTCCACTCATTAGTCTATAAAATTACCCAACCCATAAAAACTAACCATGTCATATTTTTGAGATCTTTCTTTCACCTTCTGAGATGGTCTACACTCAGCCTGAAAGTGAAAGTTGCTCAGTCATGTCCGACTCTTTGTGATCCTATGGAATTCTCAAGGCCAGTATACTGGAGTGGCTAGTCTTTCCCTTCTCCAGGGGATCTTCCCAACCCAGGAATCGAACCCAGGTCTCCTGCATTGCAGGCGGATTCTTTACCAGCTCAGTCACAAGGGAAGCCCTGTTCTCTCTAGGTAAATTCACTTCTTATTTACCACTCTGCCTCTGAATTCTTTCACTATGAAATGAAAACCTCAAAAAAGATGTACATATTGAGAGCTGTGAGTTAAGTTTCATTTGGGGCAAAATGAGGACTGCAGCCCAGGAGGCAGCATATCAGATATCTCTGAGAGACTGCTCCCGGAGGAGCAGTGGGGGAAAGTCAATATACAAGGTTTTGGTGAAGGGGGAGTACCATGAAGCATTCATTTTACACAAGGTTTTTTGTTAGTCACGAGGATCTGATGTCACCATCAAAGGATTTAGTGCTTTTTTGGAAGGACTGATGCTGAAGCTGAAATTCTAATACTTTAGCCACCTGATACAAACAACTGACTCATTGGAAAAGACCCTAATGCTAGGAAAGATTGAAGGCAGGAGGAGAAGGGGACGACAGAGGATGAGATGGTTGGATGGCATCACTGACTCTATGGAAATGAGTTTGAGCAAGCTCTGGGAGTTGGTGATGGACAGGAAAGCCTGGTGTGCTACAGTCCACGGGGTTGCAAAGAGTTGGACATGACTGCATGACTGAACTGAACTGGATATGAAGAGATACAAGGATTGAGATCATAAAATCTGTTCCTAAAAACATCCAACTATCTAAAGACCAGTCCCACCAGATTCCCTGGAGCAGAAAGTGCCTAACTCCATCCTGAATTCCCTCAGAGGTTGGTGAGGGTCAACAGCTATAGCAGCATGGGATTCAGTCTCCATAGATGCAGACAGCAAATGTCTTTCTTTGTTACTCAGTTGTTGGCAATGCTCTGGGTAAATGCCAGGCTGTGGTTGACACTGGGAACACCACATTCCCTAGTAACAGTCTTCCATTGGTCTCTTTTATTTTCCTTTTGCATTCAAGCGTTTTATGTTTCATTTCTCTTACTGTAATCTGCTTGCCTACAGAACACTTCTACACTCTTTTGGCCCAGTAATGTCTGCTGACATTCAATTCTTCATCACTATAGGAGTGGACTCATCACTTTTGCTTGCTCAGCCCTATTCCAATCATTTCTTGAATAAATCACTGAAATGTTTCAGTGTAGGCAGGGTTGTCAGACAAAATACTGTATTCTCTGTTTAATTCAAATGTCAGATAGACAACAATTTGTTTTGTATAAGTATGTTCCAGATATTATCATGAGACCTACTTGATTCTAACAATTTCTTCCATGTTTATCTAATATTCCATTTTAAATGAGAATTCTGCATTTTCATTTGCTATATATGGCAACTCTAGGTGTGAGGTATCTGTCTTTCTCCAGGAATTCAGGTAGCTACATTAATCTACACCCTCCTGGCTTCACTTCCCCACTCCACCCCTGAACACTCAGGTCTAGCAGTGGAAATTGATCCAGGCATGTCCAAGTACTATATTCCATTTCCCTGACTCTAGTAATTGGATGGGCAGATGGCCTAAATCATGGCACTGAAACTATGGTGTGCAACTGTTTTATTTGGAACTATTAGGAAAGAGAAGTTCTCTCTTCTGGGCTTATAAACTGGCAGAATGTAGCAGTGAAGGTGCTTGGGGTGAGCATGGGAGAGTTGTTGGTTTAAATTTAGCACAAGAAAAAAGTGAAGATTACTAATGGAGACAATACTTATATTCCAATGATGTCATTGAGACTCTGGATTCAACCATTCTTTAAATCTTGACTTTTCAGTTTTGTGAGTCGTTAAACAATACGACCACCTGATGTTCTTCTCTTACTACTTTGGAAAACAATTCTTGCAAAAGACAGTTCCATGTCAGTTCCTGTAACTGAAAATAGAAGAACCCTGAGAGATTAAACCCATCTATACTCTTCTTGCTCTAGTCACTAATTTTCCTTCCCTTTTCTTTAATAAAATATTCTTAGGCTGTGAAGTTCTCTGAAAAGGATGGTAACAATTAAATTTATATTCAATATAAATATTGTTTATAATAAAAATATCCCAAGTTATTTATGCTGTTTATATCACTTTAAATATAAGGAATTCTCTATTAATAATCTGTTTCCTAGTTTGTTTCTTCTGTTGCTCTTCTTCAGCTAAAATCATAGTTTAACTTTGGAAGATACTGCATCCTACTAACCTGATATTGCTAGAAGTTACAGTTTTCTAAGTAAAATTTCCATTTACATTTAGTTGGACTTATGGAAGTTAGGTAGTAGTATCAGGTTCAGTGAAACCCTGACAATATTCTTTTAATACAAAAATCGTACTTTGATGAGATATTAAATATTCTGGACTATGTCCTTTTACATACAGTGTCATGTGAAGGGAGAGAAATTGAAGACTGAGCAGTATTCAGTAAATCTCAAAATAAAAAATGTCTATTCATCTTTCTCATAAAACAATGTGAATTTCTTTGTTCATTACAAGCTGGCTAAGCCATGAGGCCTACTCTGTAAACAAGAAAGAAACTGTCTTCCAAGAGTAGCACCCTTCCCTTGCAAATCTGCTTATTACTTAACACAAACATGGAGCAAGTTCAAAAAATTAAAACCTTAGCAAACATAGGTATCGCTTTACAGTCCAAAGAATACAATGTTTGAAACAGCCACTAAAAATATTTTGCACTGAGTTTTCCAGAGACTTAAGAGCTAGACTTTTTTTTTTTTTTTAATCACATTTAGCTGATAGAAAATTGAGGGTGAACTTCAGGAAGTCATGTTACAGAAGCGAAGGCAAGAAATAAATTCTATAAATCAGGTTCATTATGGGCCATCCCTTAAAATGAACAAAATGGCCGCAAAAAGCAAGATGAAACTACTCACTCAAGAAAGAAATCATCTTGAGATAACTGAAAAGAGAAAAAGAGAGAGAGACAAGAAAGATTCATTGATGTACAAACTAGTATTGATTGCATCTAAAATTGTCTTTCGAGATTTTAAAGGTCTTTTTGCAGTTTGAGTGTAAGAAATCTAAACGTTTATATGTTTAACTAAAATTGAGGAATAACATATTGTATAGACTAATGTAGATGGGATGAAATCACTGATCAATGAATTGTCATCAAAGTCAATAAATGCTGATAATTTCTTTAAGTATCAGATGGGAAATCCAGACCACTGGCAGCAAGTCTATTTCTAAGTGAGTGTGAACAGATATCATCTCAATTTTGACAGACCCTTCCCTGGTGGCTCAGAGGGTAAAGCGTCTGCCTGCAATGTGGGAGACCCAGGTTCAAGACCTGAGTTGGGAAGATCCCCTGGAGAAGGCAATGGCAATCCACTCTGGTACTCTTGCCTGGAAAATCCTGTGGACTGAGAAGCCTGGTAGTCTAGTCCATGGGTCACAAAGAGTCGGACACGACTAAACGACTTCACTTTCACCTTTTCACCTTTCATAGATTGGTAATATGAGGATAATCCTCACGAATGAAAAATGTTAGAATGACTAGAAAAGGCTCATTACCTCCTCTCCTCCTGCTCTCGTTCTCCCTCCCTCCACATCCTTTCTTTCAATTCCTTGTTTGCTTCATTCCCTATTTCTTTCCTCTCTACCTTGATTCTGTCCATCCATTTCCAGATATTTCTTGAGTACTTTTCCCACATAGAATTGGATCTGGTTTCTAGGAATAAAGAATGAATGAACCCACTTTCTGTCATTGAGGTGGTTACAGCTTAATGGGAAAGAAATATAAACAGATACTTTCATACAATGTAAAGCATGTAACCTGGAAGAATCTGAGGACATTTCAACAGAGGAGGTGACAGCAGGGCTGGATTTTGAAAGATATGCAGAAGTAAGATATGTGGGGATACACTGAGGGCCATTCAGGCAAAGACATAGTCTATGCAAAAGACCTGACCAGTACTGATACCCTTGGGGAACAGCACTTTAAAGAGGATGGAACAAAAAGTAAAGTGAAGATTTGTGTTGACAGATGTGGTCACTGATGGAAGCTGAAGTAAGATCATCAAGAAGCTTACATATTTTGTAGATAGGCTTGGAGTTTGTTTTATTGGGAACAGTTCTGAATCATGGCTGTTGCGTGCATGGGTCCTAAGTCACTTCAGTGGTGTCTGACTCTTTGCAACCCTATGGACTGCAGTCTGCCAGGCTCCTGTGTCCATGGGATTCCCCAGGCAAGAATATCAGAGTAAGTTGCCATGCCCTGCTCCATCGTGCTAATAATCCTGGCATAAAGACGAGTAGTTTTTTCTCTCCATTTTCAAATGTGGCCCAGTTTAAACACATTAAGTGGCTGCCTTACTTTGAGGTCTCTCAACATCAGAAGGTGATTTCTAGAAGGAGCGCTGAATCTATATAATTCTCTTGTGTGCACACAGATTCGATGGTAACAGTCTGCACACAGACTGCAAGACAAGCCTCCTGTGTTCTCCCCACAGTGACGTACTTTCCGAATTGAAGACACCGGGGTGTGAATCTGGTGATGTGACAGTGGGCATCCATTCCAGCATCCTTGTGTTGTATACTCCTGCAGGAGCTGTGAGACCCAGTGTGCTTGCCTCTAGGCTCCCAGGTGAGCCTTTGGTTAAGCCAATTAGATGTACGCAGGTAAGATTTGAACTCAGAAGTAGCAAGTGTGGTTTGGGAGACACTGTGGGGACTGGGGTTTTCTATAGTAACATCCTAGGTCTGGTTGCCAGCTGTGTAGATGCTGAGCCAAGTACGGTTGCAGTACTGCCAGTTTGTTATCCTCAGAGAGCACCGGAGTCAACAGGTCCAGGGAGAGCTCGCTCCTTCTCCCCCCTCCCTGACTGGAGCAGCAATAGCAGCTGCCCAGGTGGACCAACCAGCTGCATCTTTCTGAGAACTAGTCCCGGAGCCCAAGCCTAAATGGTCACTCTTCCAGTCCTTCCAAGAATCGAAATGTGTGCTTAATTCTTTATATTAAATCCTTTCATGCTTAAAATAGCTGGTGTGGTTTCAATTTCCTGGAACGGAACCTTGACACATAGATGGTAAGTTATTTAACAAAACTGGGCCTCACATTCAAAGCTGTGTAATCAGAGGGTGGGACTATTCAATGACCTGCAAGATCCCTTCTGCCTCTAGAAATTTTCCTTCTGTGATTCTGTACTTTGGGGGAGTTTGCCTAATACCTCGATTTTTCTCTCCCATATCCCTTAGGAACTGCTTACAATACGGCCCCTGGCTGACATTTCCAGATAACTGTTTCACTAGGGTCCCTGTTAGTACACGAAAGAAAATGCACCGAAAGCGACAGGATGTGTACAAGACAGGGATGAGAGAGGACCCATTCATTTAACAAACTTCTACAGGGCACCTATTACATGATGTGCTGGCATGCTAAGTCGCTTCAGTTGTGTCTGACTCTGCAGCCCTATGGACTGTAAGCTGCCAGGCGCCTTTGTCCTTGGGAATCTCCAGGCAAGAATGCTGGAGTGGGTTTTCATGCCCTCCTCCAGGGGACCTTCCTGACCCATGAATCGAACCTGCGTCTCTATGCCTCCTGCATTGAACAAATGAGATTTTTACCATTAGCACCACCTGGGGAGCCCATCTGTTATGTGATAGGTGTTCTTAAGCAATATTTTATAAACCCTTTGACCTAGTCCAGGCATTTGTTTACACAAAACATTCCTAGAAGTACATTTTACCTTTGTATAGTTTTCAGTGTAATGACGTTCACTCCTCGTCCTGTAGCTACCCATCCTTATCCTTTTCCATGCTAGGGTACAGTCACTATAGCTGCTGCTTTACAGAAGCTGACCTGAGTCAAATTAGGATTTATTTCCCTTTGTCTCTAATCGTTTTCCTTTCTAACCAATTTCACTTTCTTCAGTCGAGTGCATCAGCCCATATTCTCTTCACTGATGTGGTCTTCCAACTAAACATTTCATTGCTCTCTACTTTTACTTTTCCATATATCTCTTTAGGAGGTCCTTTGCTGGATGCTATGCTTGTCTCCAATTGTCTGAGAATCACTCAAGCAAGGCCCTTTGTCTTTTTTTTACACACATTCCCTTGGACAAATCATTCAGTCATTGAGTTTTAATATGTTTGTTAACCCTTGAGCTACACATACTGAATTAAGACATTTCTACATTCTGCTCCGATGCCATCTCATTATTATTATTATCAAATAATCAACTTATCCTAACATAATGCATTCTTCAGCAATCTTTCGGTATTCAGTACTTCCTATTTAGGCAATCAAAACCCTGAGGTCATTTTTTGCTTTGCTTGCCTCATCAAGTCATTGACAAATTCTGATAATTCTTGCTACACAGTATTCTTAGATTTGCCGTTCTGTCGGCACTTCAGACTCCAATGTCATATTCCATGTTCTATGTATTTGGACTGTGTCTTCTCTTTCATTGTTTTGAGTCCATACTCATTTTATGTTTAGCCACTTAAATTGTCTTCCTTAAGTGTTTCTCCAAGAATACTTAGTGCAAATTTCCTTTCTTCATTAAATCTAAACCTTTTGTCATTGGCCAAATAGATGCAGGAGACGCGGATTTGATCCCTGGGTCGGGAAGATCGACTGGAGAAGGAAATGGTAACCCACTCCAGTATCCTTGCCTGGGAAATCCCATGGAGGATGCCCAATGGGTAGGCTCTGTGACTTCTGGGGTCACAAAGAGTCAGCTATGACTGAAGGACTGAGCGTGCACATGCATGCAAATATTTCACTACCTAAACTACACACCTCTTTTTGTAAACTACTTTTAATTCTTCTCCAGAAGGGTTAACATAATTATTAGTCATCACACAGTCTACTCATTTTTGCCATTTTTCTTATTTCATCAGCCTAGAATGCTGTTCACCTGAATAAAAGAATATCTTAAAAAATCCTTAAAGGAATTGATCAAAGCCTGCCCTGTTCGAGCCTGCCCTCTCATCTGACTCTAATCAACATATTTAGCAGTCCCAGATGACTTTCTACTAACATCCTTAAAGCCAAAAGTTCAAAAAAGAAAAAAATAATGTTCAAAGGTAACTTCATGTCCTATACTTTTCCTCTTGTTTGATGAAAGTCCAAATAAGTTCTTGGTAAAGCAAAGAATGGTCGCAGATAATATAACTCACCAGAGCATGTAACTTTAACAAGGCTGAAAATGAGGCATATACTGCATAGTATATGTTATTAATAACAGTTGTATTCACAGAAGCAGCATATAATATATTAGAGTTAGTGCATCTTTAACCTATTTGCTTTGGAACACTTCATTATATTGATTCCATGATAATGTGGACAGAGTGACATAAATAAATGCTCTTGAATGATACTTTTGTGAGTAAAAGTGACACCTGATAATTAATGATTGTAGCTACATTTTTAAATGAAGAAATGTGCTAAAAAGTAGTCCAATGAACCTGAAGCAATAAATGTCTGTTAAACAAATAAGTGAGTAAACAAATCCGTGGGTAATTTGAGTTTAGAGAAAATGAGGACTTCGATCGATCATAATGCATCAATGCACAAAAAGTAGACTAACGGAAGGGAAAACCATAACTGTTACTGAGGTTTCTAATGGTACTAGAAGTGATGTCATCAAACAAAAACTGGGGCTTTCCTGGTGGTTCAATGACACAGGGGACACTGGTTTGATCCCTGGTCTGGGAAAATTCCACATGTTATGGAGCAGTTAAGCCCATGCACCACAGCTACGGAGCCCATGCTCTAGAGCCCGAGAACCACAACTATTGAACCCACAACTACAACTACTGAAGCCTGAGTGCCCACAGTGTATGCTCGGCAACAAGAGAAGCGACCACAAGGAGAAACCTGAGCACAGCAGCTAGAGAGTAGTCCCTGCTTGACAAAACTAGAGAAAGCCTGTGCAAAGCAACAAAGACCCAGAACAGCCAATAAACAAATAACAAATGAAATATATGTTTAAAAAGATGAACTTCCATATCAAATATATTTTTACAAAAAGAGAAAAAAAAAATTGGAGAGAAGTCCTACATGTGAGAGTAGGTATATAATTAAATGGGGTTTCCCTGATGGCTCAGTGGTAAAGAATCCACCTGCCAATGCAGGAGATGTGAGTTCAATCACTGGGTAGGAAAGATCCCCCTGGAGAAGGAAATGACAACCCACAATATAATCCATATATTTGAATTTTATATAATAACAGCCGACAAAAACAAATGAAATTTATTAACAAAAAATTAGAAGAAAAATCTTATTTAAAAGAGTATAAAGACTCAAATTCTTAGGGAAAAAAATATAATAAAGATGTACCAGATCTCTACATTGAAACATTAATACTTAAAAGACATTGAACCACAGAGTTGGAGAAAATATTTGCAAAACATATCTGACAAAGTGTTCATATCCAGAGTATATAAGTACACCTACAAAACATTAAGAACAAGACAAATGTCCAGTTTTTAAATGTGTTCTTATATGTGCACTTCACAAAAATAAGTCTAACAGCCTACAGATATATGTAAATGTTCTCTATCCGGTTAAAACATCAGAAAAAACAAATTAAAGTCCAGTAAAACACACCTACCACAACCACTAAAACTAGAAAATAAAACTTGACAAAATCAAGCATGGAGTGGAATTGGGATCAACTGGAACTCTCATCTACTGCAGGTTGGAAGGTACATTGGTACACTATTTTGCAAATCCTTAGCATTATCTACTGGAGTTGAACATATGCATACCCCAAGCCATGGTAATTCTACTATGTAAACACTAAGCAGAAATAAGTGCATGTAAACACCCACCATAATACACAAACAATACTCATAGCTATTTATAATAGTTAAAACTGAAAAACACGATGAATGTGTGTATGTGTTAGTCGATCAGTTGTGTCTGACTCTTTGTGATCCCACAGACTGTAATCAACCAGGCTCCTCTGTCCACAGGATTCTGCAAGTAAGACTGCTGGAGTGCATTGCTATGTCCTTCTCCAGGGGATCTTCCCCATCCAGGAATTGAACCTGGGTCTTCTGCATTACAGGTGGATTCTTTACTATCTAAGTCACAAGGGAAACCCAGCTAGGATGACTGCTGCTGCTGCTGCTGCTAAGTCGCGTTAGTTGTGTTAGACTCTGTGCAACCCCATAGACAGGAGCCCATCAGGCTCCCCCGTCCCTGGGATTCTCCAGGCAAGAACACTGGAGTGGGTTGCCATTTCCTTCTCCAGTGCATGAAAGCACAGCCGCTGCTCCTTACCTTGGACGAGGGGTATCTCCTTACTGCCACCGTTCCTGACCTTCAACACGGGATAGCTCCTCTAGTCCCTCCTGTGCTTTGCTGAAGCAGCCGTGAGGAGATACCCCACACCCAAGGTAAGAGAAACCCAAGTAAGATGGTAGGTGTTGCAAGAGGGCATCAGAGGGCAGACACACTGAAACCATACTCACAGAAAACTAGTCAATCTAATCACACTAGGACCACAGCCTTGTCTAACTCAATGAAAACAAGCCATGCCTGCGGGGCAATCCAAGATGGGCGGATCATGGTGGAGAGGTCTGACAGAATGTGGTCCACTGGAAAAGGGAATGGCAAGCCACGTCAGTATTCTTGCCTTGAGAACCCCATGAACAGTATGAAAAGGCAAAACAAAGGATACTGAAAGAGGAACGCACCAGGTCAGTAGGTGCCCAATATGCTACTGGAGATCAGTGGAGAAATAACTCCAGAAAGAATAAAGGGATGGAGAAAAGGCAAAAACAATACCCAGCTGTGGCTGTGACTGGTGATAGAAGCAAGATCTGATGCTGTAAGAGCAATATTGCATAGGAACCTGGAATGTCAGGTCAATGAATCAAGGCAAATTGGAAGTGGTCAAACAAGAGACGGCAAGAGTGAACATCGACATTCTAGGAATCAGTGAACTAAAATGGACTAGAATGGGTGAATTTAACTCAGATGACCATTATATCTACTACTGTGGGCAGGAATCCCTCAGAAGAAATGGAGTAGCCATTATGGTCAACGAAAGAGTCTGAAATGCAGTACTTGGATGCAATCTCAGAAACGACAGAATGATGTCTGTTCGTTTCCAAGGCAAACCATTCAATATCACAGTAATCCAAGTCTATGCCCCAACCACTAATGCTGAAGAAACTGAAGTTGAACAGTTTTATGAAGACCTACAAGATCTTTTAGAACCAACACCCAAAAAAGATGTCCTTTTCATTATAGAGGACTGGAATGCAAAAGTAGGAAGTCAAGAAACTCNTCTGGTTCCTCTGCCTTTTCTAAAACCAGCTTGAACATCAGGAAGTTCACAGTTCACATATTTTTGAAGTCTGGCTTGGAGAATTTTGAGCATTACTTTACTAGCATGACTATCTCTTAAAAAGGCTTCTAGCTATAGTGTCTCTAAAAATTCTAACTTCTATAAACTATAGTAAAATACGCTAACTTTACAACTTTCCTTAAATTTTTAACTTCTATTTTAATTATTTCAAAACCCTAAATTCAGTGAACTACTTGGCTATAAACATTCTCCTCACAAATAGGCTTCAGACAGCAATCCCTCCCATGGCCTTAAGCTGCGGCCTATGTGCTCATCCTGGAACACTCTTTTGTAAAAGTCCTTGAACAAATGTCAATGATTAACTTTATGAATTATTTTCTGAGCACAGCTGCAGAAGGCTTTATGCCTTCTCATGCTCCTCTCAAGAACAATAAGCACCTTAANCCCTCCCATGGCCTTAAGCTGCGGCCTATGTGCTCATCCTGGAACACTCTTTTGTAAAAGTCCTTGAACAAATGTCAATGATTAACTTTATGAATTATTTTCTGAGCACAGCTGCAGAAGGCTTTATGCCTTCTCATGCTCCTCTCAAGAACAATAAGCACCTTAATATTCCTTTTCAGTCAACTCAGCCGAGGAGAGGAAAAGACAAGTCAGAATTACAATGCCTAACTCCTTGATCCCAGGTCCGTGCCTGCAGAATGAGGAGAGAGGGCTGGGGGCCGTGCCTCCATTCTGTCAGTAATGCCTAACGTGGCTCCCAACAAGTAGTAGTGATAAGGTTGAATAAACTCTGAAGAAGAGGCCACAGTCTTTACTCAGGAAGGCAGTGTTTTCTCTAATGTGCCATGATGAAATTTTGATATATTTCATTCCATCATCCCCAAAAGAAACAATTTTAAAGAAAGAAAAAGACCTTATCTTTAACACTGTAGTGATTGCAACTACCAGCCCGAGTGCCTGGGAGAAAACCAAGCTGTTAAAATAAATACGACCTTGCAATTGCCAAATCTTTTATTATTTACTTGCTGCTCATTCGTCCAGTTTGTCATCAGTTAATGCGAGCAGATGGGCTTCCCTGGTGGTGCAGACAGTAAAGAATCTGCCTGCCAATGCAGGAGACACCGGTTCTCCTTCAGGGGGAAGATCCCCCCCCCCCCACCCGGAGAAGGGAATGGCTACTCACTCCAGTACTCTTGCCTGGAGAATTGCAAAGGAGCCTGGCGGGCTACACTCCATGGGGCCAAAAAGAGACATGACTTCAATGCTAGCAGATAAAAAGTTTGGATCCTTACTATAGAAAAACAGATGGGGCGGGGGTGGGGGGAACTTACAAGTTGAGGAAATTCTACCCATTAAATAAATGTTCTTTTCTCTATAAATTGGGGAAAGGTCACAAGGGTGGACCACCTTGGTTCAGCTGATAGAACATCAGACTTCCCAAAGAAAATGGATTAAGTCCCACTGTCAACTGTGGGAAGTAAGGCCAGGAAAGAATAAAGATGTGCTTTTAGGCGGATTACTTTGGTAACCATATACACACTGGGTTGTTGAAGGGAGCAACCAAAGACAAGAAGATCAGTTAGGATATTAAAGCAGGAAACAGCAGTAATCCAGACTGGAGATGGGGTATTAGACCTTGTATCTAATCTACCGTGCCTTATGTTATACACACTCTTTTCACAGGCACTTCCTAAAACAATTATGTGAAGAAAGAAATGCCACTTAAAAAAACAAACAAACAAAAAAGATGTACGTTTGATTTAAAAGGTGGCGAAATGCTGGACTGGAAGAAACCCAAGCTGGAATCAAGATTGCTGGGAGAAATATCGATAACTTCAGATATGCAGATGACACCACCCTTATGGNCACTCCAGTACTCTTGCCTAGAGAATTGCAAAGGAGCCTGGCAGGCTACAGTCCATGGGGCCAAAAAGAAACATGACTTCAATGCTAGCAGATAAAAGTTTGGATCCTTACTGTAGAAAAACAGATGGGGTGGGGGTGGGGGGAACTTACAAGGTGAGGAAATTCTACCCATTAAATAAATGTTCTTTTCTCTATAAATTGGGGAAAGGTCACAAGGGCAAACCACTTTGGTTCAGCTCATGGAACATCAGACTTCCCAAAGAAAATGGATTAAGTCCCACTGTCAACTGTGGGAAGTAAGGCCCGGAAAAGATAAAGGTGTGCTTTTAGGCAGATTACTTTGGTAACCATATACACACTGGGTTGTTGAAGAGAGCAACCAAAGACAAGAAGACCAGTTAGGAGATTAAAGCAGGAAACAGCAGTAATCCAGACTGGAGATGGGGTATTGGACCTTGTATCTAATCTACCGTGCTTTATGTTATACACACTCTTTTCACAGGCACTTCCTAAGACAATTATGTGAGGAAAGAAATGTTACTTAAAACAAACAGAAAAGATGTACGTTTGATTTAAAAGGTGGCGAAACGCTGGATTGGAAGAAACACAAGCTGGAATCAAGGTTGCCAGGAGAAATATCAATAACCTCAGATATGCAGTTGACACCACNAACAATTATGTGAGGAAAGAAATGTCACTTAAAACAAACAAACAAACAAAAAAGATGTATATTTGATTTAAAAGGTGGCGAAACGCTGGATTGGAAGAAACACAAGCTGGAATCAAGGTTGGCAGGAGAAATATCAATAACCTCAGATATGCAGTTGACACCACCCTTATGGTAGAAAGTGAAGAAAAACTGAAAAACCTCTTGATGAAAGTAAAAGAGGAGAGTGAAAAAGTTGGCTTAAAGCTCAACATTCAGAAAATGAAGATCATGGCATCAGGTCCTATCACTTCATGGGAAATAGATGGGGAAACAGTGGTAACAGTGTCAGACTTTATTGTTTTNTAGATGGGGAAACAGTAGAAACAGTGTCACACTTTATTTTTTTGGTCTCCAAAATCACTGCAGATGGTGACTGCAGCCATGAAATTAAAAGACGCTTACTCCTTGGAAGGAAAGTTATGACCAACCTAGACAGTATATTCAAAATCAGAGACATTACTTTGCCGACTAAGGTCCGTCTAGTCAAGGCTATGGTTTTTCCTGTGGTCATGTATGGATGTGAAAGTTGGACTGTGAAGAAGGCTGAGCACCGAAGAATTGATGCTTTTGAACTGTGGTGTTGGAGAAGACTCTTGAGAGTCCCTTGGACTGCAAGGAGATCCAACCAGTCCATTCTGAAGATCAACCGTGGGATTTCTTTGGAAGGAATGATGCTAAAGCTGAAACTCCAGTACTTTGGCCACCTCATGCGAAGAACTGACTCATTGGAAAAGACTCTGATGCTGGGAGGGATTGGGGGCAGGAGGAGAAGGGGACGACAGAGGATGAGATGGCTGGATGGCATCACTGATTCGATGTATTTGAGTCTGAGTGAACTCGGGGAGATGGTGATGGACAGGGAGGCCTGGCGTGCTGCAAAGAGTTGGACATGACTGAGCGACTGAACTGAACTGAACTGAAGGCATGAAAGTGAAAAGGGATAATGAAGTCTCTCAGTTGTGTCCGACCCTCAGCGACCCCATGGACTGCATCCTTCCAGGCTCCTCCGTCCATGGGATTTTCCAGGCAAGAGTACTGGAGTGGGTTGCCATTGCCTTCTCCAAGCTAGTATGACTACATCATGCTAAATTGAACAAGTGAATAGTATAAAGTAATTAAAAAGAACAAACTGAAAAGTGAACCTTCCTACACTGTAAGCAGGAATGTAAATTGGTATAGCCACTACGGAAAACAGTATGAAGTTTCCTTAAAAAACAAGAGTTGTCATATGATCCAGCCTTCTGACTCCTGAGCATATAGCCAGAGAAACCTATAATTTGAAAAGATATATATGCACCCCAGTGTTCACTGCAGCACTACTTAGAATAGTCAAGACAGGGAAGCACCCTAAAAGTCTATCAACAGATGAACAGATACAGATGCGGTATAGTTAGACAATGTAATACTATTCAACCATAAAAAAAGAATGACATACTGGCATATACATTAACATAGAAGGACCTAGAGAATATTATACTAAGTGAACTACATCAGAGAAAGACAAATATATGATATCACTTACATGTGGAATCTAAAATACAATACAAACAAACTTATTTACCAAACAGAAACAGACTCACAGACATAGGAAACAAATTTATGGCTACCAAAAGAGAAAGAGGAGGTGATGTATACATTAGAAGTTTCGGATTAATAGATACAAACTACTATATATGAAACAGATAAACAATAAGTTCCTGTATAGCACAAGGAATTATATTCAATACCTTATAATATCAATATTCAATATCTTATAAGAAACTATAATGGAAAAGAATGCATATATCGCTGAATCATCTTGCTGTATACCAGAAACTAATACAACATTGTAAATCAACTAGATTTCAAAACAAAAAAAATGGTAAGAATGAATTTTTGCAGATGATGGATATGTTCGTTATCTTGATTGTAATGGTTTCATGAGTATATTAAATTTATATATAAATATAAGTTTAATATATCTAAATTTATAAAATTGAACATTTAAATGTAAATACGTTTAACATCTTAACTGCATCTCAATAAAACTGTTTTATAAATGTAAAAAAAAAAGAACAAATTGCTACTGCACACAGTAACATGAACTAACAACCTAGACACAATTTTAAGTTAAAGAAATAAGATGAAAAAGAATAAATAGCATATGATTCAATTTATATTATATATATTAATTTCACAAAAGGCTAAAATTATACTGTGTTGATAGAATTCAGAATGGTGATTGACTTTGGTGGGTTACTGACTAGGAGATGGCACAAGGTAAGCTTTGCTGATGCTGGAGTCATTCGATAACTCAAACTGCATGATGATTATATTTGTAAAAATTAATTGAGCTGAAAACTTAAGCTTGAAAACTTTACTCCACACATACTGCAGTCCAGGAAAAAAATCACAAAAAACAAAAAGATTTAAATATAAATTAAATCTCTCATATGCCAATACCTATTTGACACAAGTCTGGAAGTAAAAAACTTTGGAAAACATCATGAAGGAAGTAATGTAGAAATCTACATCAAATCAAAATAATTTATGCAAGAGTGGCAAAAGGCCACCCACAAAGACTGCTTTCCCTCCTCCCAAAACAGTGACTTGATAAACACACACACACACACAGACACTTTAAATCAAGCCATAAAATTTACTTCCCAAGGGGTAGAATGTCAGGTTAATGTAAGCCCAGCTAGAGTATTAGAGGACATTTGCAAGATTTTTGCCAAAGAGTGCCTATGAGATCATTCTTCAAAAGGCTTCCCCTCTATGTTCCTGACATGATATAAACTACTATGGTATTTATGTATGATGGGTACTACTTTAGTATACTTTATAGGTCTTTAAATTAAACCATCTGTAATTCAAGCTAAACTTAAGAAAAAAAAAAGAAAAAAGAAACACAATTGCTCTATAGCATGCTGTGTACATAAGAATCACCTAATTCTTAGGGTCTCTACCCAGATATTTAACTGCACACTAAGTCTACAATGGGCCCCAGAATCTGCATTTTAAGAAGCACTCCAGTAGATCCCAAATCAGGAGGCTTGAGCACATGTTTATGTTTGTTGCTGTTGTTCAGTCGCCTAGTTGTGTCTGACTCTTTGTGACCCCATGGACTGCAGCATGCCAGGCCTCCCTGTCCCTCACCATCTCCCAGAGTTTGCCCAAGTTCATGTTCATTGCATCAGTGATGTCAACCAGCCATCGTATCCTCTGAGCCTCACTTTTCCTTCTGCCTTCCATCTTTCCCAGCATCAGGGACTTTTCCAATGAGTCATCTGTTCACATCAGATGACCAAAATACTGAAGCTTCAGCTTCAGCATCAGTCCTTCCAGTGAATAATCAAGGTTGATCTCCCTGAAGATTGACTGGTTTGATCTCCTTGCTGTCCAAGGGACTCTTGGGAGTCTTCTCCAGCACCACAGTTCAAAGGCATCAATTCTTTAGCATTCTGCCTTCTTTACAGTCCAGCTCTCACCACTGTATGTGACCACTGGGAAGACCATAGCCTTGACTATATAGACCTTTGTTAGGAGAGTTATGTCTCTGTTTTTCAACACACTGTCTAGGTTTGTCATTGCTTTCTTGCCAAGAAGCAATAGTCTTCTGATTTCATGGCTGCAGTCACTATCTGCAGTGATTTTGGAGCCCAAGAAGAGGAAATTTCTCACTACTTCTACATTTTCCCTTCTATCTGCCATGCAGTAATAGGACTGGATGCCATGATCTTGGCTTTTTTAATATTTAGTCTTAATCCAGCTCTTTCACTCTCATCCTTCACCCTCATCAAGAGCTTCATTAGTTCCTCTTAGCTTTCTGCCATTAGAGTGGTATCATCTGCATACCTGAGGTTGTTGATGCTTCTCCCGACTATCTTAATCCCAGCGTGTAACTCATGTTTATGGTACATTGCTCTATATACTATGTTATAAACTAACCACTTTCTGTTTGATCTGCTTATATTAAAAATGTGATGGCTTTTGTTTATGTGACCATAACTAGCTTGGATGATAGATAAAATAATTTATCAACTGAACTATTCTTTCAAATATACTTTAATTATAAGTACTAATAAGTATCTCTTATTATGCCTCTATGGTATAAAACAACATATACTATATTTACTGCAATAAAAGAGAACCTCTCTTATGGTTTCATATTTAATGTACATTTTATTAACAACAAAATTAATACTTACTCTACTATAGACACTACTGTAAGAACTTTAATATATTAATTAATATTCACAGTAACCCTGTGGAATAGATATTATTATCTCCATTTTACAGATGAGTAAGAGAAACCTGTATGCAGGTCAGGAAGCAACAGTTAGAACTGTACATGGAACAACAGACTGGTTCCAAATAGGAAAAGGAGTACGTCAAGGCTATATATTTTCACCCTGCTTATTTAACTTATATGCAGAGTATATCATGAGAAANAGCCGAAGGGGATAGGGTGGGAAGTGGGGGTTGGGGGTTCAGGATTGGGAACTCATGTACACCTGAGACAGATTCATGTCAATGTATGAGAAAACCATTACAGTAATGTAAAGTAAAATATAGTAATAATAAAAATTAAACAAAAAAATAAAAATAAAAGACAAGGTGGAAAAAAAAATCTATCCAGAAACTTAAAGGAATCTATGGACAAAGTACAATAATTAATAGCTGAATTTAGGAAGGAAGATGGATATATTCATTATAAAAATTATGTTTAAATATTTCAGAAACACACAAAATTGTTTTAAAGATAGAAATCATAATAGCATCAAAAAACATCAACTAACTAGGACTGTATCTTACAAAAGATATGCAATATTTATGAAATAAAAATAATAAAATATTGAAAGAAAATAAGAAAACCTAATTAAGTAAATTAATCTTTTAAAAATATAAACCAGTCACAGTTTAGAAGACTCATTGTTATAAAGATGTCAGTTCTCCACACTGATCTATAGATTTAGCACAACGCCAGCTGCAATTTCCATATTTTTGTGGAAGCTAGACGGATGATTTTTTAAAAAAACATTTCATGGAAATTCAAAGGGCAGAAACCAGCCACACCAATCTTTAAAAGTGGCATGGATTTGAACAACTTATACCCTCCATTTATCAAAATCTAGTAGAAATCTAAACTGGTGGAAACAGTGCAGTGTTGATGCAAAGGCTGACAAAGAGGCCAATGGGAGAGAACGGAAAGTCTAGAACAGCCTCATACAATATGGTCACCTAAAATATTAGTTAATATGGGAAAGAATGGTCTTTACGTTAATGAATGGAAGGTCACCTGGCTATCCACATGGGGAAAAAAATGAATCCTGAGGCACACCGCATGTCAAACACAAAAATTAAAAGTAGATGTTTGTAGATCCAAATACAAAAGAAGAAATGAGAAAGTATTCAAATGAAAACACCAACTATCCTTATAACTTTGGAACAGGCAAAGATTAAGAGGCCATGAAAGGGCTTCTCTGGGAGCTCGGTGCTGAAGTCCACCTGTCAATGCAAGGGACTCAGGTTCAATTCCTGATCCAGGAGGTTCCCGTATGCCATGGAGCAACTAGACCTGTGCGCCACAACCCTGGAACCTGTGCTCTAGAGCCCAGGGACCGCAGCTACTGAGTTGGCATGCCCCAGAACTCATGCTCCTCAGTAAGAGAAGCCACCGCAATGAAGCTTGTGCAACTCAACTAGAGAGTAGCCCCTGCTTGCCTCAACTAGAGAAAGCTCGTGCACAGCAACCAAGACCCAGAACCGCCAATAAAAAATAAAAAAAAAAGAGGTCATGAAAAGTGTTAACTATAGGAAACTTTTGCTAAATTCAATCTTAACATCTGTTCACCAAAAGAACCTTGTTTGCTTGCTAAGTCACTTCAGTTGTGTCCGACTCTGTGTGACCCTGTAGACGGCAGCCCACCAGGCTCCCCCGTCCCTGGGATTCTCCAGGCAAGAACACTGGAGTGGGTTGCCATTTCCTTCTCCAATGCATGAGAATGAAAAGTGAAAGTGAAGTCACTCAGTCCAAAAGAGCCTAAGAAAGTGAAAAATAAGCCACGGTGCAAGAAAAGATATATAGAGAAATACATACATACATACATACATACACATATATACATGAACAAGTACTTAGATGTGCATAAAGAATCCCTTTGCTACAAATCAATAACAAAAGCAGGCATTCCAATGCAAAAAAGGGTAGAGACTTAAATAGGCAATTAAATAAAGTGGATATCCAAGAAATCAATAAGCTTATGATAAGATGCTCAATCCTACTAGTTATCAAGGAATAGTTAATAAAAACCAGAATGAGATATCGCTACACACATCCAGAATGGCTAAAATTATAACAACAAAAACACAAAGTGCTGATGAGGCTGTGGAACAATTAGACATTTCGTACACTTTCTGGTAATAACACATATTTATATAGCAACTCTGAAAACTGGAAATACCTACTAAATCTGAAGAGACGACACAGAAATTTCACTTCTAAGTATAAACCCACCAGAAATATGTATGTATGTGTGCCAAATAATATGTATAAGAATGTTCATAGTAGTCTTGCTTAGGATAGCCCCCAAATGGAAACAACTCAGTCCGTTAACAATAAAATGCATAAAGAAATTGTGATATCGTCATGCAGGGAAATCTACACAACAATAAGGAGGAATGAAACATAGTTGTACACAGTCAGACACAAAAACTACCTATTGTACGATCTTGTTCATTTAAAGTTCAAAATCAGGCAAAAATAATTTATAATACTTTTAAGTTAAAATAGTGAAGGGAAGTGTCTGGATGCTGACAATGTTCTAGGTCTTGATCTGGAAGCAGGCATTCTAGAAAAATAAAAGGTATTGTGGGAAATTCATGCAGACACTAATTATTTTCTCCAGAGCTCAGTGAGAAATATACTAGAATAAGCACATTGCCCATTTCTTCACTTCTCAACACAGAACGTGTTATAATGAATCTAGAAAACAAATCTAAAAGTCAAAGCTATGACTACTTTAGCAATATGAAGAAAAAGTGCAACCTTTGTAATTAAGTCATTCTACAGTTTCTTCATGTGACAAAATTTAAAACATATTTATTTAATTGAAAAACTGTGTCGCAGCCTATTTGTTCTACTGCATGTTTGGGAAAAGTTCCTTTGCTCTGGTGTAGAATTTTCTATTATTATTTTCTTGCTATGCTTTGAGTCATTCAAGCTGAGTTGTTTTTAGCATTAAGCAGCTAACCCAGAAGAAAAGAAAACCAGTCACAAGGGATTATCTCCTTCAAGACTGTACTAGAATTATTATACATATGAAATTATGTAAAATTGGATAATTTTAAGTGGCAGGAGGAAAAGGGAAGTTATAAATAGAGGAAAGTAAAAGATGTCACTAATTATTAACTAGGCAATATGAAAATAAACGTTTCTATAAATAGATTTTTTATATTTTTTCCTTACACTAAATTTTCTTCCACTTCTGTTTCTTCCATCCTGTCCACATTGGTGGATTATTTATTGCTCTTTCAGCTATATATTTCAAGAGAATGAGGTGACTGATTATATTTTTGCATAGTTGCTTGGTTTAAAATGCTGTGAAAGGAATTTATTTTTAAATTTGGAACCTGTTACTATGACATCAAAAAAAAATGACAACAGAAAAAGCTAGCAAAGAAATACTCTCAACAGCACCCTTAATTCTAGTAGTTATAATCTTTTAAACCTCTTCCCCTTGATAAAGCAGTTAATACCTCTAAATGAACATAGGTATTTCTAAGAAATTCCAAAAGTCATTTCTTAAGCTTTAGTGTTCTGATTCTTCACTATCACCTTAAGAAACTCTTCCCAGATCCCACAGGTTACTGCATGAAAGTAGACTGTTTTTATAGTCATAATTCTGAGCTGCTAGCCCTGAAATGTTTCCTCATATATTTCTTATTGATCTAAACCTCCCTGGCTATCCATTTTATTACCAATGCTTACCTTTCTTCTATTTATAGCACTATATCACCCTTCAGACTTTGTGCTAGGCACTGTTATTCTGTCCCACAACTATGACTCAGTAACTGGCCCCTGGTGACCCTGAGTAAATATTCTATTTCATCCCTGTGTGTTAGCAAATTGTTCCCCAAACTTGACATTAGTATAAAGAATTGCTCCTGAGCAGTCAATGTATTTCTGGGAGTTCGGTCCATTCAATACCTCAAGTATTTCTTGAGTACCTACTACGTGCTCAGCACTCTGCCAGGTACTAAAAAGAAAACGATGAGTAAAACAGAGAGATTCCTGGCCCTTCAAAAGTTTTGATGGAAAAGACAGAGCTCAAGCAAGTAAGTGCATAGATATATGACTATAAGGAGAGCTGGGAACAGGAAGTACTCCAAAGACATTTGAGGTTGACCTGACCCAGTCTTCAGGGTCAGGAAAGGCTTCCAAAAAAAGTAACATACAACCAAGATCTAAAGAATGATAATTAGGCAGTGATTCACAGCAGGCAGGAACTTGCATGGCAGGATAAGGATTTGTGTCTGTGAAAAAACATACTTTCTACTGGGAAATTATCAAATAATTAACCAAAGGTAGGGGATGGAGAAAAACTGAAAATTTGACAGGGACAAAATTAAATTAAAAATATATTTCAGTGAAGGGCTGTTTCATTCCAAAGAAGAAAAATAACAATTCATCATGAATTTTGTCAAAAGTCTCCCTGTGCCTCCAAAAAATAAACAGAAAATGAGTCCAGAGCTTTGATAAAGACATTATGTGACATAAAATTCTATAATGGAAAAAATATAGGTGACAAGGGGGAAAGTTGCAAAACTAGATATCAATTTCCATGATGAAGAAAAGATGTAAAATGTCATACATCAGAGATAAGGAAGCAATATAAATGCAGAAGAGATGAGTTTAAGGTAAACATTAAAAAGAGGACCATTAGAATCATGTTTTTAAAAAATCCATTAGAATTTGAAAATTTTTAAATATACATACTCAAACACATTTAACATGTTACATGTAAATGCTGTAACTGTCAATATAGGTAAAACACCAAAGGTAAACATTTGAAGTTAGATAAATTTCATTTACAATGTCACATATCAGAAAAGAGATATTTACACACATGTAAGTGGAAGAATACAGTTCTTTTTTTCACTCTTCTGCTTTATATTTAAATTGGCCAGTTTCTGTAATTTACAGATATTATGCTAGATAGTATCTAGCATAACCCCAATGCTGACTACACACAGTTATTTCAAATTAGCTTAGACGCTGGATAAATGCCTCTTATCATGGAGGCAGAAAGGTAAGGTTAAACGGTCCCTGACCTGAGCCCTGACTGAACCTCACTGAAGGCTTGAGTCACTGAACCTCTAAGATAGTGCATGCCAAGCATGAGAGCCTATTAGAATCACCTGCAGGGCTTGTTAGACCATTTGGTCCTATCTTCAGAGTTTCTGATCCAGTAGATCTCAGGCAGGGCCTGAAAAGTACACTTCTAACTAGTTTAGATCTAGGTAAGTGAAGAGGAACTAAAAAGCCTCTTGATGAAAGTGAAAGAGTAGAGTGAAAAAGTTGGCTTAAAGTTCAACATTCAGAAAACGAAGATCATGGCATCCGGTCCCATCACTTCATGGGAAATAGATGGGAAAACAGTGGAAATAGTGTCAGACGTTATTTTTTTGAGCTCCAAAATCACTGCAGATGATGACTGCAGCCATGAAATTAAGACACTTATTCCTTGGAAGAAAAGTTATGACCAACCTAGATAGCATATTCAAAAGCAGAGACATTACTTTGCCAACAAAGGTCCATCTAGTCAAGGCTACGGTTTTTCCTGTGGTCATGTATGGATGTGAGAGTTGGACTGTGAGGAAGGCTGAGCACCGAAGAATTGATGCTTTTGAACTGCGGTGTTGGAGAAGACTCTTGAGAGTCCCTTGGACTGCAAGGAGATCCAACCAGTCCATTCTGAAGGAGATCAGCCCTGGGTGTTCTTTGGAAGGAATGATGCTAAAGCTGAAACTCCAGTACTTTGGCCACCTCATGCAAAGAGTTTACTCATTGGAAAAGACTCTGATTCTGGGAGGGATTGGGGGCAGGAGGAGAAGGGGACAACAGAGGATGAGATGGCTGGATGGCATCACAGACTCAATGGATGTGAGTTTGAGTGAACTCCGGGAGTTGGTGATGGACAGGGAGGCCTGGTGTGCTGCAGTTCATGGGGTCGCAAAAAGCCGGACATGACTGAGTGACTGAGCTGAACTTAAGGCTCATGTTGCTAATACTGAACAACTCTGCTCTAACAGTATGTTTTCTTATTTGCAAAATGAAGAAAGCATTGCCTTCGAGGCCCACTTCTCAAAATTGTTGAATAAAGCCAGCATGCCCTTTGAGGATATAAATTGTTTCATGTTTTCTTATACTGAATTGCCAAGGATGGTATATTTGAATGACTGAATGTCTACATCTTATTAACAAAAAGACTCTATATGACTGTGGGAATGGTGGCGGTTTAGTCGCTAAATCATGTCTGATTCTTTGTGACCCCATGGACTGTAGCCTGCCAAGGTCCTCTGTCCACTGGCAAGCAAGAATACTGGAGTGGGTTGCCATTTCCGTCTCTGGGGGATCTTCCTGACCCAGGGATCAAACCCATGCCTCCTGCAATGCAGGCAGACATTACCAACTGAGCCATCGGTGAAGTACATGAGTGTGGGAGAATAATGGTCAAATAGTAAGAATTCTTCCCAAGTGGCATTCACCCACGTGGTATGGATAAACTGGAAATTCAGATATTGAAAAAGCGAGAGAAAGACTATGTAATAATGTTGCCAGAACTGTTAGCAGCAACTTAGAGACACTGGCAAATAACTGCTGCCCCAGCCACCTCTTGAGTACTGCAGACCCACAAAGGCAATGAAAAGGGAAATGCCCAGTACAGCAAGGTTCTGTCACCACGCTGCCTCAGCACCGGTGCCAGTGTGTGTTCTGACCGCTGTGTCCCATTAGTAGTGAAAGGCTGTAAATATCACCCTTAGAAAGGCGAGGGGATGAAATGATTACTATCTCTTTGCAGACATCTTTTCAAATGATCAGTGCAAATCCTGTATTTACAACCATAGCTGTTCTTCCTCTTTACTCCATGTGAATTCACATAAGAAGTCCCATGAGAACAGAAAATGTCAAAAGGATTAAAGGATTTAGGATTATATATGATTGCAGAATAATTCCACTCAGGTACTATTAAAGCCTGCCCAGAAACATCAATTTAGAAAGGCCTACCTAGACTGCTGAAGAGAAAAGACACAGCAGTCACCAAGCATGACTGGTCTAGCGCTGCCTCTCTGTTCCAGCACTTTCCAAAGCTATGTAAACCTTTCTTCCCCTGGTGCTCGAAGTATCCCATGTTGCCATTTGATGTGACTAGTTCCATTGCCAGCAGCTCTGCCACCTTGAGCCACTTAGGTCCACAGTCTCTATATTCTGAGTGGCCTTTGACATTGCCAAATACTGAGCAGAACTAAAGAATTCCTACTTAGAGGTCAGTCTTCTGTGTGTGTGTGTGCGCGCACGTGTTAGTCACTTAGTCATGTCCAACTCTTTGAGACCCCATGGACTGTAGTCTGCCAGGTTCCTCTGACCATGGGATTTCCCAGGCAAGAATAACAGAGTAGGTTGCCATTCCCTTCTCCAGGGATCTTCCTGATGCAGGGATCGAACCTGGGGCTCCTGTGTTGCAGGCAGATTCTTTACTGTCTGGGTCACCAGGAAAACCCCAGTCTTCTCTCTACTTACGTTTAAAAAAGGGGGTATTTTTTCCCATTATTTGTGCTGCCATTTCTTACACAAATCTGGGATTCACAAACCAACAATGCAAAACCTAGGAAAATCTGGGAAAAACAGTGAAGGAGCACTTTGAATTTTAAGTATTTACCTCTGAGTAAACTACATGGGACCTTTCAACAATATGAGTTTGAACTGCACAAGCCTGCTTATATGTGGATGTTTGTCAACAGTAGATACTACAGTGCTACATAAAGGTAAGGTTGGAAGGTTCCCAAATGCAGAACTGCAGATACAAAAGAACCACGCACAGGGAAGGCAAACTATAAGTTATACGTGGATTTTTGACTGCTGTGAGGGTGGCACCCCTAACCCTACGTTGTTCAAGGGTCAACTGTACTTCAACCTGAGCTGACTCTTTCTGTGTATTATGAGTAATGATGAGGTAAAGAAAGCAGACTTAGAGTAATATTATAAGAAAATATCCTTCCAGGAAATGTTTTCTGGAAAAATTCTCTTCCATATATGGAATTGCAATGGATAATGTATACACGATCTAATCTCAACGTATAAAAATCTCATTCATATTAAAAAACTGATGTTTTTTACTAAAGTTCCTTTACTGGTTTCCATATAAAATGGTGGCATTCCTTGCATCTAACTTAGCACAAGTATAAAACACTGGGCTCAGTGAATGAACCGTTTACTAAAACAAGGCTATGGATTTTCCAGTAGTCATGTATAGATGTGAGAGTTGGACTATAAAGAAAACTGAGCACAGAAAAATTGATGTTTATGAACTGTGGTGTTGGAGAAGACTCTTGAGAGTCCCTTGGACTGCAAGTAGATCCAACCAGTCCATCCTAAAGGAAATCAGTCCTGGATGCTCATTGGAAGGACTGATGTTGAAGCTGAAACTCCAGTATTTTGGCCGCCTAATGCGAAGAGCTGACTCATTTGAAAAGACCGTGATGCTGGGAAAGATTGAAGGCAGGAGAAGGGGACGACAGAGGATGAGATGGTTTCATGGCATCACCGACTCGATGGACATGGGTTTGGGTAAACTCCAGGAGTTGGTGATGGACAGGGAGGCTTGGCATGCTGATGTTTATGGGGTTGCAACTGAGCGACTGAACTGAACTGAATTGAACTGAACTGAATCTACTTTAAGGGCTTCTCAGATTGTGCTAGTGGTAAAGAACTCACCTGCTAATAAAGGAGACCTAAGAGATTGGGGCTCCATCCCTGGGTCGGGAAGATCCTCTGGAGGAGAGCATGGCAAACTACTCCAGTACTCTTGCCCGGAGAATCCCATGGATAGAGGAAGGAGACTGGTGGACTGCAGTCCATGGGGTCACAAAGAGTCAGACATAACTGAAGTGACTACACATGCATGCAATGCCCTTTAAATGGGACATTTTAAAATCAATATTAAGAATTAAAATAACTATTTAGCTCCTTGTTACCAATAGAAAATGCAGCAGGAACTCTTGTGAATTCTCTGTGTTTGAGGTACAGTTATTTCTATAGGTTGATCAATTAATTCAGAGCAAAAGGTACAGGTGAATATTACATTATAAAGTAATGCTTTTCTTAAATATATTTGGAAACTGAAGGGAGTGCCCCAGTAGTCCAGTGGTTAGGACTTCGCCTTCCAATACAGGTGCCCTTAATCCCCAGTTGGAGAGCTAAGATCCCACATGCCTTGCAGCCAAAAAACCAAAACATAGAAGCAGTCTTGTAACAAGTTCAATAAAGATTTTAAAAATTGCCCATATCAAAAACTATATATATATATATACTATATATAAACTATATAAAACTATGTATAATCTACACATATATATGAAACTGAAAAAAAAACACACTTAAAAATATATTTGAGGAAAGCCATAAAGCACAGTAACAGGCCGTCTATAGTGAAAGTTACAGAATAAAGAAACACTTTCCCAGTATAAACTGGGCAAAAGTGTTGGTCACTATTTAGCTGTGCTCTTAGAGGCACTGCTTCAAATCCACAGTATCATTTGACTGAGATAATCTTATTTTCATCTTTTAAAACCTTCAGAAGATAAAGATACTGCAAAGATAGTAGTCATGCATAAATATTAAGAGAGTAAAATAATAAGACGCTGACTGTGGCATTTCAGGAATATGGCATGCAGCAGCAGTAGAAGAGGGTAACAAGTAAATACACACACTGACAATCTGTATACTTTTCATCAGTGTTTGTTGAACATCTGCTCTTAAAATGACGGTTTTTAGGATCTTCAGAGAAGAGTGAGGGAGAAAGAACAGTCATGGTTTGGGAACAAAGAAGGTCCCCAATATGACTTAAAAAGCTTTTCAACCTAATCAAACAAAGGAAGCCCTTTTTGAAATAAGAGGCAATCAAGAATGGTGGTTAATCAGAGGTAGCGCGAAGGCACAGGGGTGACTATATGGCTGTTCTCTTACTGTTATCTGGAAAGAAGTTTTAGATTTCCATAAAACACATAAGGTAGAATTGAGGCTTGAACGAACTATAATGACTAGAATCACAAATACTTCTATTTTATAAATAAAGTTCCAAGCATTTTTAAATTGATTGATTACAATGAAGTGTGTCAGTTCTTTTGAAAGCCATATACTTGTAGTTATGGCTTTTTATCATCAATATTTCTTACTGAAAGCTCTCGAGTTGAAAAATGGCATCCAAAATAATCTCATTTAAAAGGAAGGCAGTGTGTAGTACAGGACAAGTGTAATATATTAAGAAGTGGACAAATGGGTTATCATTGCTGGCTTTCTCATGTTCCGAGTCAATAATTTATTTAATCTCACTGAACCTGAGATAGCTCAGTAAAATGAGGATAACAATAGGATCTATGTCATATATTAATATATATTTATTTATTTATTAATTCACTGGACTGTAAGATCTATAGGGACACAAATCAAGACTGTTCTATCATTATAAACTTAGTTCTTAGTATATAACAGATAAAGCATCCTACACGCTGAGTGCTTGGAATTTACAGAAAATAAGACAAAAATGAAACTTGAATTCAGGAAAATCAAGTAAAGCGTTTTACCTGTATAAAGTAAAATATAAATAAAGTATTTCTCCTAGTGCACTGTACATAGAAAACTTAAAATATGTTGCCCTCTGGTCTCAGGGCTGTGTGATGTTATGGTTACACCTGAGTTGCAAGAACCTAGTCGGCCTGGTGGCCCGTGGAGCCATGCCTTGTAATCGTCAGACAGAATGGATAGCTGAGAGAGGGATCTTCCCAGCTGGGGTCTGGGATTCCCAGGTGGCTCAGTGGTAGAGGGGTTCGCCAGTCAATGCAGGAGGCACAGGGAAAGCAGGTTTGATCCCTGGGTTGGGAAGATCTCTGAGGGAGGATATGCCAACCCACTCCAGTATTCTTGCCTGGAGAAACCCTTGGACAGAGGAGCCTGGCGAGCTACAGTCCCTGGGGCCACAGACATGACTGAGTGAACACAGATGTCAATGGAGTCCTGCTTCCTCATATCTTAGAGACCTGTGGGAGTCCAAAGCTTCTCCATGATTTCAGCAAATTCCCCAAAGCTGACGACTTTATGGTTCGCTCATTCCCTGCATTTGTAGAATTCCTCTTTTATATCTAATGATATACATAACTATAACACCAAGTTCACTCCTTTCTCTGATTCCAAAGAAAGACCCTCTTTCAGACACATATTTGCTGAGTTTACTTACTTGAGGTTCTTCTGGGAAGGGTGACCTAAGCCACAATCTCTTACCATTTCAGTGTAACCAAACCCCTTACTGTTCCTCCCTCTCTTTGTTTCTGGTACCCCAACCTCAAATTGGAAGGTTCTGCTCCTACTCAAATCCATTATGATCTTATTTTTTTGCTAACAGAGGTTGGTTCCTTCTTAAGGAGAATTCTCAAACTACATAATAAATATAACAAAAGATAACCTTTTTTCTGCCTATTTATTATACCTACTACTTTCATAACTATATTATAATTGTTGTTGTCTTTGTTGGCAGAATCAAGCTGTAGTTCTGTATAGGACCACATGAACCCATCTTGTGTGTTAGTTGCTCAGCCATGTCCGACTCTGCGACTCCATGGACTGTAGCTCACCATGTTCCTCTATCCATGAAATTCCCCAGGCAAGAATACTGGAGTGGGCTGCCATTCCATTCTCCAGGGGGTCTTCCCAAGCCAGGGATTGAACCTGGGTCCCTTGCATTGCAGGCAGATTCTTTACAGTCTGAGCCACCAGGGAAGCCAAACCCATCTTAGGTGGGCCATTAATAATAAGTGTTAGATCCTACGCAAAGTACGTTTTCATTATACACTGCTCAAATAGAATTGCTTCCTTTTCTGTAACTCTAGATGCTATTTCCAAACCACTATCAACATGACTTACAATTTTTATCTGTAGCCACATAACTTATAATGGCTAACATTATGCCAACTCCATTAGTTTTTTCTATTTGCTGTGTAACAAATAGCCACAAACTTAGCTGCTTAAATCAGCACTCGCTTGTTAATTCAGTCTCACAGGTCAGAGACTGGGCAGGGTAGAACTGGTCCTGCAGCTCAGAGTTTGAACAGAACTCAACTTTTTTTTTTTTTTTTCCCTTCAGATCTGCACAAACCTGAAATCAAGATGTCATCCATGCTGAAGTACTCATCTCAGTTTTGGTATCCTCTTCTGAAGTCTGGGTTGTTGCTATACTTCACTTCCTTGTGGCTGTCTGACTGAGGTCCAAGGTTTCTCTCCAACTGTAAGGCAAGGCTTTAGTTCCTTTAGGCTTCCTTTTGTTTCTTGCCACAATGTCCCAAAGGTCATTCACAACATGACTTTCTATTTTCTCCAAGGTCAGCAAAAGCATTTAATTTTTAATAAAAAATATGGGAGTCAGGTTCTGTAAGAATTAATTATTCATTCTGAAATTGTGGAAATCCATATTACTCTTATTCACTTCAGTTTCACAGTTAAAATGGTGATAATCATTTTGATGATAATGAAACTCTTCAAAAGATTATTGCAAACATCAAATGAGATCATGTGTATTACAAATATAGTATAAAGTGGTATGGCTTCCCAGGTGGATCAGTGGTAAAGAATCCACTTGCCAATGCAAGAGATGCAACAGATTCGGGTTCAAACTCTGCACTGGAAAGATCCCCCAGAGGAGGAAATGACAACCTGCTCCAGTATTCTTGCCTGGAAAATTCCATGGACAGAAGAGCCTAGTGGGCCACAGTCCATGGAGTTGCAAAGAGTAGGACACGACTGAGCCACTGACCACATAAAGTGGCATGCACATGTAATTATTATTTGTATTCTTGGCATTATTATTAGTCTGCTCGTAACACATTTCTGCTCCTCCCCTGATTCATACCTATATGCTCCTGAGAGTTTTCTTTACTAATTAAGATGAAAAACCTCTAGTATGCATTATTGATACTTTTATAAGACATACAGAGATTATGCTGAAGTGGGCTGTGAAAATGTCACAGGTCCATTTAAAAGTGAAGCTAAAAAATGATGAAAAGTGACAGTTCACAGTTGCCTAAATTTAAGCACTATGCATCATTTGCTACCGTGTGTGGGAGGAGAAGCAGTCCAAGGTTGGGATCTACATGTCAAATTCTAGGTTGTCTGGTCAAGTAATCAGAGTCATGAAAAAAAATTGGAATTTTGATAACCAAGAAGTTCAAAGGAAAAGTTGGGATAGAATTTTTGGAATGTAACCATGATTGGAGGATACCTGTATCCCATATGAATCATCATCAAAATTTTCCTACAGAATAATTTCTTATTCAGATGGACAGGATAACTCCTTCTGCTGTTGTGGTTTAGTCACTAAGTCATGTCCAACTCTTTGCAACTCCATGGACTGTGACCCTCTGGCATCCTCTTGGGACTTTCCAGGCAAGAATACTGCAGTAGGTTGCCATTTCCTTCTCCAGGGGATCTTCCCAAACCAAGGATCCAATCTGCAACTCCTGCACACCAGCTCAGCAGTGAATAAGGCTGTGTATGGGATCAACAACATGAACGTAAGCTCTTCGTCTAGTCTGGATATCGCCACTGTTGATGGTTCAATTTGCCAAGTACAGGATCCGTCCCCAATATGATGCCATACTACGAAGGAAGAATTCTGCACAATCTATTTCACACCGTGACACACATGATGTGAAATCATCTGAGTCACCCAACAACAGCACTCAGAACTCTTCCATGACTCTGTAAATGAAGAGCTCAAAGTGGCCTTATTCTTGCAAGTCTGCACTTGTTTATTTGCTCAGTTCTTTGATTCTTTGACCTATGCAGGATTTTTTCAATTAATTCCTTGCTATCTTTGCTTAAGTTAGTATAGCCATATTCTGCTGTTTGCAAGCAAACAACTCTAAGATTTTTTTGGCTTCCCTTGTAGCTCAGGGGTAAAGAATCTACCCGCCAATACAGGAGCCACAGGAGACACAGGTTTGAGGTCAAGAAGATCCCCTAAAGGAGGAAATGGCAACCTACTCCAGTGTTCTTGCTGGGGTAATCCCATGAAGAAAGGAGACTGGCAGGCTAGAGTTCACAAAGTCACAAAGAGCTGGACACGACGGAGCACAGCACTAAGACTAAATGCCTGGGGAGTCACGGACCTAACTTGTAAAACCATGGAGAAATTTCCTTCCTTCTTAAATTCTCAGTCACAATTATCCTGCTGCTGCTGCTGTTAAGTCGCTTCAGTAATGTCTAACTCTGTGCGACCCCATAGATGGCAGCCCACCAGACTCCTCTATCCCTGGGATTCTCCAGGCAAGAACACTGGAGTGGGTTGCCATTTCCTTCTCCAATGCATGAAAGTGAAAGGTGAAAGTGAAAAGTGAAAGTGAAGTCGCTGAGTTGTGTCTGACTCTTCGCTATCCCATGGACTACAGCCCACCAGGCTCCTCCGGGGAGGAGGAAAAATCCATGGGATTTTTCCAGGCAAGAGTACTGGAGTGGGGTGCCATTGCCTTCTCCTACAATTATCCTGGGAAGCCCTACATCAGAGTTGGGATTAAATGATGTACCAGTTCTTGAACCCAGGAGTGGAACAAGAATTACCCATACAATGTTTTAACAATACATATGCTTAGGCAACATCCCAAGCTTATATTTTGTACGAATGCTGTGGACTAGTACGCTGCACATTAAGGACTGAAAGCTACTTGATTAGACTCACAAATTGAAATCTGGAAGCCATTGGACAATTCAGTTGATATGATATTAAAAATATATTCAATAACATATTCAAATATATTTCTGTATCTTCAGCCACCAATGTATAAACTTTTCAACCTTTAAATTTCAGGAGAGACAGTAAACAATATCTGCCTCTTAAAAGCTTAATTTTAGCTGTTAAGTTTTAAAGCATGATATTCTTTAAAAGATTATTTCCACAGAATAATCAGGTTCATGCCAAATAATTTTATAACAACCGGGCAAAAGTAAAAATAAGGATAAAAAGATTATTCTGATACAACTAGAATGATCTTCCATAGATTAAAGAAAGCAAAGTAATATGAAATATAAATTAATATTATACTAATGTAGCACTTTACATGATTCACCTAATTTTATTTGCTTCCCTCTTATGCACATGTACACACACTTCTTGACTTTTTGCCCTCTTGTTCTCATTGTCTCTGGCTCTCTCTCCTGTTGCCACCTGTGCAAGTGTGCACGTGCACACACACACATATGACACACTTCCCAACCAGGCAGAGAGTCCGTTAATGAGCCCATCTTGCAAGAGCTTTATGTAACTCTGTAATGTGTATAAATCACGGTAGCTCATAGAAGAGATTTTGCCTTCTGCCCCAACCCGCTGCTCCTTAACCTTTCATACAAAATAGTGTACTCTCTACAGTTCAGTCATTTACCTTTCCTGATTTCTCTTTTTTAAGCTTCTTTGAGATATCACCCACATGTGAAGACCACTTAAGACTTCTTATTTTCATAAATGGTACCCATTTTTGTATATTCCTACTGTCCCCTCCCAACTCCATGAACCCAAATTCCAAATAGATAAGGATTAAAAGAATTATAACACTTAGTTTGGCAAATGCCAAAAATGCTCTGCAATTTAAAAGTTTGAATATAAAGATATGTCCAAAGAAGACCAATTATCAATAATATGTTTTTTTTAAAACAGTTATTTTAAAATACCTCTGGGGTCTGCAGTAGGATTTAATATGGTTTAACTTTTATTTAAATTATCTTCTGCTGGACAAATAGCTGTCTCCTTGAAGCAAAGTTTATTGCTTCTAGCATATGAATAGAAAGGTTCTTATTTCAAGAACTGTTTTCCCACTATTTTTTATTTATAGTTGATGAAACTTCCATGCAAGTGTTTCCAAATAAATGATAGCAATTCACTTCTGGTATGACTGAGTAGAATCTACTCAACTAACTCTCTTACAGTAAACTGTAAACACTAAGGAAAAGTAGGAAATAAAACTTCCTGAAGTCACTGGACTTCCTGAAGTGTGTGTATATATACATGTAGATACACATTTACACATATATAGGTAACCATTAAAAAATAGAATGATACATTAAAGGGGTAAATTAAAATGAAATTACATAAGATATTCAATTAACCCAAGAAAAGACAAGAAAGAGGACACAGAGAAAAAGAACAGGTAAGACAAACAGAAACAAATAGTGAAACATTAATAATAAGACATATCTCCAACCTATCCATAATTAAATAAAATAATTAAATGAAATAGTACAAACCAAAGGAAGAGATTATAAAAATGGATAAAGGATAATGTAATGAAAAGCTAGACCAAACTATATGCTAAGATTGTTTGAAAATAAAAATATAAAAAATAGACAGCATATATAAAGTGGGTATAAGTTAGCTAACTGCTATATTACTATAAGACAAAGTAATATCAGAAAAAATAGTTAAATTTATAAATTTCTTAATTATAAAAATTTAATTATAAAGGTTTTTTTTTAAAGTTTGACTTCCCAAATTTGTCAGAAAGACATAAAAATCAGTTGTTTCTAATTATATACAAACCTTATTCAGTTAAGTGGTCATATGTACCATTTCTGATTTTCAGCCATTTCACTTGCTATGAAGTTTTGTCAAAAAGCCAATTAATTTCTATGTTGGTATTCCTTCAAAAAATCTCCAAGCTCACTCAAGGGGTGCCATTCTTATTAACCTCACTAAAATACATCATCTGCCAATCAAACTACTTCCTATAATCAGTAACCAAATAGAATTTCTTTTTTCTTTCACATCTTTATTTTCATCCAAATTGTGTTAGTATACATGGATGCATATATATGGACATATGTTTACATGTATACATATATTCTTATTTTTAAACGCACATTTTATCCATATGGGTCCCCCTAACCATATTGAAGTTAAAATTCCTACTCAAAAATATTGACAAAGAACATTTTGCAAAGACAGTAAGCAACAAAAAGCAAGAATCCTGTGCCCTTTTAGTTCTCTAATTTTAAAAAATTAACCTTACGATTAGTGCAACAAAAGACATGGATAATCCGAATTATTTTTGAAATTTGTTTTCAAATGTTAAAGTAAGTAGGAGAGAAGAGAGGAGAGGCAAGTAGAAGGGGAGGAGAGAGGAGGGACAACTGGATAAATACCCAGGGAACCATTACAACTTTTCTATAAGGTGGCGACAAATCAGAGGGTAACCAGCTTTTCCAACACTCTACATCTATTAAGTGTGAACCTGGGATTCAAATGCAGGCAGACTGACTTGAGAGCCCTTCCTTTAAACCCACTGTACCATGTCATGAAAAATAACTAGGGTATAAAAACATTGTGATGTTTTTAAGGGTTCACAATGAGGTAGATCTTCAGTACAATGAATTAGTCTTTTTGAAAATCTGATCCGCAAGCACATCTATTAAAAAGTAAGGTGAATGATAGAAATTTAGTATGTAGTTGACACGTGAGAGTTCATTTAGAGATAAAAAGTCTTATTAATATAAGAGTACATTCTGAGCATATTCTCTGTAAAGGACTAAATCTGATAGCTGATACAAAGTATCAGAGAACTAAAATTCACAAGAAATTTTCAGGTTAAAAGATGCTTTTCATATGAGTATTTCATTTAATCCTCATTACAAGTATGAGAGGTAAGCATCCTAGGTGATTAGACCCATGAAACAAACAGAGATTCCACAGAAAGGTAACCATGCTCCCAAGCTGAAATGGCAACCCACTCCAGTACTCTTGCCTGAAAAATTCCATGGACTGTTGCCTACATGGACTGTTGCCTGAGGAGCCTGGTAGGTGACAGTCCATGAAGTTGCAAAGAGTCAGACATGACTGAGCAACTTCACAACTTCACGAAGCTCGTGATGTGAATCCCACACTCAGTCGACTATTCTTGCTATTTCTTTAATTTATCATAGATCATTATGAAAATAAAAACTATCTTCCAAAAATAATGGTATCATAGGCCACGCACTATTCCGCTGTCAACTTTTGTGTTTGAATCTCCTAAGTAAAACTAGGATGAGAAGTCACCTGGAGGCTGACACTTGAAGAAAGAGAGTCAGGCATGGAGGTGTTTGTTGGGGTTGTCCTGGGTGAATCTTATCTCACTTGAGCTATAGTGCATAAGGGTAATTAGCAAGAAAAGGCATCTACAATTTGGGGGTGAACTTGTTATAGTGAATACAGTACTATCAAAATTTCCCAGGGGCATTCACTTGAATTTGGTACCTAGGGCCACTTAAATGGTATTGGTCAAAACACAAAGATGTCAGTCTCGTAGCTAGTTGATCAAAAAGCTCAGACTCAAAAATGCTACTTATTGATGTCCCACAATATATAATTAACAAAAGAGGGGAAAAAACCCTGCTTTTTTGTAAGTGCCTAAATAATGTTATTTAGCAACATCAGACACAACAGAAGTAATTTTCTAATATCAAAGTATAAAAGCATAAATCCAGGTAATTAGCAAGTAACTACTAGCAGCCAATTTCTGTCTCATTTGTTAGTGACATAGAAAATAACTGAAAACATATTATTCATTATTGAAGAAACAAGCCATTAATCACATATAAAGAAAATATTAATATCCACCTTTGAATAGTTAAAGTACTCATTCTGAGATGTATTTTTCATGTTTCAGTAGAAATGATAGCTCTACTCTGTCTAAACCACATTGCCCTGTTCCTCTTTCTCTGCAACAAGTGAAAATAATGTATAAGGTATCAAGCCAAGGCCAGGAGTACAAGCACTGTTCATAGAAGAGATATTGAGTAATTCATTCAACAGAGTAGATGGTCTTATTTGCAGGTGGCATTAAGCAACTCCGAATTTTATTTTAAATGAAAGGAGTAAAGGAGAGAAGGGAGGGGCAGAGGGACTGAGGAGGCAGAGGGTACGAAGGAGACAAAAAAGGAAGAGAAAAGGTCATTCTTAAATAAAAGCAACTGAGGTGTTTTGTTTAACCATAAATTTATATTCAACAATACAGACACAATTCTCAAAGCATCTTCTCTCCTGGAGAATAACAACATTTTCCTTAGTGGCCTTCTTCCATGTTGAATTTATAACTGTTTCCAGAAGTATATCAAAGATAAAGATGTGTGTATATCTGGATAAATTGTAGAAAGAGCTTCTCATCAACTTATTTATGGTCCATCAGTGACCAACTCATTCTCAACTCTTTGGAGCACAAAGCCAAAAACAGAATTCTAGGGCTGGTCAACATGATAGCACTTATACGGGGAATTTAAAAAATACAAATGAATGTTATGGTTACCAAACAAACTTACAGCTACCAAAGGGGAAAGGGAGAGGGGAGGGATAAATTAGGAATATAGGCTCAAGGATTAACAGATACAAACTACTATACACAAAATAGATAAACAACAATATATTAACAGTTCCCTGTGTTACAGCACAGGGAAATATATTTAGTAGTTTTGTAATAACCTATGATGAAAAAGAATATATATATATATATTCAGATTCTTTTGGACCATAGTGTATTATGTATATATATCTGAATCACTTTGTTGTACATCTGAAATTAACACAATATTGTAAATAAACAAGCTAAGAGAGAAAGCATGGTGTGCTTCGTTGCTCAGCCATGTCTGACTCTTTGCGACCCTGTGCACCTCTGTCCATGGGGATTCTCCAGGTAAAAGTACTGGAGTGGGTTGCCTTGCCCTTCTCCAGGGAATTTTCTCAACCCAGAGATCCAACTCAGGTCTCCCACACTTCAGGTGAATTCTTTACCATCTGAGCAACCAGGGAAGCCCAAAAATGCATATATGAAAGAAAAAAATATATTTATACAAATAGGAAGTTCTGGATGATTTTATAGAGTTATCATAGCCCTGAAGTATTTTTTTGAAAAATTCTACATAAGAATTACAACATTAAATATTAACCAACTTGTTTAAAGCCATGAGGATTCTGCATGACTAGTACCAGAAGTGGAGTCTGGTTGCTTGCCACTCAAAAGCCAATAAAGTGGCCAGATTGGGGGAAAAGGGAAATTTGCTTTATTTTGTATGCTGGCAAATGGGGAGGGGCCAGTGAGCGCAGACACCTATCCTCCTCACCCCCACGATCAGGATTTGTTTCATTTCCTTGAGGCCAGTTCTCGGAATCATGGCAGCTTATGATTCTTGGCTATAATCTGGTCACCGTGTAGTTAACTTCTTCACCTGAGGCTTCAGTATCTAACAAGACAGCCTACAGGCATGGATTAGAATACTACCTATAGCCCTTGAGAAGGAACTAAGGATCCTTGACTATGCTTAATGCTATATTATTTGGTCTCCTTGGACTATTTTTTTGTTTGTTTGTTTCTGCACTTTCCTATTTCTCTAATTTAACTTCTTTGGCTAAAGGTTTTCCTCAGACAAAAGGCAGACAGAGGACATGGGGAAGGAGGACCATAGCATATGGTCCTGCTCAGTTTCATGACCACTTATATTTAAAATAATATTAAGTACCCCTGGAGAAGGGCCTGGCAACCCACTCCAGTATTCTTGCCTGGAGAACCCCAAGGACAGAGGATCCTGGCGGGATACAGTCCATGGATCGCAAAGAGTCAGACACGACTGAGTGACTAACACTTTCACTTTTTTTTCCATATTTATTTTACTATAATGTTGCTGATGATGTGCCAGCTGCTGTTGTTAAGCACTTTATCTCATTCAATTCTTGAAAGAATCCAACAAGGAAGACACGTTTTTTTTCCCCCATTTCATGTGCTAAAACTGAGGCACAGAGCTAAGTAAACTGTCTAAAGTGGAGCCTGTATTCACACAGGTAGCCTAGATCCAAAGTCTGTATTTTTTTTTTAACGTATTTTTCCCCACTTCATTTCCTATTATCTCATACTTTATGAAAACATAATATTCAACCGAAAATAACTACATTTCCTATACTGATTACTCATAATTTTGGCAAAGTTAATGTTATTATACAGGAAGGAGCAAAAGGGTATGTTTCTCCTGTGAATTAAAAGAAGGCTTCAGTAGCATTTCTCCCTGAGCAGTATCCAAAGCATAGCAAAAGCACCTGTCTAGGAAAGCACTTCATTTCCTAGGCTGTACTATAAATACCTGAAAGCCATTTAATAAAATAAAATAAACTGTTCTTCAAAATTGTCCTGACTTCTTAACTTCCCAGTGATGACCTCTTTTTCCTGGGCTACTAGAAGAAAGAAATTCTGGCCAAATTTTTTTTAAGTTCCTTTTATGTCCAAGATGATGGAAAATCACTATGAGCTCACAGGGATAACCGATCGCCTTAGAAAATCCTACTGACAGAAATATAGGGCCCCAACAAGGGCATGCATCTTTGTCCTGCTGTAAACTCTGCTCATTGGACCACATCTGTGGTACTGTACTCAGTTTTGGTGCTGCAAATTAAATAGGACATTAGAAATGTAGGGTCAGGGGTAATTCACAGGGAAGAAAATGCTTCTCTCAACAGCACTTTTCACTTCTACAATACGAAATAGTCCANATGCATCTTTGTCCTGCTGTAAACTCTGCTCATTGGACCACATCTGTGGTACTGTACTCAGTTTTGGTGCTGCAAATTAAATAGGACATTAGAAATGTAGGGTCAGGGGTAATTCACAGGGAAGAAAATGCTTCTCTCAACAGCACTTTTCACTTCTACAATACGAAATAGTCCATGGTTATTTATTATGTGTATACTATCCTTCTCAGTTGATGAAATGGGTGTTGGTCAAGCTAGGCTCCAGGTTTGAGGGGTGGAGAAGGGAAGGAAAAGGAGGGTATTTCCAGCAGAAGACATGACATTTCCAAAGGCCCGCACAGAACAAGCTTGGCAGTCTGGGAACTGAAAGTTCTGTGCAGCTGGAGTGGAGACAGTGAAAGAGACTGGTAATAGAATAAACCAGCTGGGAAAGAGAGGGTCAGATCTCCAAAGCTCTTGTGAGTCAGGACAAGAACGGGCTGAGCAGAGATCAGTGGGGGTGGGTGGAGAGGTGGAGGAGTAATGAGAAGCCACTGAAATGTTTAAAGAAGGAGCCAATGTCTATGACTACAGTTTGGATAGAGAACTACAGTNGAGATGACCTAAAATCTCGACTTAAGAGTTTGAAGAGATCTTAGGAAGTATGACAACCAACTCTAACCATCCAACCCACCCTATTTTTATAATTACAAAAATGATGTATTTTCACTCAAAAAATTGACTATGAGTATATTCCAGGTGTCAAGACCTATGCTGACCACAATGAGTATAAAGATGCTTCAAGGAGCTTAAGACCTAGTACGTCCATCTGGAGGGTGGTTCCAAGCAGAACAGAAAAGCAAGCTCCTTAAATCTCCCTGCCAGAGGCAAATGAGGACCAGAACTCATATTTTCCCTGACTCCTAGAGACAAAGACACTTTCCACCATACTCGATTGCTCAGGACTCCTGGGCTTCACCTGATATGGGCAGCTAGAGGTAGCTCTCAGCCTCACCATGCAATCTAGGAGCCAGAGAGGCAGCACCCTTAGGACAGAATTAAATGGCAAGCAGTTCTAACTGACCCCAGTCCTGTTCCCTCTCTTAACTCTCCTTACTGTGGTGGATTCTGTGCTCCATGAGCTCAGGGCTTTTATGTCACTAAATCTGTTTACCCAAGTATTGCTTGATCTATCACTAGCCTACTCCACCAATTTCTTCTTGGGTTCATGCACGTCAAAAAGAATTCCACCTCCACAATCCAAAGTAGTGGGGAAATTGTATGATTATACCATAACATTGTAACCAAAATTTCACTGTATCTGAATATCCAAATTACCCTTATAATTTTGTCTCTGCATGCCCTGAAATCAAACACTGGTATAAGGTGATAGCTAAGTTTAAGGCAGTCATCAATTTTTTCTAAGAATCACTCTAGAATGAGGAAAGTGAGAAAGAGGGGTCAAAGAATTTAAATTCTTTCATTGACTTATTTGCCTAAACACAATTTATTTTTTTTCCACTTTATTTAACTCTATGATATTTCAAAGATAAATGGAAGCAGCTAGCTTTATGTCTGATAGAAACTAGAAAGGACATTTCAAAGCATTCTGTCTTCAAGAAAATTATGCCTAAAACACATTCTAGTTCTATCCTACATATATTTTGAAATAGAAGTATTAGTTCTAATCTCCTATCCTTCTTCCTGAGCTTCCCCAGTGGCTCAGATGGTAAAGAATTTGCCTACAATGCAAGAGACCTGGGTTCAATCCCTGGGTTGGCAAGANAAGCATTCTGTCTTCAAGAAAATTATGCCTAAAACACATTCTAGTTCTATCCTACATATATTTTGAAATAGAAGTATTAGTTCTAATCTCCTATCCTTCTTCCTGAGCTTCCCCAGTGGCTCAGATGGTAAAGAATTTGCCTACAATGCAAGAGACCTGGCTTCAATCCCTGGGTTGGCAAGATACCCTGGAGGAGGGCATGGCAACCCACTCCAGTATTCTTGCTTGTTGAATCCCTGGACAGAGGAGCCTGGGGTGGGGGGGTGGCGGCTACAGCGCGTGGGGTCAAAAAGAGTCAGACATGACTGAGCAACTAACATTTATTCTTCTTTCCAATGACCTGGAGTTTTTAGATTAATTTTTAGATAGGAATTGGAGCCTTTTACAAGATACAGTCTTTATAAGTCGAGTAGCAGAATAAACAGGTGAACATGAAATAAAATGGTGACCACTTCTCTCAGATGAATAAATTTTCCTCTTGGTTATTTCAACTTTCTTCAAATATACAAGCAATACATGAATGCATGATTCCATTTTTTAAAAATTGAGCATTTTTGCTGCTGTATCTGTGGGCCTGTGTCATCCTCAGGAATTGTACCTGCTCAGATATCCAGGGCTCAGGGTCAACCCATTCTTAATTTGAAGAGAATTCTGTTCTTCCAGAACATGAGGAATCATTGGGGACTGAACTGTCCCCCTCAAATTCTTGTGTTGAAGTCCTAACCCCTACTTCTTCAGAATGTGACTAATTTGGAGACTCCTTAAGGAGATAATTAAGTAAAAGTGAGATTGTTAGCATGAGACCTAATCCTGTACGATCAGCATCCTTGTAAGACAAGTAGATGTGGTCAGAGACACACAAGCAAAGAAGACTGTGAAGACGGCCATCCACAAGCCAAGGAGGGCCATCTCAGAAGAAACCAGCCCTGACACCTTGACCTCACACTCTAGACTCTGCAACTCTGAGAAGATAAACTTCTGCTCTTTGAGCCTCCTCATCTGGGGTGCTTAGTTGTGGCAGCCCAAGCGAATTAACAGAGGAGCAAACCAGAATCTACAGGAGGACATGTCTCATTTGAAAAAGTCTACTTCATATTACATTACAGTGGTAAACACTGGAAAATAATGGCAGAAAAACTTCTAAAGCCTGGCCAAATCCAGGTGGCCGGTAGCACTCTGTTAGTGAATGATGAAGGACAGATGGTCTGCTACTTACACTGATTCAAGATTTTTCAGGTTTATGATGGTGTAAAAGCAGTCTTCACTCAGTAAAAGCCATACTTTGAATTTTGAGTTTTGCTGTTTCTCTAGGCTATCAGTAGACAGTACATTCCTCTCTGGTGATGCTGGCTTCCAATCAGCCATGTGATCACAACAGCAAACAACTGACACACTCTGTGCCAGATAACCATCCTGTTTTTCACTTTCAGTACAGTCTTCAATACATTATAGGAGATATTCAGCACTTTATGATAAAAGGGGCTTTGTGTTGGATGAATCAACCGTAGACTAAGTGTTCTGAGCACATTTATGGTGGGCTACATTAAACTGTGGTGTTCCATAGGTTAGGTGTATTAAATGCATTTTCACTTGTGAGATTTTCAATTTACAGTGGATTTATTGGGATGTGAGCTCATCATAGGATAGGGAAAATCTGTGCTAATGTGTAATATTTATTGAGCACTCACAGTTGGCTGGACCCAAGGAGAAGGGTCTTGTCTACATGACCTCTTTGAGTCTTCACCACATTCCTATGAGGTGGGGGCTATTATTATCTCCATCTTATAAGTGAGGAAACCCAGGCAAAGAGGTTAAGTGACATCTGTGTGATTCAGAGCCAGTCTTCCTCCAGGTTTGTCCATGTTTTTGCTTTGCCAGCCCTGGGAGGTTGAGGTTGGGGAAGGGGTGGTTATCTGATCTATGATGGCTATTGGTTAAAAGATATTGGAACTTGCTATCTTACATCATGTTTTTGGTCCCACCTCCAGAGTGAAGCTATCAAATGTGTTGAGTGTGGTGAAGATGTTGCTCAGTTCAGTTCAGTCACTCAGTTGTTTCTGACTCTTCGTGACCCTATGAATCGCAGCATGCCAGGCCTCCTTGTCGATCACCATTCCCCGGAGTTTACTCAAACTCAAGTCCATCGAGTTGGTGATGCCATCCAGCCATCTCATCCTCTGTCGTCCCCTTCTCCTCCTGTCCCCAATCCCTCCAAGCATCAGAGTCTTTTCCAATGAGTCAACTCTTCACATGAGGTGGCCAAAGTAATGGAGTTTCAGAACACCCAGGGAAGATGTTGCTAGTCAATGATAATAATCGCTCGTATTACAGAGCACTTAGTGTGAGCCCTGATCTGACCTTTGAAACTGTCTATGTGACTCTCACAGCATCCTAAGAGGTTTTGCCAGCGTCTCCCTGCAGCCCACCTCTAAGTAATGGGCTCTGGCACTTGCACCCCTCACCACCAGCTGCCTGCCTCCCCCATAAGCCCAGTACTTGCCCAGTATCTGCATCTGTCATGCAGAAAGGAAAAAGCGTAGCTGATGTTCAAATTTTAAAATAGAAGAAACTTTGTTCTTTTTCCCCTTATTACAAAAACATTTTATGATAATTGTAAAAAAAAAATGTTGAAACCAGAGCAAAAAGAAATAAATCATCCACAGTTCCACCCCCTAAAACAAATTTAACAGTAAAAAAAAGCATGCAAAATTCTTCTCTCATCTTCCTATCTTCCAGTTACTGTCCCATTCCCAAAAGAAATATTGTTTGTGTTATCACCGTCACCAGTTTTGTCATGAAAAGTCAAGAGCTAACTCTTGCTACCCTCAAATATAGCATTTTGACATATCATGACAAGATACACAATCAATGATTTCCATATACATAATATATAAATAAACTCAGAACCAGTGAAATGTAACAAAGATGTAAAGATCATTTATCTCTCAAAACAATAAATTAGCACATACTTTTTTAAAGAAATACGTAATAGCTGCTGGATTAATGAAATTGTAATTCAGGGTAAGAAACAGAGTTAAAAATTAAGATCAACTCATCAGCTTTGACACATGACTAGTTAAAAGTATCGAGGACAGCGTGTGAAAGTGAAAGTGAAGTTGGTAATCCATGAATTAATTTTTGGAATTTTTTTTTTCTTTACTAAAGAACTGAAGTTGAAATCAAGCTATTTGCATGCAAAGAACAGTACTAAATTAAAAGCAAACAATCTAAACAGTCCATATCTGGATGTAAATACTAGCTCACCCTCTTTTTTTTTTTTTTTTACACTGATTTTCCCACAGGAAGGAACAGATTAGAGGGTGGATTACTTCAAGTACTATAAAGGTCTCTAGACTGACCCCACTCTTCGAGGGAACTCTTTCAGAGGAATAATGCTAAAAAGAACAGTGAAAGCCCAAGAAAACCCACAACTGAGCCCTTCAGAAGGCCCTCATTCACCAGTCCCCATTGACTGCCCTGGCCTCTCTGAGGGAATTCAAAATAATTCACTGCCCACCATAACACTGAATTCACAACAGAGAGGAAAAACGGTGATGGAGCTACTTTGCATCTGTTTAATTTTTTTACAGAAATGTTAAGGGGGTTAATCTTCTACAAGCCCAGTCATGTGCTTTCACAAAGAGCCAAGAAGGGAGTCGCAAAGCCTGCCATGATTCAAAGGGAGGCTCTTTGTGTCTTCTTTTCTGTACCACATCGGACAAAGAGGCTGCCTGAGTTCTTCGGCTTTGGGCTCTAGCCTGAATTCTGAAGTCAGTGAAGCAACAATGATGTCATCGCTTCTGAAGACCACTGTTGGTTGTGATAATGAAGATCTCTTCATCCAAAGCATTATCATTTTCATGGCACACATTTCCTGTATTTCTTCAAATACAAATGTGTCCTATGTGTTGGAAGAGGTGCCATATCTCTATCTTTTGCATTATTGAAAAGGAAGCATACTGCAATACGTTTCCCTCCCACTGAAACATATCATTTTTATGTTTACCCAGAAGGTACTTCTGGACTAGAGTACATTTAAAAGGGCAAAAAAGATTACATTTTTTACTGAGGGATAGGTATATTATTCAATTAATATTCTTATACTAAAAGTCCAAAGTGTTAGGCAACATAGTCATTTTCTAAGGAAGATCTACTTCTCACCCTTTTAGTTCTCAGTATATGTATATAAATAGCTTGGAAGAGCATATTGAATTACTCAAAGAGAATTAAAACAGTTTGAGAACAGCTTCCACACCGCCAATTTTAAAATAATGGACCGTATTGAAAATCCTTTGCAAGGTATGAAACCTCTCTGGGAGAGAAGGGACAAACAAATATGTACATGTATAGAAAATGAAATTCAGGAAGCTTTTAGACCTATTGATGTCCTTGTAGATTAAGAAAGTCTTTTTTATCAGAGTACAATTTCTTTATAAAAAATTCTGTTCAGATCTTTCTGGAAGTATCTGGAGAACAATGACTTTTTAAAGAAATTGAACACTTTCTCAAAGTATTTTCTAATTTCCCCCTCTGATATGTGTTAATGGTAGGACCTATTTCAATCACATAAATGCCAGTTATGAAAAGATTGACCTCTCTTAAATTATTATACATACTAAATTTGAAGATTTTAATCTTTAAAATTAAAATAAAATGTTAATCTTTCTTCTCAAGAGTTTGTTGGATGAGATTAGATAAAGATAAGAGGTAATATATGAATTAAAACAGGCAAACCATGTGAGCTAGAAGTTGAAGTTAATTATCTCATTTCATTCAGTCTCATATATGAGATAAATATCTACCTTTCAGATTCTACAAAACTAAAGGCAGACATTTATACTCTTCTCAAAAAGATGGTCTAGTGGTTACCAGCTAAAGCCTGATATAAAGACACATTCCAACATCTTAAAAGAAAGAGATATGCAGCCTACCATATCTAAGGACAAACAAGAAGGTAGAGTGGGAGAAACGTACGTTTATGGAATTCAAAGTTCAGTAAAGTTCAAAGTAAACAGTGTATAGTGGGAAATGGGTGTCACTAATGAACAGTAAGAGAGAAAAAATAGGTAAATAGATTTCAGGTGCTGCCTGAGGACAATGCTAAAATGGTTATACTCTACCCAATAAGGAATGGGGAAAGAAAATTACCTAAAAATTACAAGTTTTAGACTATATAGTGATATTATAAGTATTTCAGTTCAGCAAGGTTACTAAATTTTCCATTAAAAGCAGCAATCTCCAAAGGAGGATACCAGTGTACTTACACTACAGAGATATGTAAAAATATGTACTGGAATATGGAGAAAAAAATAGAACTTCTATCAAAGTTATCTCTGTTATTGTCTTTTGAATTTCTGTCTCTGAGAACGCCATATATGTTATACATATTCTGTAATATATAAACTAGAGTAATACGTTTGTGGCTATGCAAACACACACACTAACATGGTGTAGGGACATGAGCCACAACATTTGGTAACATCTCAAAATGGACTAGAGTGACCTGGGTTTCGAATTGGAGAACAGTCAAGGGACTGCTGCAGTACTCAAAACAGAAACTATTACGTTCTGAACAAAAGTAGAAAATTGGAGACTGAAGGGGCTATCTTGAGAGTTTTCTGTGTAGATAACTTGCTGGTGTTGCCTGCCAAATAGATAAAGGATATGGAAATCAGAAGGATTTACTGGGTGGATACCAGTACCATTCACTAAGGCTAAAATCTAATTTGAGAATCAAGGACCAGTTTAGGAACTGGTTGATGGTTAAAGACAAGTTCAGTGTTGGCCATATTGAGTTAAAGGTCTTTGTGGGAAGTCTAAGTGCAGGTGGCTAAAAAGTTGTTGAATATACAGTCTTGGAGTTCAAGAGGAATGCAGATGATATACACGACCATGCAATTCTCCCAAAGATCACCAATGGTACAAGACATGAGAAAGAAGACGGAGATTTGTGTGAAAAGGATGGGAAGAGGAAAAATTACAAAGGAAGGAGGCTAAGAAAAAAATCCAAGTAAGACGCTAGTCATGAAACCCAAAGGGGGATTCTAAGGCCATAGGGAGGTAAAGGGGAGTAAAAATCAAAATAGAGCAGCATAGTTTATCAATGAAAAGTTGTGTTATTTATTTTGAAAATAAATGAAATACCAGGAGCTGAAAAACAGATCTCAATAAATCAAGGAAATAATTCACATTATAAGGTGGTATATGGCAAAGGGTAGAAATGAACTTTTAAGAACTATGAAATTTCAAGGAAAAAAAAATAACATTTTCATTTTAAAAAATGACCCTCAAGCTGGATAATAAACACTAAGTAGAGGTGACAAGAATATATTCCAAAAAAGAGTAATAACAAACAAGGGACACAATAAGGAAGCTTATTTAACGACATCAGATATTTCTTCCAAAGTTACATCTAGCCAGGCACAAAAACTTCTTTGTACTTCTAATAAAGATGAACATGTAACATTACTTTTGAAGCACACTGAGCTTGTATGTGTTGTTGTTGTTCAGTCGATAAGTCATGTCCAGCTATTTGTGACCCCATGGATTGCAGAACGCCAGGTCTCCCTGTCTTTCATGGTCTCCCGGAGTTTGCTCAAATTCATGTCTGCTGAGTCGGTGATGCTATCCAACTATCTCATCCTCTGCTATCCCCTTCCCCTTTTGTGTTCAGTCTTTCCCAGCATCTGGGTCTTTCCCAATGAGTCAGACTGTTTATAATTATTCCACGATTAAAATTTTAAAATTATTTTTCTGTATAATAATTTAAAAACTAAACCGTGCATGTAACAGAGAACTCTTATCTCTGCCCCATCCCTGAACACTCTGCTCAGAGAATGAGTAAGGGTCAGGGATAGCATAAGACATTCTGTTGGGCATGTTACTTAAAATTTTTTAATGTTAAATATGGGTCATAAAGCCACTTACTGGGAAGCCTTTGGGCTAAAACTATACTAAAGAAAAAACATGTTTGCCAGTCAATAGCAGCTAAGACACTGAATTAATCTGGTTGAATTATTATTATTATAAAAAACAAACAAACAAAATCCTTGAGGTAACACAATTTATATATGTATGTTTTCTACTTTTAGTTATTAATAATAATGTCATGATCACATCATCACTATTATGTCTCTACCTAAACTTTTGTCTTGGTTCCTTAGGATTGTCTTCCTTTCTTCCCAGTCATCACTTCCAGGCATCCTTCACTATCAGCCTGAAGTCCCTCAAGCACTTCAGCCTTCACTGGTATCTCTAAAGTCACTGAACATGTTTCCTAGCTCGGTTATTAAAAAGCTAATTTTGTAACTGATTAGTTTAATTGCATTTAAAAAAATCAATCTTGGTATGTATCTTTATCAATCTTGGAAGTATAGGTTTCCCTGGTGGCTCAGATGGTAAATAATCTGCCTGCAATGCGGGAGACCCAGGTTCAATCCCTGGGTCAAGAATATCCCCTGGAGAAAGGAATGGCCACCCACTCCAGTATTCTTGCCTGGAGAATTCCATGGACAAAGGAGCCTGGCAGGGGGTCATGAGGGTCACAAAGAATTGGACAGGACTGAGCAACTAATACTTACTTATAGAAGTATATTATACTCTATGGGAAAGCACATGTTAAGTACCCTATAATAAATAAAAATAATACATTTTGTATCAATAGTAGACTACATGTTAGCCTAAAACTCACCATTAACAATTATGCATTGTGTCTGCATATTCTGTGAAGGCATAAGCTGTAGACACATATTCTATCTCTGATAAATACTTTAGGTTTCTAATGAACTAGCTGAAAAATGTGAGCTTTTCCCCCCTTCTCTGTGAGATAGGAAATAGTAAAGATTGTTTAAAAGATATATGTTAGCACTCTTGTATCAAAAAATGTCCCTACTTAGATTTTCAGATTTCTTTAGTGTTCTAAAGACCCAGTTTGAAGATCTAATTTTAAAACTGGCTCAGGAGATCATATTCAAATGCTTGAGTCTGTTTTTACAGGATATCCTTGGCTAACTTTACTCTAAGAAATTTAACACAGTTGGACTGTATTCCTCTGGCTATGAAATACCTTTCACAGGAATGGCCATTAAGGTGGGGTTATGTGTGCAAAGGGGTGGAACAGAGAATGTGTGTGATCCCATCTTAATGCAACATGTTCTTATATCAAAATATGTTTTCTAAAATAACCACTTATATTTTGTCTTTATTCATGGAAATATAAGGGGTATTCTCAATGGATTAAATACTGAGCATTTACAGTTTCCCCCTCCCATTAGTTTTTCTGCTGTCTATCACATTTAAGTTGTTCTTTTTAAGCTATAGTTACTGGAGCTGGGGACCGAAGTTAAGGGACTGCCTTCACGACTGTTCTTATTAATTTTTCCTTTGTTATTGCCAAGAACTGAAGAAGACTAAAACAGATGACCTCCCTATTTGTACTGAAGGATGGTTGGACATGGTACCTCTGTCACTTTGAACACCATTATTCTATCTCTGGACCAAAAGTTAGAAAAATCTGCAAAAGTAAGTAACTGGGCTCCTGAGGACTATATTTATGCTACTGTTCTCTAATTTGCATAAAAGTCACTTCTTGTTTTAATCATATCAGAAAGAAAACATCAGGATTCTATATTCACAAGGAGAATAAATTTGATATCTTCTTTTAATCACAAGTATTATAGACTTTGAGATAAAATTCCATATTTTCAGATATTAGTTAGAAAAAGAAAATAACTATCAAGCAAAAGTATGATTCCAAATTTATATATATAGACACTGGAAAACTGAAAATTCCAAGGTTCTCCTGATGACTCAGGATGGCCAAACTGTATCTGTGATTCATTTTAGATTACAAGTCATGAGGTAACGTATGCTTGGGTTATAAAGATAATATTTATTTTTTCTGACATCAATTCCATTTTAATCCTTTTTTTTCCCGCTATTTTGTACTTGACATCTTATTATTCTTTATACCAAACTGCATGAACATAGTCAGAGGAGACAAGATTCTAACAAAAGCCCTTTCAACAGCCCTTTGATATATATGGTTTTTGCAACTACAACAATGTGAATCCCAGAAATAGAATGATCTGTGACATGGCAATTATATTTTAAAAATATAATTATTCTTCCCTGCCTTCATGCATTGATAACTTGCTAATGACCCCCAAACTCTAGCTGGAAGATGGAAGAGAAAGGAAAGTAGCTGTTAGATTCTAGGATTGCTGCTAAATCACTTCAGTCATGTCTGACTCTGTGTGACCCCACAGACAGTAGCCCACCAGGCTCCCCCGTCCCTGGGATTCTCCAGGCAAGAACACTGGAGTGGGTTGCCATTTCCTTCTCCAATGCATGAAAGTGAAAAGTGAAAGTGAAGTCGCTCAGTCGTGTCCGACTCTTCATGACCCCGTGGACTGCAGCCCGCCAGGCTCCTCCGTCCATGGGATTTTCTAGGCAAGAGTATTGGAGTGGGGTGCCATCACCTTCTCCAGATCCTAGGATTGTTGCACCAAAAATATAAACAAACTTGATATTCAACTTCTGCAGTTCAAATAAGGTTTTTCAAAATTAAGAGATCTGTAGGTTAAGAAAGAATTAATTTTCTAAATCTTCATAGCTCTCATGTAACATATCAATGCTAGGCCTGGAGACCACAATACAGAGGGTTTTTTTTTGTTTGTTTTATTTTTATGTTTTCCTCCTATACGAGGAAGTCCTGGTCATTGTTAGTCTTAATCATGAGGCTAGAGTAGTGAGGAAAAAATATTTAATTAGAGGAATAAAAAGGCAAGCTTGGCCCTTCTGATCATGGACAGCTTATGGAGAGGACACAGTGATTCTGATTACTTCCCAGTTCCCTTCAAGGCAAAATCTCAAAAGAAGGGGCACAGCACTAAAATACACAGACCACTGAGGACCTCCAAGGGCCAAAGCCTGTTCTCTCGCTCTATTCTGGGGATACTGGAAGGAGAACACTTAACCTCCTAGCACACAGATCCAGTTGTAGCCAAGGAAGCCATGACACCCCTTGGTTCCTATGCTGTAAGAATGGCATCACCAACTCGATGGCCATGAGTTTGAGCAAGCCCTGGGAGTTGGTGATAGACAGGGAAGCCTGGCGTGCCATAGTCTGTGGGTTGCAAAAAGTCAGACACAACTGAGCGACTGAACTGAACTGAAAAATAGCACTATCTGAGTTTCCTGGGGAGCCTGCCATAAAGGACTGCAGAGCCACCATGATGTGCTTGCACACAGAAGCTGTGGGCAGGTCCCATGGGCAGGGGAAACATTAGTCCTAGCCAGAGTTGAGGGTGGTCTGCTGCATCCCTGAGAGCAGATGGAGTCCAGTTGAGAAAGCCCAACATTGAACGCCAGTAGCTCTCACAGTGGCCAGGCAGACCAGGAATATCGGTCCAGTGAGGCCTGCTCAGCCAGCCAAAGAAGCCCACACACCAGTTAACATCTAAAACTTCTGAACAAAATCAAAACGTGATGCATTCCGCATTTGGGATATCTCTGCTTTTCTTTTTCTTCTTTTCCCTCCAATATGTGCTACAAAGTCACCATTCTATTAATAAAAGGAAGTTCCAATGTCATAATTCCTACTACTTAAACTTTTGGCTTCCCAGTTCCTTAATTTCTATTCAGAATACAAAACTTGAATTTAACTCAGATTATTTGAGTTACTTTATCAAAGTTGTCTTAGGGTCACAAGAGGAGAAAGAGAGTGGTGCGAGGTGCTACTAGATCCTATGAGTTGACCTCTGAGTCTCATTATAACTGGGCCGTATAACTAGGAAAGATGAAAAACCCAAAAAAGTTGGCTTTACTCAAGAATAAATTATTATATTAACCACCTGGATGGGTGGTTAATATTATATTTATATTAATAAATTATTATATTAACCACCCAGATGGATTTGGACAAAATGTTGGATTTTGTCCAACATCAAAGCTCATAGATCTCAAGTCTACAAAAATAATTTCTATGTATATCATGAAAGTTCATTAATAACTTGTAGAAGTCTGAAATAACAGGATGTTAGAATATGTCTTCCATAAATTTAAGTGGAAGAGAACTAGGGAGTGACAGTGTTTTAAAAATGCCTCAGTTCAGTTCAGTTCAGTTGCTCAGTCATGTCTGACTCTTTGTGACCCCATGAATCGCAGCATGCCAGGCCTCCCTGTCCATCACCAACTCTCGGAGTTCACTCAGACTCACGTCCATCAAGTCAATGATGCCATCCAGCCATCTCATCCTCATCCCCTTCTCCTCCTGCCCCCAATCCCTCCCAGCATCAGAGTCTTTTCCAATGAGTCAACTCTTTGCATGAGTTGGCCAAAGTATTGGAGTTTCAGCTTTAGCATCATTCCTTCCAAAGAAATCCCAGGGCTGATCTAGGGGAGCTCAAATGATAGCAACCCCTATAACAACTACAAATATTTCCTCTGACTTTTCAAATGTTGGATCATCACAGATAAGAGAAAGGTGCTGAAGAGACAAAAATCAATGTAGCTAACCTGATTAAATTAATTGTACCCCCTTTAAATATAAATTGGAAGGTTCGTCTACTACAGGTAGCACTGATTTCCTCTGGACTTCCTACTGGATTCAAAAGCCAACCCCAGCATCACAGGATGAGAAGGGGCAATGTTTATAAAATTCCTATATTGCCTTTATCTGCACACGTCATCCAAAATGGGGAACGGAGATATTTAAAAGCTGTCCTAATGTCTTAATTTCTTGTTACCTAAAGGCTGTTCAATGACATTTTACCAGTACAGAGCACAGGACATAAAAAGAGTCTGCTTTTATCACCCATTTGTCTCACCAAAAGGGGTTTAAACATCGCTTTCCTCCACTGAGTAATGCAAGGTGAGACCTGATAAAACTGAAAACGTGAAAACAAAACCTGCCAACATGCTGAAGCAGATGATTGAATTTATAATGTAAAAAGGTTTAGTCCCACACAGACTTTATTCTTAACATTCAAAAATCACACATAAATCTATAAATCACATTTAAGAGATATAAGCCTTGAATATTGGCTTATATTCAGGTAGCATCTAAAAAACACTTAAAGACTACCCTTTGGACAAGAATATACACAAAATCTTAGGATGCTTGGCATTATTAATCAGAGCTCTGAAATAATGAACAAATAGCACAAAACCAAAAGAACACGTTAATGTGGAACAACATATAAGTGGTTATAATAGTTGTGAAAGATGAGAAGAAAACCAAACAAATAGACAAAAAAAACTTGAATCAACGTGTCTTATCAAAAATTTTGAGAAGAGCAACTTTGAATTCTCAACACCAGTTGTGCATTTCCATATTCAATATCTTATTAGAAAAAATATGGACTTATATTTTGTGTACTTCAAGTCTGATCTATATAAACACTCCTTTCATTGTGCCTATTCACGAAGAGAATAGGCCCAGTAAGACATGTTAATAAGGGAAATAAAGGATTATCTTTCATGTTTCACATCTGAAAGCTCATTTAATCTTCACTCTACTTCCTGATTACTTTATATAATAATTCAATCTTCAATTGCCTCCTTTTGTCAATAATTATTATAAATACCTAGATTATGAAACATAAAAAAACCAACCTGAAAAGGAATCCCATAAACGTCATTAGTATTTCTATGTGAAGCCAAAGGGAGTAGCTTTCACAAATAGCTGACCCTTAAATTATATTATAGACTAAACTATGCAGCTGTGAAAATTTTATCATTTAACATCTACCTAAAAGAATATTTGCTCTTGACAGAACTTAATGATTTAATAATATTATCTTTCTTGCTTCATTCATAAGAAAACATCTGCGAAAATTAAATTCTCTTGTTTAATTTTTTTGCGGGGGGGGGGTAGGTTACAATGCCCACCAAAGTTTCTCCTTGATTAGGGCATAGGTCATGAGAACTTCCAAATACAAAGGATTACAGCACCTACTGATGTGTCTACAGATCAAGGAAGGACTCTGTGCCTAGGAAGTTCCTAGTGTCACTAAAATAAGGAATAGTCTTCCCATTATTCTAGTTCTTGTTTCATAGTTCCATTCCCTGGCAACCAGGAGCAACTCCCAAATCATTTCTGACTTGTACATGTTTCCCACCTGGGACAAAGACACTCCTTCACAGCACCATGACAACCACACCAGCAACACAAGCACTTGGGTTCATGCAGGAAAATGAAAATCCTGAAAGGAAGCTAGGAGATAAAGGCTTACTATTCCTTGTTTCCCACTGGTAGGAAGTAATTACAAAAATTACTTTAACACAAAGCTTCTGGTGAATGAATAGTTTGTAATTTGAGGGGAGAAGCCTAAGGGCCTAGAGATTAAGAAAAAATTTATGAGAAGCTGAATGATGTCATACAAGTACAGTCTACCCCACCCCCCAGGAAAATAGAATACCTAAAACAAACTACTTATTGATGACAATGTAGACATTCTTAAGAGATGATCAGACATGTATTTTCCTTTTTATCTGGGTTTAGACTGTTGACTAACTTAAACAGTGGTGGTGAATTTTATGACCCTTTAAGAGTTTATTAGCCATGTTTTTACCAAGTAAAATTCAAATCAGTAATATATAAAACAATTTTGTCCAAACTAAAGATGCCAAAAATGGACGTAATTTCCATACTCCCAAAGCAGAAATCAGAAAAAGAAGTAACTTCGACTCTCCCCCCATGATGAAGTAGACAAGTTTCTTTATCATAAGCATGCCAAGTTTATATTTGTCGTTTAATGAAAAGGATGGTATTCTTTGCCAGAACCTGGGTGTGGTATGTGTTGTGAATACCTGCCAGTTCTGTACTGGAAGATATTATTTATATTGCCAAATATAAAACCGTTTTAGGTCTTATTCTCGAAAGAATAATTCTAGAACAGAGCACTGTATTTGTGATTTTATAAATTCAAGTTCAATATATTTTTAAACTGATATTTATATTTTTCCACATTTCAGAAACAATATAACCTCTTTAAGGGTCAAGGAAAGAAAATCTGTGCAATATATGGGAATGACGGAGGATTTGCTGATGTTGTTGTTGAATTGTACTCTATAATCTTTCGTCTCAACAGGTTCAAAGCTGTGACTTTTAATGGAAACCTAGATAAATATTTTTAAAGATAAAGAACCAAAATAAATGTTTGCTTTCAGTCAGGTGGAATACCTTAAGGCTCTTGAGTATGGTAGAACCACACTTTTTTTTTCTTTTTTTGTTTGTTTTTAAGTATAGTGATAGGTAGCAAAGATCTTTCATGGGTTCCCAAAGTTGTGTGATGTTCAGTTTCTGATTCTCACTGATATGGAGTTAGAAATGAAAGAGTAAAAGGCAAGCAGAGGTATTCTAAGCAACCGTGAGCCAATATCTGCTACCTGACTCCCAAGATCACTTCTACCCATCCCCACTGCAACAGGTATATAACAGTCATGCACTGACGTTGGGACATGATTTGGAAAATATACTATGAATTTTTTTCAAGCACTTACTGTCCCAATGGATCTTCAATATTAGTATATCCAAAATTATTCTCACTTGTCATTCTTCATCAAGTCTACTCCAACTTCCCATTTGAAATACCTGAATTCTGGAAACAGAATTCTCTATAGTCTTCCAGATTAGGATTCTGAGTCATCCATGATCACTCTTTCTCTCTACCCCAACAATTACTCTATCAAATAACCCCATCTATTTTACTTCAATCTCAACCCAGTTCGACTCCTTCTTTCCAACTCACTACTCCTCACCTAGTTCATGTCATAATTGGTTTTAACTTAGAACACTTGCAACAAACTACAGACCTCAAATGAATGGCATTTCTGAACTGCTAAACTGACAAAGCAAGAAATGTGGCCAGGCAATGTGTGATGACTAGCAAAATAACAGCAGAGTATTTATTTACAAGGGCCTCACTGATGAAGCTGTAAAGGGATAGAAGTGCCCTGCTTATGATCCAAATTCCTCCTGATGAGTGTTTATATTAACGTGTTTATATTAGAGAAATTTATGAAGAATGTGGCCCTCAAATACATTTCTTTCTGAGGAAGACTTATCTTATATATTTTATTCCTCTTCCTATAACTCAGTGAAGAGAGACCTTATATTTCCTAAAACAACATCCTATATTGACCCTCAAAATTACTATTTTATATCATACTATAGTTTTCATTTATAAACCAATATATCTTTATAATTCTGGAACCTGTTTAATTTTACATTTCAGAATGATGGAATGAATTATAAAAATATACTCTTAATTTTCACTTGCAAAGTATTTAGTCCATGAAAAATCTTGGCTCTCAGTCCTAAAACCAAGAAATTAAAAGAATAATTTAAATATTATAGTATGGTATTTCAGGTTCTAAATTTGAATCTCTATTTACCCTAGGAAGATATTTACACTTTTAAAATATATCATTACAATTTAAGACTCTCCAAAGGAGGTAAATTGCTAGCACCAGCAACTCAGTTCAATTGGAACTACATAAATAAGAAAATAAAAATTGTGAAGTTCATACTAAGGTTTATCACGGAATATCCTAAGAGAACTGAATGGCTCTATTTTGGTTCCAGTTTTAAGGTAACTGAGAGTTAACAAAGGAATCCCTTTTGCTTTGACCCATGACTGTTGAAAATCTTTCCAAAATATAATACCCTAGGTTGTGGCTTACTTTTTATTATAAAGTAATTCTCTATTCGAAGAGTTGACTCATTGGAAAAGACCCTGATGCTGGGAGGGATTGGGGGCAGGAGGAGAAGGGGATGACAGAGGATGAGATGGCTAGATAGTATCACTGACTCGATGGGCATGAGTCTGAGTGAACTCTGGGAGTTGGTGATGGACAGGGAGGCCTGGCATGCTGCGATTCACGGGGTCACAAGGAGTCGGACATGACTGACCAACTGAACTGAACTGAATTCTCTATTTACAATTGAAAAACTGTTTTCAGAGTCTGTGTTCTTAAAAATTCCTCATATAATCTGAGTATACTGATACTGATGCTTCTGGAATTTATATTTTTAATGGTCTCCTAAAATAATGTCCCAAATTAATTATATCCAATTCTTTTAAATGTATATACTTTGACTCCTGAATTATTTTGTCTAATTTAATATCTAAAAATATACTAGGTATTAAATGTAACATTTCTTACAATTTTATTTTTTCAAGAAAAAAATAATCTCTCTTCCCCTGTAGATATCAGACTATTGGAAAGCACCAAAGACTGTTATTTATAGAAATAAATATCTTCAGAGACTGCAATGGAGGAACAGGGTACAGTTTGGTGAAACTACACGATAAATGGAGCAGAGGAAGACAGTCATAGGGACTAATCTGGTTTCCAGTCCTCCAAGACCATTCTATAGTCTGTGGGGCTATGCTTTTCTAAAAGATGTTTGTTGCTTCAAAAAAGATATTACTTTTAACATACAACAATCAGGATTATAGAAAAAGCACTGTATCCTACTATTTACCCTTTGATATAACCATCTTTTGATTTAGATTAACATTTCTAAAGCATGAAGATAGTTATAAGTGAGAATTCATGGTCATGCATTCACAACACGTGAGAAAGCAATGTCTACTCAACTTTAACAAAACTCCTATTATGTAAATTTTTGCACAAAATAATAATAATAAATACAGGTAACATTGATTCAGGACCTATTATTGCTGAGGGTTACACTCAACAATCTGTGTATATTATTTCTAATACTTATTACAACTGTATGATATAGATTTCTCATCTCTGTTCACAGATAAAGAAACTGAGGCTCCAAAATGTTAACTACTAATCTAACAACTTACATTGTAGAGCTGTTACTCACGTTATTATTATTACTTATTATCATTATTATGTCTTTCTAACTGCAGAGTGTGCTTCCTTCCTATGATACCACAGTGACCCCCTAGATGCACATTTGATAGCACTGCATCTGTTAATACAGACCTACTGTTTCAAATCAGAAATTTCTCAATAAATTTNGATGGACAGGGAGGCCTGGCATGCTGCGATTCACGGGGTCACAAGGAGTCGGACATGACTGACCGACTGAACTGAACTGAATTCTCTATTTACAATTGAAACACTGTTTTCAGAGTCTGTCTTCTTAAAAATTCCTCATATAATCTGAGTATACTGATACTGATGCTTCTGGAATTTATATTTTTAATGGTCTCCTAAAATAATGTCCCAAATTAATTATATCCAATTCTTTTAAATGTATATACTTTGACTCCTGAATTATTTTGTCTAATTTAATATCTAAAAATATACTAGGTATTAAATGTAACATTTCTTACAATTTTATATTTTCAAGAAAAAAATAATTTCTCTTCCCCTGTAGATATCAGACTATTGGAAAGCACCAAAGACTGTTATTTATAGAAATAAATATCTTCAGAGACTGCAATGGAGGAACAGGGTACAGTTTGGTGAAACTACATGATAAATGGAGCAGAGGAAGACAGTCATAGGGACTAATCTGGTTTCCAGTCCTCCAAGACCATTCTATAGTCTGTGGGGCTATGCTTTTCTAAAAGATGTTTGTTGCTTCAAAAAAGATATTACTTTTAACATACAACAATCAGGATTATAGAAAAAGCACTGTATCCTACTATTTACCCTTTGATATAACCATCTTTTGATTTAGATTAACATTTCTAAAGCATGAAGATAGTTATAAGTGAGAATTCATGGTCATGCATTCACAACACGTGAGAAAGCAATGTCTACTCAACTTTAACAAAACTCCTATTATGTAAATTTTTGCACAAAATAATAATAATAAATACAGGTAACATTGATTCAGGACCTATTATTGCTGAGGGTTACACTCAACAATCTGTGTATATTATTTCTAATACTTATTACAACTGTATGATATAGATTTCTCATCTCTGTTCACAGATAAAGAAACTGAGGCTCCAAAATGTTAACTACTAATCTAACAACTTACATTGTAGAGCTGTTACTCACGTTATTATTATTACTTATTATCATTATTATGTCTTTCTAACTGCAGAGTGTGCTTCCTTCCTATGATACCACAGTGACCCCCTAGATGCACATTTGATAGCACTGCATCTGTTAATACAGACCTACTGTTTCAAATCAGAAATTTCTCAATAAATTTTCAGGCCATGTTAATTTTAAATGCATTTTAAACGGTACTATTTCAATCAATACCATATATAAAAGGAAGATGGTGTCATCTGAACCTCAAACTAATAACTACGCAACAACTCTCAGAAGACACCATTAATCTAGAAGACATATGGCTGCTAAACTAAGAAGAGTATCTGTATCCCTGACATTTCCCTAAGGGAAATTTCCATTGCCTTTAATTTAGAAAGTTGGCCTTACAAAAGAAAATACAGTTGGCCCTTGAACAACAGGGGTTTGAACTACCTGGGTCGACTTCTAAGTGGATTTTTTTCTACAGTAAATACTACCATATTGCATGATCCACTGATTCCTAGTTGGCTGAATCCAGAGTTGGTTGAATCTGAGGATAGGGAACTTCAGATACAGAGGACCCACATGTAAGGGATGAGGCTATAAATCATATGTGGATTTTCAAGGGTAAGGAGAATTGACACTCCAACCCCAGTACTGTTCAAGGGTCAATTGTATAGGCTTTTTGAGATTTGGTTAAAAAACAGATTCCTATTATTCCTTTATTTTCCATAAAGGGAATTTCAATACCAAACTTATAAAAACATGTCTTTAATACCAAGTTACTTTCTGATCTCATTAAAATAAAATAAACAGAAAACCTTGACAGTCAATAATTCACTTGACTTTAGTGGCCTAGCCTACCTTAAAATAAAATTTGACAGAATCATTCAACTAATTGTCACTTTTACCCTGTAAAAAGTTTTGCAAAATAGGTAAAATCAAATAGCATTCTTATTTTCAAATGTTATCTATCACACTGGACTACAAACAAAATACAATTCTTTGCTGTATCAATATATCTCATTTTAAAAGTTTTAAAATAATATTAATAATGCATAATTTAGATTATCCTGAAAGACACACTTTGAAATTTTAACCCAAGCTAGAGAAAAGTTCATTTTAATGTGAAAATTTAAAAGAAATAAAAAAATAACAAATTGGGAGAATGATGCCTTGAAATAAAATAATACTTGTAATACGTATTTCTCATGCAATTATAAACAGCAAGCCATATGTCATAATTTATAAATATAAGCTTCTTTTGCTTCTTCCGCATTATACAAAGGCACATGACTATCACATTCTCTTAACTGATGGGAAGAGTTGTTTTCATCATATCTTAGAACCACAGTTAACTATTGAGGCTTGTCAAAGATGCCTACCTCTGTAGTGGAAGTCTTGGGACATGTCTATGGGAGCCCGTTCTACTGCTGATCTCTTGTAGACAACATGAATCCTTCCTTTTTCTTCCTCCATCTGCTTACCTCTTTCCAAGGGTTCAATGAAATACTCATCATTATCACTTTTTATCATTCCAGCCTAGAGAAAACATAAAATGTGTTACATTAAAAGAAATATCTATCATCTTTAGCTTACATTTAGTTTTTTAAATGGTAAGAGTACAATTTTTGAAAACTAATGATCTTTCTTTACACTTCTGGTTATAAATTCAAACTGGTTAGTTACTGTTAGTTGTTCAGTTGTGTCCAACTCTTTGCAATTCCAAGGACTGTAGCCCACCAGGCTCCTCTGTCCAGGGGATTCTCCAGGCAAGAGTACCGGAGTGGGTTGCCATTCCCTTCTCCAGGGAATCTTCCCAACTCAGGGATCGAACCCACGTCTCCTGCACTGCAGGCAGACTCTTTACCATCTGAACCACCAGATTAAAATGGTTAAGCCACTATAAATATCAGTTATTCAAAGGTAGAAATTCATCTATGGTTGGAATAAAAGAATAAAATATTCCTAGGTGTTGTTGATCCTATTTGTGATGCCAATTGTCTTGCTGTTCACATCGTTTGCTGAACCCAGGGTAGGCAATGCAGGAAATCAGAGGCTGGATGAAGACTCAAGGAACGGTAGGAACTGCAAACACATTTATTTTCTCCTGGCTGGCACGGCAGCCATAACACAGCCTCTCTCCTGGCTGATGAAGCAGGCAGGAGAGAAGCAGCCATAGCAGCAGCCATAACATAACCATAATGTAACCAGAACATAACCCCATATAACACAACCATGGGGCACTCCAATGGAGCCCTGATGCACCAGCAGCCAAGGCCTTCATGGTGAAGTTCATAACAGGCATACCACACCAAGGAGCCCATGGCCAAGTGAGTCCCTCGTGAGGTGCAAGTGATCTCAGCCGTTACATAACCCTGCAAAGTCACTGTTCATAGACCATGGGGCTAGATAGCGTAAGAGTGTGAGGCGAGAGAGCCTGCCTGGCAGCATCTTGTTAATTTTTTCTCTCCCTACGTAAGGTAAAATGGACTTCCCAGGTGGCGCTACGGAAAAGAACCCACCTGCCAATGCAGGAGACATAAGAGATGTGGTTTGATCCGTGGGTAGGGAAGATCTCTGAAGGAGGGCATGGCAAACTACTCCCATATTCTTGCCTGGAAAATCCCATGGACAAAGGAGCCTGCTGGGCTATAGTCCACAGGGTCACAAAGAGTCCGACACGACGGAAGCAACTTAGCACACACGCAGATAAGGCAAAATAAGAGCTTTACATAGGGTAAGAATAAGAAAATCATACAATCTATATAATTTCATCAGTCTATAGATGAAGCACATTTATGTATTCTACTTAGCATTTTATCTCTAAAAAAACTTACAGGAACATAAATTTAAGAAAAATCTCTGATTTCCCATAGTGACCCATTGTGGGACTGTTATCCACTGTGGCTAAGTATTTTTGTAACCTATTTATATCTTCCCATCATATCACCATGGTATGAGAGGAATGAGTGCCATGGGGCACTCCATACATAAAGTTACTTCTGTCCTTAATTCGCCTCAGTTTCATTGGAAACTCTATATTTCTAATATTTATCAATTTGAAGAACTAGCTCAAATTTTTCCCATATGAATCTAATTTCATGATTTTACATCTTTTGTTCCTTCTCCAGCTTCATCCTTTTGAATGAAAAGGTTACCTGATATTCAGTTCCTTCCTTTCACCTCACTGGTGTTTTTATAACTCTGTTTCATCCTTGATTTACTTAGAAAACACAAGGACTATACTATTCACTACTACAGTTGAAGAGAAATGACAGTTTGTCTGAAATTGATTCTTCATTAAGCATCGAGTCCACAGTACATTCAAATAGCTACAGCTCATATTCCTATTGTAGAGGTCATACACTAATTGTTATTTTGTTGTTTTAGTCTCTAAGTCATGTCTGACTTTTTTGTCACCCATGGATTGTAGACTGCCAGGCTCCTCCGTCCATAGGATTTCCCAGGGAAGAATACTGGAGTGGGTTACCATTTCCCTCTCCAGGGGATCTTCCCAACCCAGGGATCAAACCCACAGCTCCTTCATTGGCAGGCGGATTCTTTATGGCTCAGCCACAAGGCAAGTCCCACATATACTAATGTTGTTGTTTGGTCACTCATTAGTTTCCCACCCTTTGCAATCCCATGGACTGCAGAATGCCAGGCTTTCCTGTCCTTCACCATCTCCCAGAGCATGCTCAAACTCATGTCCATTAAGTCAGTAATGTCTTCCAACAATCTCATCCTGCCATCCCCTTCTCCTCCTGCCTTCAATATTTCCCAGCATCAGGGTCTTTTCTAATGAGTCCGCTCTTTGCATCAGGTAGTCAAAGCACTGGAGCTTCAGCTTCAGCATCAGTCCTTTAAATGAATATTCAGGATTGAATTCTTTCAGGACTGATTGGTTTGATCTCTTTGCAGTCCAAGGGATTCTCCAGAGTCTTCAATATCACAGTTCAAAAGCGTCAATTAATACTTTAGTGCTCAGCCTTCTATATGGTCCAACTCTCACATCCATACATGACTACTGGAGAAACCATAGCTTTGACTAAATGGACCTTTGAAAACATGGTGTTTCTGCTTTTTAATATGCTTTCTATGGTTGCCATAGCTTTTCTTCCAAGGAGCAAGTATCTTTTAATTTCATGGCAGCAGTCATGATCTGCAGTGATTTTGGAGCCCAAGAAAATAAAGTCTGTCACTGTTTCCATCATTTCCCCATCTATTCGCCATGAAGTGAAGGGACCAGATTCCACGATCTTAGTTTTTTGAACGTTGAATTTTAAGCCAGCTTTTACACTCTCCTCTTTCACTGTAATCAACAGGCTCTTTAGCTCCTCTTCACTTTCTGCCACAAGAGTGGTGTCATCTCCATATCTAAGGTTATTGATAGTTCTCCTGGCAAACCTGATTCCAGCTTGTGCTTCACCCAGCTAGGTATTTTGCATGATAAATTCTGCATATAAGTTAAATAAGCAGGGTGACAATATACAGCCTTGATGTACTCCTTTCCCAATTTTGAACCAGTCCATTAATCCTTATCTGGTTCTAACTGTTGCTTCTTGACCTGCACACAAGTTTCTCAGGAGGCAGGTAAGGTGCTCTGGCATTCCCATCTCTTTAAGAATCTTCCAGTTTGTTGTGATCCACACAGTCAAAGGGTTTAGCATCATCAGTGAAGCTGAAGTAGATGTTTGTCTGAAATTCCTTTGCTTTTTCTATGATCCAACAGATGTTGGCAATCTGATCTCTAGTTCCTCTGCCTTTTCTAAATCCAGCTTAAACATCTGGAATTCTTCATTCACATACTGTTGAAACCTAGCTTGGAGAATTTTAAGCATTACTTTCCTAGCATGTGAGNAAATTCCTTTGCTTTCTCTATGATCCAACAGATGTTGGCAATTTGATCTCTAGTTCCTCTGCCTTTTCTAAATCCAGCTTAAACATCTGGAATTCTTCATTCACATACTGTTGAAACCTAGCTTGGAGAATTTTAAGCATTACTTTCCTAGCATGTGAGATGAGTGCGATTGTATGGTAGTTTGAATATCCTTTGACATTGCCTTTGTTTGGGATTGGAATGAAAATTGACCTTTTCCATTCCTGTGGCCACTGGTAAGTTTTCCAAATTTGCTGCCATATTGAGTGTAGCACTTTGACAGCATCATCTTTTAGGATTTGAAATAGCTCAGCTGGAATTCTATCACCTCCACTAGCTTTGTTCATAGTGATTCTTCCTAAGGCCCATTTGACTTCATATTCCAGGATGTCTGGCTCTAGGTGAGTAACCACACCATCATGGTTATCTGGGTCATTAAGATCTCTTTTGTACAATTCTTCTGTGTATTCTTGTCACCTCTTCTTAACACCTTCTGCTTTTGTTAGGCCCATACCATTTTTGCCCTTTATTGTGCCCATCTTTGCATGAAATGTCCCTTGTTATCTCTAATTTTCTTGAAGAGGTCTCTAGTCTTTCCCATTCTGTCACTTTCCTCTATTTCTTTGCACTGATGACTGAGGAAAGCTTTCTTATCTCTCCTTGCTATTCTTTGGAACTCTGCATTCAGATGGGTGTATCTTCCCTTTTCTCCTTTGCCTTTCCCTTCTCTTCTTTTCTCAGCTATTTGTAAGGCCTACTAAGATAACCATTTCACCTTATTTTCATTTTTTTTCCCTTGGGGGTGGTTTTGATCACCACCTCCTGTACAATGTTGTGAACCTCTGTCCATAGTTCTTCAGGTACTCTGTCTATCAGATCTAATCCCTTGTATCTATTTGTCACTTTCATTGTATAATCATAAGGGATTTGATTTAGATCAGACCTGAATGGCCTAGTGGTTTTCCCTATGTTTTTCAATTTCAGTCTAAATTTTGCAATAAGGCGTTCATGATCTGAGCCACAGTCAGCTTCTGGTCTTGATTTGCTAACTGTATAGAGTTTCTCCATCCTCAGCTACAAAGAATATAATCAGTCTAATAAAATCTAACATTACATAGAGTAATATAATTAATATTAAATTAATATTACATGCACTAATATGGAATATTAAATAGCAGTACATTTATTTGAAAACAAAGTTGAAAAAATAATATATTAGTGTGGAATGGTAATTATTTGAAAATATTTATCAGATTTAAGTAATCTTCTTCTTCTGAGGCTCTTATTCTTTATTTTCAAACGTGAGGTTACTCACCCTCATGGAATATAGGCAAGGGGAAGGGGGGATGATTCCCACCCCTCTAACTGCTGGTCTAATGGCTCTCCTGCTCCGTATCAAGCAGCGCAGACATGAAATGTAGGTAAACCTTGCCTCATAGCATCTATTCTCAGCAAATATGCCTACTACTATTGCTTTTCTGTTGCATTCGCATTTGTCCCCATTTTCTATTCTGTCTTCCCCTCCTAGATTTGCTCTCACCCCCGCTCCTTCTGTGTGAGCCTCAGAGGGCATTCTCAGAAGCTCTGGTGTCTCCATGTGCCATCTCTACACCCCCCTAACCACTGTGCACATGCAAACAGCCTTTGCATTTATGTCACCTTGTCTTACAAGGAAATATCACTAAAGCTTTTCCACAGTGGTTAGTTTTACCCTCTTGAAAAAACTTCTACTCTTTCACCACAAAGAACATTGAGCTAGTGGGCATTCAGTAGTAATGTTGACCTTCCAGACACAACTCTGATATCCGAAGTTGTTTCCTCATCTGGTCAATTATTTTCCCCCTAGTGCTGTACTGAAAAAATGCTTTTTGTCACAAGTGGCCTGATTAGATCTTGATCTTCTTGTTAATGGATTCCTCTCCTCTACAAACACAATTTCCAACATCTTTCTCATGCTTTTCAATTTTTGTTTTAATCTCTTTAGCATTAATATCATATTCTTAAATCTCTTTTTCTCAGTAATTTTGAATTCACTTTTTTGATGGGTTAATAGTATTCATAGATAAAGTCACTCAGTTGTGTCTGACTCTTTGCAACCCTTTGGAGCGTAGTCTGCCAGGCTCCTCTGTCCATGGGATTTTCCAGGCAAGAATACTGGAATGGGTTGCCATTTGCTTCTCCAGGGGATCTTTCCAACCCAGGGATAGAACTCNATAGATAAAGTCACTCAGTTGTGTCTGACTCTTTGCAACCCTTTGGAGCGTAGTCTGCCAGGCTCCTCTGTCCATGGGATTTTCCAGGCAAGAATACTGGAATGGGTTGCCATTTGCTTCTCCAGGGGATCTTTCCAACCCAGGGATAGAACTCAGGTCTCCTACATTGTGGGCAGACTCTTTCCCATCTGAGCCACCAGGGATAATGTTCATAAAATACATGCAAACTAAGCATAAACATAGTAAACATATAAAAAGTTAACTAACAGGACTATATCCAAGGCTGAAATGTTCAGCCTCATTCCTAATGCTACCTTTTGATGGGAGGCAGTGTTAACTGGCTTCATTATGGAAACACAGGTCTGTTGTATATACCAAAGTCTACAGATTGAAGTTTATCGGTATTCATCTTCATTCAAGTCTTTTTTTTTTTCCCTAAATCCATTCAGTCACATTGTTCTGTAAAGTCTCTTCCATTCTTTTCCCATCTATTTACACTGCCACTTCCTTAGTTACAGACCTCATCATTCTTCATTTGGATTACAGAAATTGCCTCCTATTGTGAGACTTTCCATAGACCACAACAATTCTCCAGATGAGTGCCTAAAACTGAGTGGAAACAATGGTTACTGAAGCAGCCAGCAACCTTTTAGCAATGGGCAGTGACGACTGGGGACACTCAAAAGCCAGGGGGAAAGCAGGAAGGATTAGCCCACATGCCATTACAAATCATTTCTACATACCTTCTATTGGAAATGTTCAAATCTCAGGCCCCATGATGTTACTTTCTCCACTAGGTCACAGGTAAAACTTAAAACATCTAACCCTCCCCCTTAGAAGACAATGAAAATTTAAATGAGGTTGAGGCAGAGTCATTGGCAAGGCAAAAGCTGGATCACATAAACTCTGATAACTCCAAGAACAGGAAATCGTCTTTAAAAATTTTTTTCATTAGAATATAGTTGCTTTACAATATTATGTTAGTTTCTGCTCTATAGCAGTGGATCAGCTATGCAAATACATATATCCCCTCTTTTTTGAATTTCCTTCCCATTTAGTGAGAGCCTACATTTTTATTCATCATGTAAGCAAAGTTAAAT
>SJYA01001024.1:375782-411754 GCA_006410615.1 Neotragus moschatus
TCTGTGTGAGCCTCAGAGGGCATTCTCAGAAGCTCTGGTGTCTCCATGTGCCATCTCTACACCCCCCTAACCACTGTGCACATGCAAACAGCCTTTGCATTTATGTCACCTTGTCTTACAAGGAAATATCACTACAGCTTTTCCACAGTGGTTAGTTTTACCCTCTTGAAAAAACTTCTACTCTTTCACCACAAAGAACATTGAGCTAGTGGGCATTCAGTAGTAATGTTGATCTTCCAGACACAACTCCGATATCCGAAGTTGTTTCCTCATCTGGTCAATTATTTTCCCCCTAGTGCTGTACTGAAAAAATGCTTTTTGTCACAAGTGGCCTGATTAGATCTTGACCCTCTTGTTAATGGATTCCTCTCCTCTACAAACACAATTTCCAACATCTTTCTCATGCTTTTCAATTTTTGTTTTAATCTCTTTAGCATTAATATCATATTCTTAAATCTCTTTTTCTCAGTAATTTTGAATTCACTTTTTTGATGGGTTAATAGTATTCTTAGATAAAGTCACTCAGTTGTGTCTGACTCTTTGCAACCCTATGGAGTGTAGTCTGCCAGGCTCCTCTGTCCATGGGATTTTCCAGGCAAGAATACTGGAGTGGGTTGCCATTTGCTTCTCCAGGGGATCTTTCCAACCCAGGGATAAAACTCAGGTCTCCTACATTGTGGGCAGACTCTTTCCCATCTGAGTCACCAGGGATAATATTCATAAAATACATGCAAACTAAGCATAAACATAGTAAACATATAAAAAGTTAACTAACAGGACTACATCCAAGGCTGAAATGTTCAGCCTCATTCCTAATGCTACCTGTTGATGGGAGGCAGTGTTAACTGGCTTCATTATGGAAACACAGGTCTGTTGTATATACCAAAGTCTACAGATTGAAGTTTATCGGTATTCATCTTCATTCAAGTCTTTTTTTTTTTTTCTCTAAATCCATTCAGTCACATTGTTCTATAAAGTCTCTTCCATTCTTTTCCCATCTATTTACACTGCCACTTCCTTAGTTACAGACCTCATCATTCTTCATTTGGATTACAGAAATTGCCTCCTATTGTGAGACTTTCCATAGACCACAACAATTCTCCAGATGAGTGCCTAAAACTGAGTGGAAACAATGGTTACTGAAGCAGCCAGCAACCTTTTAGCAATGGGCAGTGACTACTGGGGACACTCGAAAGCCAGGGGGAAAGCAGGAAGGATTAGCCCACATGCCATTACAAATCATTTCTACATACCTTCTATTGGAAATGTTCAAATCTCAGGCCCCATGATGTTACTTTCTCCACTAGGTCACAGGTAAAATTTAAAACATCTAACCCTCCCCCTTAGAATACAATGAAAATTTAAATGAGGTTGAGGCAGAGTCATTGGCAAGGCAAAAGCTGGATCACATAACCTCTGATAACTCCAAGAACAGGAAATCGTCTTTAAAAATTTTTTTCATTAGAATATAGTTGCTTTACAATATTATGTTAGTTTCTGCTCTATAGCAGTGGATCAGCTATGCAAATACATATATCCCCTCTTTTTTGAATTTCCTTCCCATTTAGTGAGAGCCTACATTTTTATTCATCATGTAAGCAAAGTTAAATTAAAAAAAAAAAAGAATCTTATCTAAAGTACTGTACTGGATACCTTAGTAAAATAAAAATTCTCAAAGACATGGTTCACCTACCCTCCAGTTGAGGGCAATCTAGCCAAATAAATGAAATATATGCCTAAAGGTATTCAGTGATGTATATTATGAAAAGTCCAGACAGTAAATGATAACGGCACTTGAAAGTCAAATTAGGGAGATTCTTTGCCCACAAGCCTACTGCACAAGCCAACACTCAAAGGAGCTCTTGATTCTCCACCCAAAATCTATTTCAGCTGAAATCTCCCTAATGCCTATGGGAATTTCACTTTGGCCATTGTTATTGTTCACACTGTCTCGCTTTTCCACATAGCACAGCAGCCAAAAATCACTATTTCAAATTATGGTATTATTTTAGACAAGCTAGAATGTGATAACAAATGGACAGATTTCGTAAGGGCTCAAAACATCAGGTGCTGCTTTCCTGCTCACATAGAAGCTCAGAATATTTCTATGTCAGCCAGGCAGGGGTTCTGCTCCACAAGCCATGTGGGTGTCCAGACTGACGGTGGTTCTGCCATTTCAATACGGGCTGCCATGTTTGCCCAGTCCGAAGGGGGAACGGCAGGAGGAAGCCCACATGGAAGATTTTTCTGAGTTAGCCCTGGTCATGTCACCGGTACCACTTACTTCCACAGGCAGGATACAGTCGCATGGCTGGCTCACAGCCAATTGCAAAGAAAGTCAGGAAACAGAATCTGGCTGTGTGCCCAGGGAGGAAAAACAATGGATTTTGATGAACAGGTGGCCGTCTCAAACTCAGATAAGATCATTCACTCCTTCACTTGAAACACTTCAGTTGCTTCCCATTGCACTTAAAACCACACTCCTTCAAGGCCTGCCTATCGACCCCATGAACTGCCCTGTCCCCGTACCTCCAGCGCCCCAGCCTGAGGGGCTTGTGCTCAATGTCGCTTTTCTTTTGATATCCCCACCTTCTTTATGGCCTCAGACTGAAACGTTGTTGGTTCTCCTTAGAAGGTTCCTCTCACGCCATGCCACACTTCCCTTCGCTGGCTATGTTTTATTCTCCAGGTCTCAGTTTAAAGGCAGGTGATGCAAGAGACATGAGTTTGATCCCCAGGTGGGAAAGATCCTTTGGAATCAAAAATGGCAACCTACTCCAGTATTTTTACCTGAAAAATTTCATGGACAGAGGACCCTGGCAGGCTACAGTCCATGGGGTCACAAAGAGTTGGACACAACTAAGTACAAACACACTATGATCACAGTTTAAATGTCTCATCCTTAGAAATTATTTTCTGACTCCTTCACCGCATACAGACTAGGTATCCCCATGTAAATTAGGGCCTTTTAGCCAATTAGTCTGACAGAGCATTGTATTTTCTCTCATAGCCCTTAACACAAATCCCAGGTTGACTCACCTAAGTGTTACCTTTATTATTTTCTGTCTCCCTCACGGCACTGTTGGGATTCCCTGCTAGCTCAGATGATAAAGAATCTGCCTGCAGTGTGGGAGACCTGGATTCGATCTCTGGGCTTGGAAGATCCCCTGGAGAGGGCATGGAGAATCCCCATGGAGAGAGGTGCCTGGCGGGCTACAGTCCATGGGGTTGCAGAGTCGGACGTGACTGAGCAGCTAAGCACATAGCACATGTGGCAGTCAGCTCCAGAAGCGAACTTGTGTCTCTTAAGTCGCCTTTGTCTCCTTAAGCACCAGCACAAGGGCCACACAAAATATGCCTTCAATACATTTTTGATGAAAAGTGACATGAATGCAAGGTAAAGGGAGGAGATGTAGAATTTTTACAGGCTCTTAGTGGGAGGATTGCTGTGCTGGCGGTGTGAGAGAAGGCATGAGAAGTGAGACAGCTCAGGCTTGAACAAAGGTTGTAAAGCGCAAAACCCCAACACATGCTTGAGGGCAGTGGGTACCCCGCTCATTCAGAGCAGTCTGTGCAGGGCTGCTCTGGAAAACAGCTTATGGAAGATTTGTGTCACCTTGTATCTGAATTTTTAACTTGTAACATGGAGAACAACTAAGGTTGACCAGATGGGCTAAAAGAAAGTGGGATTTTAAAAATCATATTTATTTATTTATCATTTTTGCTGGGTCTTTGTTGTTGTGCAAGCATTTTTTGTAGTTGTGAAGAGCTGCGGCTACTCTTTGATTGCCATGGGCGGGCTTCTCACTGTGTTGGCTTCTCTTGCTGTGAATCTCGGCCTTTAGGGCACAAGGGCTTCAGTGGTTGCCGCACGTGGGCTCAGTAGTTGAGGCTTGCAGGCTTCAAGCACAGGCTCAATAGCTGTGGCACACAGGTTTAGTAATTTTACCACATGTGGGATCTTCCCAGATCAGGGACTGATCTTTTGTCTCCTGCACTGGTAAGCAGACTCCTTAACACTGAGCCACCATGAAGACCCATGAAGTGATGTTTTAAGATTTATCTGAGGATTAAGTTCCAGATGGAAGAAAGACTAGAGAACAAGCAAGCATGAGGCTAGAAGTTCAGGTGGCAGAAGTGGCAATGGGAAGAGAAAAGGGGAAAGAGAAAGAAAAAAAGGAATAAAGTCGAGAGTGATTATTAGAGGAAAAAAGTAAATACTTGGTCACCTGTTAACATGGAAGCTCCTCTGCTTAAAACCTTCCAAAGAGGACTTCCCTGGTAGTCTAGTGGCTAAGACTCCATACTCAGTGCAGGGGACCCAGGTTCCCTCATGTCACAACTAAGAGTTCGGGGTTCACAGGCTGCAACTAAGATCCAGTACAGTCAAACAAATAAATAATTTAAAAAAAGAAAAAACAAGCAAAACCTTTTAAGGATACCCATGCCATGTATATTAATAATCAAAGTTTTCAAGATGCCTATTCTTGGCATCACCATCTCCTGGGCCTCATCTCTTTACTCTTGCCCTTGCTGGTTCCACTTTAGCCACAACGGGCTCCCTGCTGATTCCTGATATCCCAGGTAGGTGCCTTTGTTAAAGCCTTTTCATTGGAAAGGCACTTCCACTTGTATTTTCCCTTCCTGAAATCTTTCTCCCCCTGGAATTCTACATCTAACCCCTCCACCTCCTTTACTTAAGTAAAGTACACCCTGACTATCTACCTGCTCCTCCCACCCAGCACCCCAAACTGTCTTACCCTGCCCATCTTTTCCATTGCACTCACTGCTTTCTGATGCACTAGCTAACCTAACCATTTATCATGTTCCTTGTTCACTGTCAATGTCCCAGCAATATCCTGCTTGGCAGAAATTTACTTTCAGTCTGTTCTGTTCATTCTGTATCTCAAATGCCTAAAACAGTGCCTGGCACAAACTAGATGCTCAATAAGTATTTACTAGATGACAAAATGAGAAGCAAAGATAAAGGAAGGGGAGAAGGTGCAATCTCCAAAATTTTAAAGTTGGGTGACTAGGAAATTAATGCTTTTGCTCACAGAAATAAGAAAGCTAAAAGAGAAAGCTGATTAGAAAGTCAGGAAGATAGTCAGTTCATTAAGCATGTTCACTTGCAGTAAGGGTGAAAATGCCCAACATGCAAAGGAGAGATGCAGAATTTTTATTCAGAAAAATTGCCGTGGCCACAAATATACTGGAAATGGGATACTTCTCAAAGGCCATAGCTAAAACCATCGGGGAAAAAATGAACAGGAACAGTTCATAAAGAGATCTGAGGGAGAGCCAACAGCAAACCTTGGGGAAAGCTCACAGAAGCTCAGAATATTACTATACAGGAGATTCCTAAGATCTGAACTCAGGACCGTGGTCTACAAGGTCCCAATGGCCTGAACTTCTCTATTTGTCTCGCTTCTCCTAACCCTTCACATCTTGCTTGTTTGGCTCTAGCCATATGGCCCCTAGCCCTACTGCCTCCACCTCTACAAGCACGTTCCCCACCTACGTGAATTAGTTTCCCCTTCTTTCTCTATCCTAGCCTTTTTCCTTTTGAGGCACTAGCTCAACTACCTACATGAGCGTCTGTCATCCTTCTGGGACACAAACTTAATTAAGCACAGACTATGTCAAATTCACTGCTGTATCTCAAGGCCCAGAACAGAGCTTGGCTTGAAGCAGGCACCTGGCATTTGACAGACACTGGGAGAGGAAATTAACGTAAGAAGTGGACAAGTGAAAATAAAGCATCTTAGAAGGAAAACTTAAAACACGGCAAGAGAGGTGGGAGGAAAGCTGAGCAGCGTGTCATGGGCATCCAGATAGAAATTTTCTCAGCGTGAGAGCAACGGCAGTGGAGAGGACACAAAGGACGAAGGCTGTGAAAAGGAAATTAGAGAAACAAGTGATGGAGTAGCAGGGGCTAAAGAGACACTACAGTGAGCCATGAAAGGAGCGGGTGGTAAAGCCACGTATGTTTCAGACCCAGACTGTTCAGAGCCATTATAGGTAGACTCAGCCTGCTCTTCCTACCACATCATATGGAGTGCCTGAAAGATGGATATATGTGTGTTTATGTGCATGCAGTGGAATATTACTCTGCCATAAAAAAGAATGAAATACCGACACAGACTGACATCTGTAGCATGGATAGACTTAGAGAATATTATGCTCAGTGAAATATGTCTGAGAGAGCAAAAAATTCTATCTGATTTCACTTATATGTGGAATACAAAAAATGAGACAACTGAATCTATATACAAAAAAGAAACAGACTCACAGACATAGAAATAAACTTACGCTTTCCAAAGGGGAGGAGAGAAGGAGGGTCAAGTTAGAAGTAAGGATACAAACAGATACAAACTGCTATACGCAAAATAGATAAGCAATGAGGCTGTACTGTATAGCAGAGGAAATTATAGCCAATATCTTTAATAATCTATAATAGAATATAACCTACACAGTATCGTAAATGAACTGTACTTCAATTAAAGGGGGGAAAAAAATCTCGTGTTTTTAGACAAGACTGACCCATGCAAAAAATCATCAGTACTCATAGTTAAGTAGTAAAGACTCTTTTATCCTTAAGATATTCATTTAGGTAGTCAAGCAATCAATAAATATATTTGGAAGCTCAAAGACCATGAATTGTTGACCTTAATATTACATAACTCACACTCCAGCTCTCAGTCCTCACAATTTTATTTCACAGGATACAGTGGAGTGATTTAAAGGGATAAAATTCACTATGTATAAAATTAGGCAGCTTCAAACTATGACATTCTAAGTATTGGTATTGCTTTCAATCTTGCCAGAAATTTACAACTTTTAATTATAACTTAGAAATGTCACACATAAGATTACATATGGTCCTAAAAGATTCTGCTTAAACAGATGCAATAATTTCTTATGTATCTTCAGTTCAGTTCAGTTCAGTTCAGTCACTCANAGACTAGGTATCCCCATGTAAATTAGGGCCTTTTAGCCAATTAGTCTGACAGAGCATTGTATTTTCTCTCATAGCCCTTAACACAAATCCCAGGTTGACTCACCTAAGTGTTACCTTTATTATTTTCTGTCTCCCTCACGGCACTGTTGGGATTCCCTGCTAGCTCAGATGATAAAGAATCTGCCTGCAGTGTGGGAGACCTGGATTCGATCTCTGGGCTTGGAAGATCCCCTGGAGAGGGCATGGAGAATCCCCATGGAGAGAGGTGCCTGGCGGGCTACAGTCCATGGGGTTGCAGAGTCGGACGTGACTGAGCGGCTAAGCACATAGCACATGTGGCAGTCAGCTCCAGAAGCGAACTTGTGTCTCTTAAGTCGCCTTTGTCTCCTTAAGCACCAGCACAAGGGCCACACAAAATATGCCTTCAATACATTTTTGATGAAAAGTGACATGAATGCAAGGTAAAGGGAGGAGATGTAGAATTTTTACAGGCTCTTAGTGGGAGGATTGCTGTGCTGGCGGTGTGAGAGAAGGCATGAGAAGTGAGACAGCTCAGGCTTGAACAAAGGTTGTAAAGCGCAAAACCCCAACACATGCTTGAGGGCAGTGGGTACCCCGCTCATTCAGAGCAGTCTGTGCAGGGCTGCTCTGGAAAACAGCTTATGGAAGATTTGTGTCACCTTGTATCTGAATTTTTAACTTGTAACATGGAGAACAACTAAGGTTGACCAGATGGGCTAAAAGAAAGTGGGATTTTAAAAATCATATTTATTTATTTATCATTTTTGCTGGGTCTTTGTTGTTGTGCAAGCATTTTTTGTAGTTGTGAAGAGCTGCGGCTACTCTTTGATTGCCATGGGCGGGCTTCTCACTGTGTTGGCTTCTCTTGCTGTGAATCTCGGCCTTTAGGGCACAAGGGCTTCAGTGGTTGCCGCACGTGGGCTCAGTAGTTGAGGCTTGCAGGCTTCAAGCACAGGCTCAATAGCTGTGGCACACAGGTTTAGTAATTTTACCACATGTGGGATCTTCCCAGATCAGGGACTGATCTTTTGTCTCCTGCACTGGTAAGCAGACTCCTTAACACTGAGCCACCATGAAGACCCATGAAGTGATGTTTTAAGATTTATCTGAGGATTAAGTTCCAGATGGAAGAAAGACTAGAGAACAAGCAAGCATGAGGCTAGAAGTTCAGGTGGCAGAAGTGGCAATGGGAAGAGAAAAGGGGAAAGAGAAAGAAAAAAAGGAATAAAGTCGAGAGTGATTATTAGAGGAAAAAAGTAAATACTTGGTCACCTGTTAACATGGAAGCTCCTCTGCTTAAAACCTTCCAAAGAGGACTTCCCTGGTAGTCTAGTGGCTAAGACTCCATACTCAGTGCAGGGGACCCAGGTTCCCTCATGTCACAACTAAGAGTTCGGGGTTCACAGGCTGCAACTAAGATCCAGTACAGTCAAACAAATAAATAATTTAAAAAAAGAAAAAACAAGCAAAACCTTTTAAGGATACCCATGCCATGTATATTAATAATCAAAGTTTTCAAGATGCCTATTCTTGGCATCACCATCTCCTGGGCCTCATCTCTTTACTCTTGCCCTTGCTGGTTCCACTTTAGCCACAACGGGCTCCCTGCTGATTCCTGATATCCCAGGTAGGTGCCTTTGTTAAGGCCTTTACATTGGAAAGGCACTTCCACTTGTATTTTCCCTTCCTGAAATCTTTCTCCCCCTGGAATTCTACATCTAACCCCTCCACCTCCTTTACTTAAGTAAAGTACACCCTGACTATCTACCTGCTCCTCCCACCCAGCACCCCAAACTGTCTTACCCTGCCCATCTTTTCCATTGCACTCACTGCTTTCTGATGCACTAGCTAACCTAACCATTTATCATGTTCCTTGTTCACTGTCAATGTCCCAGCAATATCCTGCTTGGCAGAAATTTACTTTCAGTCTGTTCTGTTCATTCTGTATCTCAAATGCCTAAAACAGTGCCTGGCACAAACTAGATGCTCAATAAGTATTTACTAGATGACNTATCATGTTCCTTGTTCACTGTCAATGTCCCAGCAATATCCTGCTTGGCAGAAATTTACTTTCAGTCTGTTCTGTTCATTCTGTATCTCAAATGCCTAAAACAGTGCCTGGCACAAACTAGATGCTCAATAAGTATTTACTAGATGACAAAATGAGAAGCAAAGATAAAGGAAGGGGAGAAGGTGCAATCTCCAAAATTTTAAAGTTGGGTGACTAGGAAATTAATGCTTTTGCTCACAGAAATAAGAAAGCTAAAAGAGAAAGCTGATTAGAAAGTCAGGAAGATAGTCAGTTCATTAAGCATGTTCACTTGCAGTAAGGGTGAAAATGCCCAACATGCAAAGGAGAGATGCAGAATTTTTATTCAGAAAAATTGCCGTGGCCACAAATATACTGGAAATGGGATACTTCTCAAAGGCCATAGCTAAAACCATCGGGGAAAAANCAGGAAGATAGTCAGTTCATTAAGCATGTTCACTTGCAGTAAGGGTGAAAATGCCCAACATGCAAAGGAGAGATGCAGAATTTTTATTCAGAAAAATTGCCGTGGCCACAAATATACTGGAAATGGGATACTTCTCAAAGGCCATAGCTAAAACCATCGGGGAAAAAATGAACAGGAACAGTTCATAAAGAGATCTGAGGGAGAGCCAACAGCAAACCTTGGGGAAAGCTCACAGAAGCTCAGAATATTACTATACAGGAGATTCCTAAGATCTGAACTCAGGACCGTGGTCTACAAGGTCCCCATGGCCTGAACTTCTCTATTTGTCTCGCTTCTCCTAACCCTTCACATCTTGCTTGTTTGGCTCTAGCCATATGGCCCCTAGCCCTACTGCCTCCACCTCTACAAGCACGTTCTCCACCTACATGAATTAGTTTCCCCTTCTTTCTCTATCCTAGCCTTTTTCCTTTTGAGGCACTAGCTCAACTACCTACATGAGCGTCTGTCATCCTTCTGGGACACAAACTTAATTAAGCACAGACTATGTCAAATTCACTGCTGTATCTCAAGGCCCAGAACAGAGCTTGGCTTGAAGCAGGCACCTGGCATTTGACAGACACTGGGAGAGGAAATTAACGTAAGAAGTGGACAAGTGAAAATAAAGCATCTTAGAAGGAAAACTTAAAACACGGCAAGAGAGGTGGGAGGAAAGCTGAGCAGCGTGTCATGGGCATCCAGATAGAAATTTCCTCAGCGTGAGAGCAACGGCAGTGGAGAGGACACAAAGGACGAAGGCTGTGAAAAGGAAATTAGAGAAACAAGTGATGGAGTAGCAGGGGCTAAAGAGACACTACCATGAGCCATGAAAGGAGCGGGTGGTAAAGCCACGTATGTTTCAGACCCAGACTGTTCAGAGCCATTATAGGTAGACTCAGCCTGCTCTTCCTACCACATCATATGGAGTGCCTGAAAGATGGATATATGTGTGTTTATGTGCATGCAGTGGAATATTACTCTGCCATAAAAAAGAATGAAATACCGACACAGACTGACATCTGTAGCATGGATAGACTTAGAGAATATTATGCTCAGTGAAATATGTCTGAGAGAACAAAAAATTCTATCTGATTTCACTTATATGTGGAATACAAAAAATGAGACAACTGAATCTATATACAAAAAAGAAACAGACTCACAGACATAGAAATAAACTTACGCTTTCCAAAGGGGAGGAGAGAAGGAGGGTCAAGTTAGAAGTAAGGATACAAACAGATACAAACTGCTATACGCAAAATAGATAAGCAATGAGGCTGTACTGTATAGCAGAGGAAATTATAGCCAATATCTTTAATAATCTATAATAGAATATAACCTACACAGTATCGTAAATGAACTGTACTTCAATTAAAGGGGGGAAAAAAATCTCGTGTTTTTAGACAAGACTGACCCATGCAAAAAATCATCAGTACTCATAGTTAAGTAGTAAAGACTCTTTTATCCTTAAGATATTCATTTAGGTAGTCAAGCAATCAATAAATATATTTGGAAGCTCAAAGACCATGAATTGTTGACCTTAATATTACATAACTCACACTCCAGCTCTCAGTCCTCACAATTTTATTTCACAGGATACAGTGGAGTGATTTAAAGGGATAAAATTCACTATGTATAAAATTAGGCAGTTTCAAACTATGACATTCTAAGTATTGGTATTGCTTTCAATCTTGCCAGAAATTTACAACTTTTAATTATAACTTAGAAATGTCACACATAAGATTACATATGGTCCTAAAAGATTCTGCTTAAACAGATGCAATAATTTCTTATGTATCTTCAGTTCAGTTCAGTTCAGTTCAGTCACTCAGTCATGTCCGACTCTTTGCGACCCCATGAACTGCAGCATGCCAGGCCTCCCTATCCATCACCAACTCNTACAGTATTGAAATATACTAACTTTTTTCCTTGATGATCTTCTTATGATGGAAAAAACAAGCTTTAACCACAGCTGACCCTGATCATTAATGTCAGCTCCTGATCAAAAGCCACACCCTGCCTGCAAGTCACATCAAAATGCCAACGCATCTCTCCAGCTAGAAGTTCAGCAGCAGCAAATGACCATTATCAAGCTCTGTGGATGAAGACTTTTTCTAGCTCCCTCCATTTCCCTCTAAGTTTACTCTTGCTCCACAGCACTCATCTCATATCTTGAGTATCTTTTAATGTTCTTGTTCTGAGAAATCAAATTAACTAATGCTATCCCAAGAAAACGAGACAGCAACTGTTGAAAAAAGCTATACCATACTGCAAAGCCTCAAGCTCAGGCATCAAATATAAGGCGAAAGCATTTGTTATCTTGACTAACAACATTTGTTGGATCCTCCTGAATCTTTCCTCCCACACCTTTGGTCTGTGAAACAGGGTCACACAAACACGATCTTATCCTATAACAAAATTTACTAAAGTTATGGGCTGTCACTAAAATATGTCTCAATATTGTAAACTTGATTAAGTAACATACATATGTATAAAACCACTGGTTAATGCTTTTGTTATCTTTAGATTGTATGTGTATATCAAAGGGATGTGATAGAGACTAGAAAAAAATTTGTTTCTTTCAACAACAAAGCCATAATTTGTACGGAATGGATGGTCTTCCTTAAGTGAGCAAAGTTTCATCTGTATTTTCAACTGCTCTCCATTACTTGCGTTATTGCCTGAGCTCTGCTTCCTGTTAGATCAGCAGTGGCATTCAATTCTCACAGGAGAGTGAGCCCTACTATGTAAGCCCTACTATGTAAGCCCTACTATGTATGCGCATGATCAAGGTGGTATGTTCCTTATGAGAATCTAATGTCTAATGATTTGAGTATGACCCAGAGGGATGGTATGGGGAGGGAGGAGGGGGGTTCAGGATGGGGAACACGTGTGTATCTGNTCTCACAGGAGAGTGAGCCCTACTATGTAAGCCCTACTATGTAAGCCCTACTATGTATGCGCATGATCAAGGTGGTATGTTCCTTATGAGAATCTAATGTCTAATGATTTGAGTATGACCCAGAGGGATGGTATGGGGAGGGAGGAGGGGGGTTCAGGATGGGGAACACGTGTATATCTGTGGCGGATTCATGTTGATGTATGGCAAAACCAATACAATATTGTAAAATAATTAGCCTCCAATTAAAATAAATAATTTTTTTTAAAAATTGCTTACAGACTCATATCCAAAACTCTATCAGTGAGCGGCAAGTGACAACTGTATAATTGTTTCATTATATATTACAAGAATAATAGAACTGCACAATAAATGTAATGCACTAAATCATCTCAAAACCATCATCCTCACCTTTTTCCATGGAAAAATTGTCTTCCACGAAGCTGATCCTTGGTACTAAAAAGGTTGGGGACTGCTGGATTAGACTAATAAGGAAGGTAAAATCCCAGTGAAATAGTAACTAGCCAATATCTGTTCATTCATACTATCAAATGCAAATGGCAAACCTCTGCCTTCAAATCCATGCCCATCCTGATCTTCAAATGGCCCTTAAGGACTCAGTAAAGAGACTGAAGTTGGCCTGTTTCCTGAGATTCACATTTTGCAAATAAAATGGAGCCTCTGTTCCCCAAGAGAATTTAGTTATGCAACTAAGTTTTTGACATCTAACTAAATGGTACCGTAAAAAATAACAGTGTCAATATACACTTAATATAGCCCAATCCACATTCATTTGCTCATTCAGTCTTTCAGACAACCTTATGCTATTTAAAAACCAAAACTCAGGGAAGTTAAAATGATCCATCTGAAATTACACAGTGAGTGGCAAAAATAGAACTTGAATCCAAATCTTTCAACCCCTAACCTGATACTCTTTCTAATGATCTTGGACCTGCAAGAAATGCAAATTCTGGAGCTCCACTGCAAGCTGACTAAATCAAATCCTCTGAGACTGGCTCCTATGGGAGGCAGAATTATAAGGTAGCTCCCATTAATCTTATGATTGACAAAGATCTGAAAGAAAGATAATCTCCAGGTTTTCAAAGGTATGGAGAAATAAACACTCTAAAATTTCTAAGAATTATGAATTATTACAGACTTTCTGGGGATAAATTAACAATGTAAGTCAAAATTCTTAAAAAGGCACATATCTGTTGACTCAGCAGTTCCACTTCTAGGAATTTAAATTTATACATCCCAAGTGGATACAATAAATAGGAATTAAGTAAATCAATTATGGCACAGCCACATTAAAATTAGGTTCTTGATGCATTTTTACTGCCATGGAAAGATGCTGAGCTCTAATGTTTAGGAAATAACAGAATGGTGTGGATAGTCTGCAACACTAGAACCATCTAATATCAAAGATGTATCAACTAACTTCATCTAACATCAAAGATTTATCAATTAACTTCCTAAAATAGTCTTAAAGTAACTAAATGTTTGTAAAAGAAAGCTCTGCATAAATTCATTGTAACACAAAGTTTATCAGATCTATAGTTTTGAACCATGGGTCTGTATCTCCCTTAGTTGATACTGGGATTTTACGGCAATAATCATAATCCAGCTTCTATCACAGTGCATTACTTTCAAGAGGCGTTACTTTCAAGAGGCATTACTTTGCTGATAAAGGGTTTTTCCAGTAGTCATGTATGGAGGTGAGAGCTGGATCATAAAGAAAGTTGAGTGCCAAAGAATTGATGCTTTTGAATGTGGTACTGGAAAAGACTCTTGAGAATCCCTTGGACTGCAAGGAGATCCAACCAGTCAATCCTAAAGGAAAACAGTCCTGAATATTCATTGGAAGGACTGATGCTAAAGCTGAAACTCCAATACTTTGGCCACCTGATGCAAAGAACCGACTCATTGGAAAAGACCCTAATGCTGGGAAAGATTGAAGGCAGAAGAAGGGGACAATAGAGGATGAGATGGTTGGATGGCATCACCAACGATGGACATGAGTTTGAGCAAGTTCTGGGAGTCAGTGATGGACAGGGAAGCCTGGCGTGCTGCAGTCCATGGGATAGCAGAGTCACGAATGAGCGAATGAACTGAACTGAACTGTTTAGGTTGAACAGTTGTTAGTTTAACATAGGATATATTCTGATGGGATTATGTGGTCAATAATTCATCAATTCCAAAGTTCACAGCCTGGTCTCCACACTGGTCCACTATGAGTCTGTCCTCATGACAATAGAAGGCAATAATAGGATAAGCTCTCCTAGAGTCACATGACTCTGATTATTTCAGTATTAACAGTAACTCAGACTCATAAAGTGAAGAAAACGAGAATCCTTTCTGACCTACAATTGCTAGGTGGAGTCATGTGCATATACCTATATTCACAAAGTTCAGTAATAGGTAATATACTCATAGGAGTAATGCCAAGACACAGGCAGCTTTGGAGAAACAATAGTACCCTTACTACTTATAAGATTCCTTCCACTTAAAAGAATGGATGTTTAGTCTGATGGAACTGTTTCACACCTTTGTGTTCCCATAAGTGTTGCTGCTCTTTCTCTTTCCTGTTGGGTTTCAGCTATCAGGATTGAAAGTGAAAGTAAGCCAGAGTAAACTGACAACATCCTCCTTTATAGAAATTAGGGCACAGGGAAGAAGCGTGACTACACGGAGAGATAAGAAGAGTAAGACAAGAATCCGTAGTCCCATAAACAAAGCCTGTTGAAAGGCTAAATGTATGATATGGTTCAGAAATAAAAGTCCCTTCTTTAACATAGCAAAATTCTAAATCAGTATTTCTCAAACTTTTTTGTATCAAGACCCCTTTATACACCTTAAAATTATTGAGGATCCTTAGCCTTTATTTTTTCAGGTTTTGTTTCTCAGTACTTATTACAATACATTAGAAACTAAGACAAAAATTTATAAAATATTTATTACTCCATTGAAAAATTAATTCATTACATGGTAATATATATAAAACACTTAATGAAAAATAATGAAGATTTTCAAAACAAGGAAAATTTAGTGAGAAGACATACATTTTTACAAATCTCTTCATATCTGACTTAGTTCATTCTCTGATCTGCTTCTAATGTAATCTGTTGTAAATATCTCTTGCAGTCTCTGGAAAACTCCACTGTACATATGAGTGAGAATGAAAGTGAAAGAAGTGAATAATGTCTTAGCATAATTATAAAAATAATTTTGGACTCACAAAAGCCCTAAAGATGTCCTGAGGACACAGAGAGAGCGGCGTTTCTGGTTTTACTCTTGCCTGGAAAATCCCATGGACAGAGGAGCCTGGTAGGCTGCAGTCCATGGGGTCGCGAAGAATCGGACATGACTGAGCGACTTCCCTTTCACTTTTCACTTTCATGCATTGGAGAAGGAAATGGCAACCCACTCCCGGGTTCTTGCCTGGAGAATCCCAGGGACGGAGAGGCCTGGTGGGCTACTGTCCATGGGGTCGCAAAAGAGTCAGACGCACCTTAGCATCTAAACCACCACCGCATTATTTTTCAGAGTATTCTCCCTTATAGGTTCTTAGAAGACACTGACTCTAGGTTTTATTTCAGTATGGCCAACCTGAAAATTGAACTGTCGAAGCTGGACAGCGAGGCGTGGCCTGGGACGCTGGACGCAGAGAAGGAGAAGCTGATGCTGATCCACGAGAAGGAAGAGCTTCTGAANTTGGGGCTTCCCAGGTGGCGCTAGTGGTACAGAACCCACCTGCCAATGCAGGAGGCTTAAAGAGACATGAGTTCAATCTCTGAGCTGGGAAGATCTCCTGGAGGAGGGCATGGCAACCCACTCCATTATTCTTGCTTGGAGAATCCCATGAACAGAGGAGCCTGGCGGATTACAGTCCGTAAGGTCAGAAAGAGTTGGACGCAACTGAAGCGACTTAGCATGCACATATCTTAGTTTCAGCACCAAAAGTCCCAAGTCCTGGGGAAAGTCGTTAGTCCAGGCAAACAAGGATGATGTCACCCTCTCTATAATATACCCTAAGATTAACAGTACTGAAACAAAAAGAAAAAGATCAACTTGCTTAAGATCATAACATCAACTAACTACTGCTATAGTTCAAAATCACAAGTTTACCTAATTCGTGGCTACACTTATTTCTTGTTAGTTTTATACTAATTTGAAATCAGCAAAATCCGCCAAGTAGCACACACTTAAACATACGCAAAGCAAAAAGATTTGATATGTTATATTAGGAAAAGTCAGAATTAAGCTCTATTTAATTTTTTGTGGTTTGGGATCCTGAGTCTGAACCAGTATAACTTAATAAATGTCTATTAAAATATATTATTTTTGAAAGAAAAATATTACATGTCATTGCACTANGCCAAGTAGCACACACTTAAACATACGCAAAGCAAAAAGATTTGATATGTTATATTAGGAAAAGTCAGAATTAAGCTCTATTTAATTTTTTGTGGTTTGGGATCCTGGGTCTGAACCAGTATAACTTAATAAATGTCTATTAAAATATATTATTTTTGAAAGAAAAATATTACATGTCATTGCACTAAATAGTTATTCATAAAATACAAAGAGAATTGTTATTATTATAGTAATTAATTACCTTTTGCAACAACAAAGTATTTAGCTTCCTGAGAATTATTTCATTTTTCAAAAAGCTTTACTGAATAAAGTATATTAAAGTTGCTTTATGACATTCAAGTGCCAAACCACATGTTTTCCCTCCATCACCTTTAGTTCCTTTTAAGTGAAATTGTGTATGAGTAAGTCTTTAGTCAAATAATGTAGTCATCTGTTTCCCTCATTTTTTCCCTTTTTTAGATGAAATATTTCTAAAATGTTATGTATATAACAACTAACAGTGATCAGTATAATCTTTTAACAACTCCTAAGGTTCTTTTTTGTACAAAACATGAATGATAAAATCATATTATTTACATTAAAATGTTATAAGAAATCACCATCGTAACCAGGTTTTTCTCCATATGAGATATTTTACATTATTGAATTGGCAATAGGCATTCATTTCAAGCTCAAGACATTTTTCTTGCCATCTTTCTCACAAAATTAAATGTGTACCTACAGTTGCTATGTTACTGGTATAAGCCTTACCTTGGCATAGTTATCTTGTTTAAATAAATCATTTTCTAAAAAGGTGTTTGCTGAAACTTTAAAATGTATTTCCAAAAGCAATAATCCCCTAAAGAAAAAAAGTGACTTCCTTCTCCAATTTTTTTTTTTTTTAGTTTTTCTCACTCTTAAATTGTCTACAGACAGGTTCACTAAGACTAGGATATTTATGCTTTTTTAAAGAGGAATTATGTCATATAATGTCAATGGAAAATTGTGGAAGATATAAAAGCACATTAACAACTTTTCTATTTCAGACACAGAAAAATGTAAAATATTTTACAGTGAAATATCACTAGNAAAAAAAAAAAAAAAAAAAACCGTACTAGTGCATTTTAAAATTATACCAAGAAAGAGAGAGTTTTCTGATTTTTTTTTTTAATTTTGAAGCAGATCTTTGGCTACTTCTTGGGAAGTTACATGCCGCTCATGTAGAAAGAGCTAACAGATATCCTTGAGTCCAAAACCTAGACCTGCCACTGGAATTCTCTGACCTTGGAGTAGTCACCTAATATCTCCAAACGCTTGTTTTTCCCTTTGTATAATTGTAATACTACACTAATAAGAAAATTATTATAGTTTATACTAATATAATTGTTGTTTAGTCGCTAAGTCATGCCCAGTTCTTTGCAACCCCGTGGACTCTAGCCCACCAGGCTCCTCTGTCCTAGGGATTTNGTAGTCACCTAATATCTCCAAACGCTTGTTTTTCCCTTTGTATAATTGTAATACTACACTAATAAGAAAATTATTATAGTTTATACTAATATAATTGTTGTTTAGTCGCTAAGTCATGCCCAGTTCTTTGCAACCCCGTGGACTCTAGCCCACCAGGCTCCTCTGTCCTAGGGATTTCCCAGGCAAGGATACTGGAGTGGGTTGCCCTTTACTCTTCCAGGGGATCTTCCTGACCCAGAGATTAATCCTGTATCTCCTGCATTGCAGGTGGATTCTTTACCAGCTGATTCGCAAGGGAAGCCCAAGAATCCTGCAGTGGGTAGCCTATCCCTTTTTCAGTGGATCTTCACAGCTCAGGAATCAAACCAGGGTCTCCTGTATTGCAGGCGGATTCTTTACCAACTGAGCTATCAGGGAACCCCTCCCCATTAGAAGACATGTATACCTAAAATTCCCTCTCTCACCAGGGCAACATCAATTCCTTCCACATTTTTTACCCTTCCATTATAGCCCCTTAACACAATGTTATAATTCTGCACGCATTCATTCAACAAGTATTTGTTGAGTGCCTACTTCATGTCAGGGCTTCCCAGGTAGTATCAGTGGTAAAGAATCTGCCTGCCAATGCAGGAGGTACAAGAGATGTGGGTTCAATCCCTGGGTGGGGAAAAATCCCCTGGAGGAGGAAATGACAACCCACTCTGGTATTCTTGCCTAGAAAATTCCATGGACAGAGGAGGCCGGTGTGCTACAGTTACTCTAATCTACAGTTAATTTTTCACAAAAGATAAAGTAGATTAAGCCCTGTTCACAGCTAGCTCATTGTTAGGCAATCCAGCACAATCCATGTTTAAATAAATTAATGCAATTTTCACAGGTAATATTTCCATTTAGAGGAAACTGTGATCTGAGAGATACTAGAATGGGAAGATAAATAAATAGAGAAAAAAAGAAAAGTAGGTCTAGGAAATCTCATTCATATTCTCAGTTCAAAAAATTTGTTCCCTGGTGGCTCATGGGTAAAGACTCCGTCTTCCAATGCAGGAGACACAGGTTTGATCCCTGATCTGGGAAGATCCCACATGCCAAGGAGCAGCTAATCCCATGTGCCACAACTATCGAGCCAGTATTCTAGAGTCCAGGAGCTGCAATTACCGAGCCTATGTGCCCTAGAGCCCATATTTCACAACAAGAGAGACCACCACAATGAGAAGCCTGCACACCGCAACGAGAGAGTGGGCCCTGCTCATCGCAACTAGAGAAAGGCTGGTCCTGCAGCAGCAAAGACCCAGCTCAACCATCAACAAATAAATAAAATTAGCTTTAAAACATCTTGTTCCATGGTTTTACTATTAATAGGTCAACTATTCCTCAAAATCCTGACAATATTAAAAAAAAAAGATAACTGGGCATTTGGTGATCCTCTGTGGTCAATCAAGTGTGATCCATAGGTTACCAGTCCCAACCAACACAAGCCTAATGGGCTACAGCACAGTTATCCGAGGGACAGAGAGCCACATATTTATGGAACTGAAACACTCAGGTAAGTAATCACCCTTAGGAGTGAATAGTCGTGTGCGTCACCACACCCTGCAGGAAGCTAAAAAGCAGCCCCCTTCCTGCCTGCAGTATCAGCAGGCAAGAAGACACACATCGTGAGGCTACTGCTGTGGGCGTCTGAGTGAGAATGGGCTGGTGTGGACTTCCTTTCCGAAGAGAAAGACAAACATAAACGCACAGATAGTTCCTTCTCCTGTTCCTAGAAAAGCAAATAAGGAAAGAATTCCCTGCTACTCTCACCAAATTCTAAATCAGGAGGCAAAAGAGGTACGCAAATCTCAGGGTATGACGTATGATAAAAATGTATTCCTCTCATGTCTTTCCAAGATCATAAAAAATAAGTTGGTAGCTGTCATCATGGTCTTATCCTGGACATTTAAAGATAAACATTAAACACCTTGGGGCACTTTTTCCAATTTAAATATAAACCCAGGTTTACAATTTCTGTCTGTGTTAAAAGTAATGTGTTCACATGTGAAGTTCTCTAACTTTTTAAATCCAAGAATTTAAGTGTATGAGCATTTGTGTTTGGATGTGTGTTTTCTTTCTTTTCTTCTTCTGTTGTATGAAGCTATAAACATGTTTTAAGAATTAAGCGATCAGTTAGCCTCACACATAGACATGTCATTTTAAGGCTGGATATTACAGAGGAAAATAGGATGATCAACTTTTAAATTTATCTATTTGCGTCTGCAAATTGGAACACCAGTTGGAGGAAATAAAGCATAAATTCAGATTATAATAGTAGGTAACTCATAATAGCTGAGAATTCAGATCATAATACTANAGCCTCACACATAGACATGTCATTTTAAGGCTGGATATTACAGAGGAAAATAGGATGATCAACTTTTAAATTTATCTATTTGCGTCTGCAAATTGGAACACAAGTTGGAGGAAATAAAGCATAAATTCAGATTATAATAGTAGGTAACTCATAATAGCTGAGAATTCAGATCATAATACTAGGTAACTGATAATAGCTGAGATGTGGAAATGAGCCAAGTGTCCCTCAACTGAAGAATAGATAAATAACATATGATATAGCCCTACAATGGAATACTATTCTACAACAAAAAGTAATAAAGAACTGATGTGTGTACAACATGAAGGAACATGCTAAATGCTAAACGAAAAAAGTCAATTATAAAAGCACACATACTGTATGATTCAAGTTGTGCAAAACGCACAGACTAGCCAAATCCACTGAGACAAAACACATAAGCTGTTGCCTAGAACTAAGGAGGGAGGGAAAGGAATGGGAGGAAATGGAGAGTGACTGCTAACAGTACAAGGTTTCCTCCAGAGGTGATGAAAATGTTCTAAAATTAATTGTGGTGATGGCTGCCCAATTCTTTAAATATACTAGAAACCACCAAATTTTAAACAGGTCAGCTGTATGGTATGTGAATGATATCTCAATAAAGCCAGTATAAAATAGATAATACTTTGTAGCAGTGAATGACACAGGCATCCACTTTGTGAAGAAAAAAAGAGCATGAAATAAATTCTTATCCAGGTTTATAAGCATGAATCCAGGAGGATGCAGAGGGAGGAAAAGCTAGGAAAAGACTTTTTTTCCGTCTAAGCCCCAGTGACTGTGTGCAGTGAACACATTTCATCTCATTCAGTTAGTGCAGCGAGCAATATTCTAATAATCTGTGGCAAAATTTCCCAATCTGCTTCAAAGCCTCGGTTACATATACAGTCCTAAATAATGTGAGTAACAGGGGGAAAGCAGTACTATAAAACAGAAGGATCTTTAAAAATGGATTGGGAAGGTTGAATAGGAAAACAGAGTCAACAAAAACAAAATATCACCTTTAACAGGAAGACCTACTTACAAATGGCAGACCAGCTAACCAAAGGTAATATTCATTAGATAGAGGATCTTCCTTAAAGAAATCATAGGCCTAAAACATCCAGGGTTAAACTAGTGATTAACTAGTGTCAACTAGTGTTAAACCCACTGCAGAAAAACACAGTTGAGTGCTTCCACCTTAACTACAGGATGAAACTTTAGAAGACAATTTGATTTCCATACCAATCACGTCACATGCCTTTGCCTATGTTTATGAATCATTAAAGAAAGGTTTTGGTTAAATATAAAAATTCCATGGAGGTGATATTACAAACAGTGCTAANACAGTTGAGTGCTTCCACCTTAACTACAGGATGAAACTTTAGAAGACAATTTGATTTCCATACCAATCACGTCACATGCCTTTGCCTATGTTTATGAATCATTAAAGAAAGGTTTTGGTTAAATATAAAAATTCCATGGAGGTGATACTACAAACAGTGCTAAAGGTATCATTGATGGGTAGAAGCTGCAGATAAATCAATACAAGGATGCTTAGAGCCGTAACAGAAAAGAACACTATATGAAACAGAAACAGGAAGGGATTAATCATCTCATGTACAGGAAGCTGTATCAAAGGAATGCTCTGCTGCTCAACTGACCTCAACTGAAAGTCCTTCTACGTTGTTTCTGTTCTCTAGCGATGTCTTTCCTGATGTTTCCAAGGTAAGTGAAGCAGACCTCGGTGTCAACTACGGGCAATTCCACATCCACAGGAAAGAAAGAAGGAAGGAAGTGGGTAGGAAGGGTGAGAGGAAGGACAAGAGGGAGGGAGGAAGTAAAGAAAGGAAGTATTGACTTGATATACCCTTCACTTGGAAAAGCATCTTTTCCCTCAGGTCCCAGAGCCAGGGTCAGGTCATGTGACTATGCTTAAACCAACCCTTAGCAAAGAGAACGAAACCACAGTGACTGGCTCATTCTAACCATGATTTTCTCCTGGAGCTGCAGAGAGCAGTCACCCCCTAAAATCCACCAGGAGGGTAGAACAACAAACAAAGGCAGACTTGTTCCAGGAAGTACAAAACAACAGTGATAGGTGTAATACGTGATGCAAACACCATCTCACATACAGGACAAATAAGTAGGCTGTAACCTCCAGAGTCGGGAAGGCAAGGATGAAGGCTTCAAATATGTGAAGGACCATCAGAGACAGAAGATCTCTGATCAATTTACTTTGAGGCCCTACAAACTATTAACTCTCCATCAATAAGTGCAGGGCCGATTCCTAAGAGGGCAGTAATTAGACCATTCACGTCAAGATTGATTCACCATCAACAGAGAATGCAGTCTCTGGATTAAAGGTTGAACTGGCTAATCTAAGAGTTCTTGTACCCCCTTCTCTAGTTTGGCTGAATCAAGCTTGTAGGAAATTTGCCCGCAAAGTCCTCCCTCATCTTCCTTAATAAATCTGCAAATCAAATTTAAAAACTAAAATTGATATTCTCAAGTGGCAAGAAAAGAAACCAGAAGATGATTTTTCATACGTCAAGCAGCCTTTTCTTATGTCAGACAATAAGTAAAATGAAGAAAATTCAGAGGGGTTTAAAGCAATTCTGAGCATCAGTACCACGTGCCATTTCTTTCTGTCTTCAATCATAATTCCATTCCTGTCCCAGGCAGCTCTTCTTACGGTTGGTCTAAGTAGAAGAACAGACTGCTGATCACACAAGGGTTCTGGCTTTAGTCAGAACTGACTAAATAAATACCAATGTCTGAGAATTCCTTATGCCTTTCTTTGTTGTTATTCTAACTGCCAACATGAACAAGCAAATGGAGCAATGAAACAATGTGCCATTGAGATCCATGGGGGGAGCCCGTTACTCCCAATTACATCCCTCCTCTCTGCCAAGTCCTACCTTCCAATTTCCATTCTAACCTATTTTCATGCAATCAGTGTTGACAATTATTTAGACAAATAATATGATTTCCACCCAAATCTCTTTGACCTTAAGAACAGACCTTCAGTCAATTGCAAGCAGTTACTGAGTTCATACTCAATGACTACAAACTTTGAGTCAAGACATTCTCCCTGACACCACATCTGAAAACAAATTTAATAAAATATAGATGTAAAATCTACTTAGGTTTTGCTTGGGTTCGAAAACCACTCAGATTTTGACACGTGAACAGAAAAGTTTCTAAATTTAATTGAGAAAGGCTTTTCATTAGACTCCCCCCATCACCTCAATCACTTATATTTTTATTTACACATTAGATAGCAGATGTTAAATATAANCCAAATCTCTTTGACCTTAAGAACAGACCTTCAGTCAATTGCAAGCAGTTACTGAGTTCATACTCAATGACTACAAACTTTGAGTCAAGACATTCTCCCTGACACCACATCTGAAAACAAATTTAATAAAATATAGATGTAAAATCTACTTAGGTTTTGCTTGGGTTCAAAAACCACTCAGATTTTGACACGTGAAGAGAAAAGTTTCTAAAGTTAATTGAGAAAGGCTTTTCATTAGACTCCCCCCATCACCTCAATCACTTATATTTTTATTTACACCTTAGATAGCAGATGTTAAATATAAAGGGCTCTCCCTGGTGGCACATGTAAAGAGCACAAGTGACTCTAAAAGGCAAGACTCCTAATGCAGCAAGTGTCAGACAACTCCTCCCCTCTGTTTTGGTGAGGAAAATAGGGAGCCACTCCATGTAGTTCAAATCTAAAAATGTAGCAGCTTCTCTCTGCTGCCCTGTAGATTTCACCAGTGTGCTATTTGTCAGGCATATCATATTGCTACTCACATAAAAATTTCACCAAGACTTAGACCTGTTTTTTCCGATCCAAAATCTTAATTTTCTGAGTATAAATTCAATGAGGACCTCTTTGTTTTTATTTCACCTGTTCTTTCGTCTGTCCTCTATGCACTTTGCCTTATTACTCTCTCCTCCTAGAGGAAACTAAAGAAATTTAAGGTTCAGACATTTATTTGCACAGACTACTTCTAAGGCCCAGGGAAGAGCCCTAACAATGGTCACATGATACATTTCCATGATTCTGTGCAAAAATAAGACATTTTAGCCTCAACTTGTTAGGCCATGGTCTTTCTCACTTTGCCTTCCTCTCTAACACACTTGTCTTTATGTTGGGAGGCACTGGAGAGCATTTGGGGGATCTGTATAGACGGAAATAGAGTTGGGAGTATATTCAGTTTGGGTTCAGTGGCATATATTTCCCTGGTTCACAGTAACTTTCTCTCTTGTAGAGCTCAATTATTGTGAGTTGCCTCCAAGATAGAAATGCCTTACTGGATTATAAAAACATCAGTAAGTTTTTATGAATATTGTCAATTCAAAGATTATTTATGATAAGTCACTGTATATGCAAACTTGAAATGCCCTCAAATATTAAAACTCATATATGAAAGAAATTTGATAAATGTTTCCTACATTTTATAAATAAGCCTAAAAATCTACATGATATTATCAGTAATTGGCTGAGATACTTAAAAGAATTTTTTCTAAATTTATCAATAATAAAAATATAATTTCAAACAGCCATGATACTGAGTTACTTTTCTACTCTCTTGATAGAATATATTACAAAATTGTCTTAACTTGAAGAAGCAATTTCAGAGTAAGGCCACTTCCCAAAAAGAGGAAAAGAAAAAATGTGTAAGTCCAACAGCTGTTTCAATTAATAAAATTGTTTTCACTGAATTTTGTGATATTTGTGGCATTTTAAGCTCTTTACTTTGTAATTTCCCATGGTTTCTTTCTCATTCTAAATAATCACATTAGTACCTAACTTGTATTAATAATTTTGTATTATTTATCTTTAAAAGAACCCCTACATTGATTAAGCTTCAGATTACACAAAACCTAAAGCCACATTAGACTCATTGTTGACAATGCTATCTTTCCTTGGCCTCTGGGAAACTGCACTCTTCTCATTTTCCTCCCACTGTACTGACTACTCCTTCTCTGTGTCATTTACTACACCCTCTTCTAGCCATAAAAAACTCATACTTCGTGCAGGGAGGCATGACGAGTCTGTTCTGGGCCGCTTTCTCTTTTCTGACAGTTTACTTTCCTTAGCTGATCCCATCTAATCCCGTGGCTCTAAAGAGCCTTTTCCAACTGCTGATGTCACCTCCATCTCCAGCCTTCACTGCATATGAGACTCCAGTCTTGGTTACACAACCATCTACTCAACATTTTCCACAGGAACATCTCAAACCCCATGGCCAAAACAGAACTCTTGAACTTGCCATCTAAGCCCACTGCCTCTCTAATGGTTCCCATTTTAGGAAACGGCCCATCAGTGTTTTTCCTCACATCTAACTTCCGAGCATTGCCACTCTTTCCTCTCTTTCTCTCACTCCACAGGTCACGTTAAGTCTTGTCAAACTCTCCTTAAAACATATCCCAAATCCATCACTCCTTTCCATCTCCCTTTCTGCTGCTATTATAGTGCAAGCCACCACCATGTCTCATCTCAAAAACAAGGCTCTGCCTTAGACAGCAAGCTGCCTGTTCCACTCTCACACAGCAAGGTGATCATTTTAAAAAAAGTAAATCGTACCACATCATCCTTCTGTTCAAAATCCTCTGTGGNATATGAGACTCCAGTCTTGGTTACACAACCATCTACTCAACATTTTCCACAGGAACATCTCAAACCCCACGGCCAAAACAGAACTCTTGAACTTGCCATCTAAGCCCACCGCCTCTCTAATGGTCCCCATTTTAGGAAATGGCCCATCAGTGTTTTTCCTCACATCTAACTTCTGAGCATTGCCACTCTTTCCTCTCTTTCTCTCACTCCACAGGTCACGTTAAGTCTTGTCAAACTCTCCTTCAAACATATCCCAAATCCCTTACTCCTTTCCATCTCCCTTTCTGCTGCTATTATAGTCCAAGCCACCACCATGTCTCATCTCAAAAACAAGGCTCTGCCTTAGACAGCAAGCTGCCTGTTCCACTCTCACACAGCAAGGTGATCATTTTAAAAAAAGTAAATCGTACCACATCATCCTTCTGTTCAAAATCCTCTGTGATATCTGAAACTAAACATTTCACGGTAGCTTACAAAGGCATACAAGGGCTGTCTGCTTCCCGTCTCATTGACTTTGTCTTCTAACCCAAAGTTCACCTTCTTAGCAGTTCATCTCTGTCTGATATGTTTTACTACCCAATCCTCCNTATCTGAAACTAAACATTTCACGGTAGCTTACAAAGGCATACAAGGGCTGTCTGCTTCCCGTCTCATTGACTTTGTCTTCTAACCCAAAGTTCACCTTCTTAGCAGTTCATCTCTGTCTGATATGTTTTACTACCCAATCCTCCTGATTTTCCTCAAATCCCACACTTTTTTCAGCTGTCGACCTAAATATCATCTCTTCGTAACCACTTCAAATGCCATTCAATCCCTGGGTTGGGAAAATCCCCTGGAGAAGGGAAAGGCTACCCACTCCAGTAGTCTAGCCTGGAGAATTCCATGCACTGTAGAGTCCATGGGGTTGCAAAGAGTCGGACACAACTGAGCAACTTTCACTTTCATTTTCAAATGCCTCGGTCAATTCTTGTCACGTTGCTCCATTTTATTTCTCTGCATCATACTCAGACCATTGAGCAACTGAATTGAACTGAATCTCATTGCTTTCTTGTATGTTTATTGGTTTGCTATACAACAGTTAGAACCAGACATGGGACAACACACTGGTTCCAAATAGGAAAAAGAGTACATCAAGGCTGTATATTGTCACCCTGCTTACTTAACTTATATGCAGAGTACATCATGAGANTAAAGCCATAACGTTTTTATTAAATCTTTAGTCTTAAGTACAAAATTTTAAATATTCTGTGACATAGTGGAAGCACACAACCATAATCACACTTCTACCGCATACCAAAATATAAGGGGGATCTCAAGGAAGATCATTTTTGCAATTGTTCAAGGTATGTGACCTGAACTAGCCACTTTTTTTTCATGGTACATCATTTCATGAAGTAACAGCCTACATAAATTATGGTTATTCAGACTTGGGTATTTGGCAAACATCTTGAAAATGAATAAAGTGAGCCTACCTCTTCAAGGAAAACAACTGACAGGATTTGTTGCCAATGATAAAATTCAAGCTTTTAAGTGAAAATTAGAATTTTGGAGTACTGTAAGCCTGACAGCTCCCAGCACTAAAATTACTTCGGATGCTATGAATATATTAACAAAGGTTGATATAGCAATATTTCATAACTCAGTGAACCAATATTTTCCAAAGGACCAATGCATGAAATTACAAAATCATATATGGCTAAATGATCCACTGAACGTATAACATGGATATTGGTGTAACCAATTACAAAAATATTTGATATGATTTCAGATTCCACATTGCAGCTAACCTTTAAAATGTTACCATTTCTTAAGTGTTAGGATGGGATAAAAGAATAGCCTCAATTATCTCAAAAGGCTATTAAAATACTTTCCTTTCTTGCTGCATATGTTCATAAAACCAAGTTTTCTTCATACTTCAACCAAAATCAACACACTAAAATACAAAAGCAGATATGAAAACCCAGCAATCTTCTATTAAGTCAGATATTAAAGAGGTCTGCGAAGATTAAAAGTCAATGCCATCCTCCTAATATTTTTTGATGGCTATTTTTTTGTAAAGAGTTTTTCATGTTAACAATATATAATGAGCTTTTTTTGTTATTTTAAATAAACTGATAAATCAACATTTTAACACTGTCTCAGCTTTAATTTGATGTGGTAAACGTAGACAGAAGTAATCTGTGTTAACAATATCTCATTGAGGTTGTCAATAATTTTTCAGCATATAAAAGTTCCAAGGTCAAAAAGCTTGAAAACTGCTGTCTTAGAGAAATCAACATCCCCCACTGGAGAAGGCTATCAGTAGTAGAGCTCACTTCTCCCTCCGTTTGAAGCTGGAATGTCAAAAATTATGCAACATAAAGCAGATACTTTAAATTCCTCAGATAAACACAAAGAAGAACTAGAAATGAGAACTGAGTTTCTGAAAGTAATATTATTTCACATCTGGAAATCCTGGTCCAGGAAAAAACGAGATGGGACTTGACAATATAAATGACAAATAGAAAAACTAATAATGTTTTTATACATATTCAGATATTCATACATTCTCAATTCCACTGCATCTCTTGTTTTTGCCAAGGCCACAATCATGCCCCATAGGAGAAGAGAAGCCTATAAAAAACAAACTACATACTGATCATTTTTCTCCTGAAAATAAAACGCTATCCTCTGTTATGGCAAAATACATGCCAAATATAGAAAGATCCCCGGTGAAATATCTTTTTAACAGCATGCAAAGCAATAAACCTACAGTGGTAGGTTTATACAATATAGTAAGGACACAAAAATGGTGCTTTTGAACATAAAAGTTACTTGCAAGCTTTTGCTTTCATGAAGAATCTAACAATGTCATCTTGTCCATTCCCCAACATCTATTTGAAAAGAAGGCATAAAAATGGGATTCCACTCAAAGGAAGCATTGACTCTTTCATTTTGCAGTTCTATTGAATCCCCAATATATATAACAGAAAAATAGGAGGTGTGTATCAAGTGTTCTCATAGTGCTATTACTGGATATGCCACATAAAAGACAGTCAACATGAAGGGCAAAAGTGATTCTTTTTTTTTTTTATAAATAGCTCATGCTGACAGCTGTGGAATAACTTAAGTGTCCCAGGAAACTTTGGCTAATGATTTGATTNCTCTTTCATTTTGCAGTTCTATTGAATCCCCAATATATATAACAGAAAAATCGGAGGTGTGTATCAAGTGTTCTCATAGTGCTATTACTGGACATGCCACATAAAAGACAGTCAACATGAAGGGCAAAAGTGATTCTTTTTTTTTTATATAAATAGCTCATGCTGACAGCTGTGGAATAACTTAAGTGTCCCAGGAAACTTTGGCTAATGATTTGATTAATGGTAAGACACTTGTTAATCTGAGTTGCCTCAAACTTAATTGTAATATTTTATGATCATAAATATGAATGAGGGAGAAATTCATTTCAAAATTAGCATAAAGCATAGCAAACAAAATCGGAAACTTGCAACAAAGAAATGTGCAATAAAACTGACAAGCCTCTAGCAAGACTGACAACAAATAAAAGAGAAGACAACTTGCTGAGATCAGGAGCGAAACAGGAGATTTGTTCAAGACCCTACAGACATCAAAAAGAGAGCAAGAGAATACCATGAACTCCACAAAAATGAATTTGACAACTTACACAAAATAAACTACATTAAAAAAAATGTGGCACCTTGTTTCTGAACTTCAAAAAAAGAATAAAATGTCAGTATTAATAAAAGCCATGATAACTAACGTATGAAGAACCTTGCTTATCTGCATGCTTATCTTAAGCTACAGCTCTGAGATCTTGTTTAAATTGCAGGTGGTAGACTCCCATATCCAGGAAAATAGGATAGACCTACTCCTACTCCATTGAGGATTTCTTTCCAGTAAATGCAGCTGAATACGCTGGACATTATATATACATTTTATACACACACACACACACACACACACATATATATACACACAAGGGCATATGGCTCTAAAGATGCAAAGAGAGAGTGGTTAGAGACCCCAGGATCCGCTGTGAGATACTGGCTTTTCTTCTTGCCTCGTGTTCTCCAGACTTGGAGAGGAAAAAGCTGGCAAGTCAGAAATAACAACAGGCTCAGACAAAAAACAAAAGCTCCAACAAAAGACTGCTCTCTTTAGCCAAAGGACCAGGAAGGGGCCAGCCTCTGAAGATAGAAAATCTTAGACAATAACAGCTCTACTCCAGCCAAACACCACAGAAAAAAAAAAAAAAAAAAAAACTACGGTTCTATCCACACCCACATCAGCATCAGCCAAGCGAAGAACCTAGACTTCCACCCTCTCAATACTGTAATGAGTCACCCCAACACTTTGGCTGACGTGTGAGGGAAAGCCAAGTGGGAAGCTGGAAATTCTATCCCCACCAGTCGGTAACCAGCCTTTCCACAGTCTCCTATATTACCAGTGAAGATTTCCATGCAAAGCCAAGAGTCCCACCACTGCCCCAGAATAAAGAAGCATCCGTCCCTCCGCACATGATCAGACTATGAGCTAATGGCAAGCAATCTACAAACTCACTCCAAATATAATATAAACAAGATGAAAATAAAACAATGAAAAGATATGCCCTCTAAACATCAATCAAAGGAAATCACAAGTGGCCACATTAATATCAGATAAAATAGACTTAGAGCAAATAAAAGTACCCAACATAGAAAGAGATACTATATAATGATAAAATCATCAATCCACCAAGAAGATACAGCAGTCTTAGGTGTACAGAGCTAAAAAATATGTTACACAAAAATACTGATGGAATTGAAAGGAGAAATAGACGAATCGACAGTTATACTTGGTGTCTTCCGCCTGCCTCATGCAAGAATTGATAGAATCGCTAGACAGAAATTAGCAAAGATATGGAAGACCTCAACAACACCATCAACCAATAGGATCTAATCAATATTTATACAACATTCCACCCAAGAACAACAAACTACACATATATTTTCAAGAACCCACAAAAAACAGACCATATTGTTGGCCATAAAAAAAATCTCCCCAAACGTAATATAACTGAAATCAGACAGAGTGTGTTCTCTGACTACAGGGGAATCAAACTAAAAATAATAGGAATATCCTCCAAACACTGAGAAATCAAACAACTACTTTAAGTAATGAGTCAAAAGGGATTTTCAAGGAAAAAAATTTTTTTAATATAATGAATATAGAATACATCAGTATTTGGTAGAATCACCAAAAGCAGTCTAGAGTGGGAAACTGATGATATGAAATGAATACATTAGAAAAAATGAAAGTCTCAAATCAATAATTTAGGTTCCCAATTGAAGAAACTGGGAGGAGGAACAGCAAAATAAACGCAAAACACGTAGAAAGAAAAAAAAATAATGAAGAGTATAAATGAATGAATAGAAAAGAGAAAGATAATAAAGAAAACCAGCAAAAGAGCTGGCCACTTGAAAACTTTAATGAAATTGACAAATCCCTAGCAAAGACTGATAACAAATAAAAGAGAGACAACTTACTGATATCAAGAATGAAACAGTAGACTTGTTCAAGATGCCACAGACATCAAAAGGCAAATAAGGGAATACAATGAACTAAAAAACAACACCACGTATACAGTCTTTCAGGGGGAAGAAGATGAAGTCATAGGTGTAAATCTAAGAAAACAAGTGCAGGACTTATGTGCTGAGGACTACACCACACTGATGAAAGAATCANACATCAAAAGGCAAATAAGGGAATACAATGAACTAAAAAACAACACCACGTATACAGTCTTTCAGGGGGAAGAAGATGAAGTCATAGGTGTAAATCTAAGAAAACAAGTGCAGGACTTATGTGCTGAGGACTACACCACACTGATGAAAGAATCAGTGACCTAATACACGATCATGGATTGAAGATTTGACACGGCAAAGACATCAATCCTCCCAAATTTTCATATAGGTTTAATACAATCCTTACCAAAATTCAAGCAAGATTTTTATAGATGCAGAAAGGATTACTCAGAAATGTACACAGAAAGGAAAAGGAACTAGGATAGCTGAAGTGAAGTCACTCAGGCATGTCCGACTCTTTGCAACCCCATGGACTGTAGCCCACCAGGCTCCTCTGTCCATGGGATTCTCCAGGCAAGAATGCTGGAGTGGGTTGCCATTTCTTTCTCCAGGGGATCTTCCCAATCNCAGAAAAAAAAAAAAAAAAAAAAAAACTACGGTTCTATCCACACCCACATCAGCATCAGCCAAGCGAAGAACCTAGACTTCCACCCTCTCAATACTGTAATGAGTCACCCCAACACTTTGGCTGACGTGTGAGGGAAAGCCAAGTGGGAAGCTGGAAATTCTATCCCCACCAGTCGGTAACCAGCCTTTCCACAGTCTCCTATATTACCAGTGAAGATTTCCATGCAAAGCCAAGAGTCCCACCACTGCCCCAGAATAAAGAAGCATCCGTCCCTCCGCACATGATCAGACTATGAGCTAATGGCAAGCAATCTACAAACTCACTCCAAATATAATATAAACAAGATGAAAATAAAACAATGAAAAGATATGCCCTCTAAACATCAATCAAAGGAAATCACAAGTGGCCACATTAATATCAGATAAAATAGACTTAGAGCAAATAAAAGTACCCAATATAGAAAGAGATACTATATAATGATAAAATCATCAATCCACCAAGAAGATACAGCAGTCTTAGGTGTACAGAGCTAAAAAATATGTTACACAAAAATACTGATGGAATTGAAAGGAGAAATAGACGAATCGACAGTTATACTTGGTGTCTTCCGCCTGCCTCATGCAAGAATTGATAGAATCGCTAGACAGAAATTAGCAAAGATATGGAAGACCTCAACAACACCATCAACCAATAGGATCTAATCAATATTTATACAACATTCCACCCAAGAACAACAAACTACACATATATTTTCAAGAACCCACAAAAAACAGACCATATTGTTGGCCATAAAAAAAATCTCCCCAAACGTAATATAACTGAAATCAGACAGAGTGTGTTCTCTGACTACAGGGGAATCAAACTAAAAATAATAGGAATATCCTCCAAACACTGAGAAATCAAACAACTACTTTAAGTAATGAGTCAAAAGGGATTTTCAAGGAAAAAAAAAATTTTTAATATAATGAATATAGAATACATCAGTATTTGACGGAATCACCAAAAGCAGTCTAGAGTGGGAAACTGACGATATGAAATGAATACATTAGAAAAAATGAAAGTCTCAAATCAATAATTTAGGTTCCCAATTGAAGAAACTGGGAGGAGGAACAGCAAAATAAACGCAAAACACGTAGAAAGAAAAAAAAATAATGAAGAGTATAAATGAATGAATAGAAAAGAGAAAGATAATAAAGAAAACCAGCAAAAGAGCTGGCCACTTGAAAACTTTAATGAAATTGACAAATCCCTAGCAAAGACTGATAACAAATAAAAGAGAGACAACTTACTGATATCAAGAATGAAACAGTAGACTTGTTCAAGATGCCACAGACATCAAAAGGCAAATAAGGGAATACAATGAACTAAAAAACAACACCACGTATACAGTCTTTCAGGGGGAAGAAGATGAAGTCATAGGTGTAAATCTAAGAAAACAAGTGCAGGACTTATGTGCTGAGGACTACACCACACTGATGAAAGAATCAGTGACCTAATACACGATCATGGATTGAAGATTTGACACGGCAAAGACATCAATCCTTCCAAATTTTCATATAGGTTTAATACAATCCCTACCAAAATTCAAGCAAGATTTTTATAGATGCAGAAAGGATTACTCAGAAATGTACACAGAAAGGAAAAGGAACTAGGATAGCTGAAGTGAAGTCACTCAGGCATGTCCGACTCTTTGCAACCCCATGGACTGTAGCCCACCAGGCTCCTCTGTCCATGGGATTCTCCAGGCAAGAATGCTGGAGTGGGTTGCCATTTCTTTCTCCAGGGGATCTTCCCAATCCAGGGATCGAATCCGGGTCTCCTGCATTGCAGGCAGATGCTTTATCCTCTGAGCCACCAGGGAAGCCCCCCCTCAAAGAACAGATCCCCAATTTGGCCTAAACCCTATCCCCTAAAAGGGAAAAAACCAACTATTTTTCTAATGGACCTCAGAGTTAGGTTTTAATCAAAATTCTTGATTCATATACCCCAGAACTCAATAGCAGAAGCAATTTCAAAAAGAATAATGTGGAAGTAATCTGTCTAAAAGATAATTACTAGAGACCTCTTCAAGTAAATTATAGACACCGAAGGAATATTTCATGCAAAGATGGGCTCGATAAAGGAAAGAAACAGCATAGACCTAACAGACACAGAAGATATTTAGAAGAAGTGGCAAGAATACACAAAGGACTATACAAAAAAGATCTTCATGACCCAGATAACCACAATGATGTCATCACTAACATAGAGCCAGACATCCTGGAGTGTGAAGTCAAGTGGACCTTAGGAAGCATCACTACGAACAAAGCTAGTAAAAGTGATGGAATTCCAGCTGAGCTATTTCAAGTCCTAAAAAGTGATGCTGTAAAAATGCTGCACTCAATAGGACAGAAAATTTGGAAAACCCAGCACTGGCCACGGGACTGAGAAAAGGTCAGTTTTCATGCCAATCCCAAAGAAAAGCAATGCCAAAGAATGTTTAAACTACCTCACAATTGCACTCATTTCACACCCTACCTAAGCAACGCGCAAAATTCTCCAAGCTAGGCTTCAACAGTATATGAACTGAGAACTTCCAGATGTACAAGCTAGATTTTAAAAAAGCAGAGGAATTAGAGATCAAATTGCCAACATCCACAGGATCATAGAGAAAGCAAGAGAATTCCAGAAAAATATCTATTTCTGCTTTATTGACTATGCTAAAGCTTTTGACTGTGTGGATCAAAACAAACTGTAGAAAACTTTTAAAGAGATGGGAATCCCAGACCACCTTATCTGCCTCCTGAGAAACCTGTATGAAGGTTAAAAAGCAACAGTTAGAACTGGACATAGAACAACAGACTNTGCCTCCTCCCTCTTTTGGAGAACAACCCCTCTGTGGTCCATCTGGCTCCAGTAGACCATCAATTATCACGCCATATTTCAAAGACTGACCCAATCCAAGATGACCGAGCTGGAATCTCACTCCAGGAAATGTGAATCTAGAGAAAAGCCACCCATAATGGTGATGGCCGAGACCCAATCATTCCAACCTCCCCCAGAAGAGATTTTGACTGAGTTCTTGAGCTGTCCTGGGTCCTGCTTTCCTGAAATTTGGCTCTTTGGCTTTTCCTTCCATTTTTGTGGGGCTTCCCTGGTGGCTCAGAGGTTAAAGCATCTGCCTTCAGTGTGGGAGACCTCAGTTCAATCCCTGGGTCAGGAAGATCCCCTGGAGAAGGAAGTGACAATCCACTCCAGTATTCTTGCCTGGAGAATCCCATGGATGGAGAAACCTAGTAGCTCATGGTCCACGGGGTCGCAAAGAGTCGGACACAACTGAGCGAATTCACCTTCACCACCTTCCATTTTTGTGAGTTGCCTAATATGATTCCAGTATTTTCCATTATTCCATATTAATCAATCTTACTTCTCTTGCCAACAACAACAAAAAGCCACTGATAAGGTTCGGATATGCTGAGCACACACCTCGTTTTGGTCCACTATTTGAAGGGCACTGTTTCTCAATGAGCATTTAAACCACTACAGAATACCAACTCAGTGGTAAAGAATGTGCCTGCCAATGCAGAAGATACAAGAGACTCAGGTTCAGT
>SJYA01001024.1:415861-433158 GCA_006410615.1 Neotragus moschatus
CATAATGGTGATGGCCGAGACCCAATCATTCCAACCTCCCCCAGAAGAGATTTTGACTGAGTTCTTGAGCTGTCCTGGGTCCTGCTTTCCTGAAATTTGGCTCTTTGGCTTTTCCTTCCATTTTTGTGGGGCTTCCCTGGTGGCTCAGAGGTTAAAGCATCTGCCTTCAGTGTGGGAGACCTCAGTTCAATCCCTGGGTCAGGAAGATCCCCTGGAGAAGGAAGTGACAATCCACTCCAGTATTCTTGCCTGGAGAATCCCATGGATGGAGAAACCTAGTAGCTCATGGTCCACGGGGTCGCAAAGAGTCGGACACAACTGAGCGAATTCACCTTCACCACCTTCCATTTTTGTGAGTTGCCTAATATGATTCCAGTATTTTCCATTATTCCATATTAATCAATATTACTTCTCTTGCCAACAACAACAAAAAGCCACTGATAAGGTTCGGATATGCTGAGCACACACCTCGTTTTGGTCCACTATTTGAAGGGCACTGTTTCTCAATGAGCATTTAAACCACTACAGAATACCAACTCAGTGGTAAAGAATGTGCCTGCCAATGCAGAAGATACAAGAGACTCAGGTTCAGTACCTGGGTTGGTACGATCCCCTGGAGGAGGAAATGGCAACCCACTCCAGTATTTTTGCCTGAAAAATTCCATGGACAGAGGAGCCTAGCAGGCTACAGTCCATGGGGTCACAGAGTTGGACACGACTGAGTGAATGAGCGCGCACACGTGCACGCACGCGCGCACACACACACACACACACACACACAATCCCAACACTTTTTCCATGAAATCCTTTCAGAATGAAATCCTTTCAGAAAATCAAAAGTCACTCTTGCATTTATCATACTAGCCCAACATGACCAACATTATACTGTCCATAAGCACTTTATTTTCTGCCTGAGGACTTGAGGTCTCTTGCTATTAATGCCCAATACAGAGTTAAACACCTTTATCTCTTTTATCTTGCATGTTAAATACTATATTGCCCATCCACAAGGGTAATATAAATAAATTCCCATGTATATATGTTTATCTTTTAATGTTATATATGCCCCTATTCACATCAGGCACATAATTTGTAGCTTAGAGAACACACAAACAATGTAATACGGAAATGCACACACCATGCAGGATTATATGCAGAGTTATACGCCCAATTCAAAAGCCGTATCGACTAACTGCAGTAAACAAACACATTCACCTTATAAAATACATATAAGCCTTTAAAGTACAATATGGAAGGCCCCTTATGCAGACACACTTCACTCATCCTCCAAATCTCCTCTCTGCTACTACTATCAAGTTGGGGTGTTAGCTTCCATTCTGCACCTCAGCAATGACTCATCCAAAGTAATGCTTCGGAAGAAGTCGAGAGGCAGATCGAATATGAAGATTAAAACAGAGTACTTGTCAAAATCTTCCACCAGTAACTCTTGGACTGAAAAACTGAGTCATTTAAAATTTTACTTTTATAGGATATTTTTCAAGGCAACTGTAGAAAATGAGTATGGTCCTATTTAATGTGGGGAATATCGGTCACAAAGGATTTAACTGATTTTTCAATATCTGAGAAAAATAACCATTGGGAAAACATTTTACGTTTTTAATATAGTAACTTGGAAATATTCGATGAATCCAACCATGAACAAGTATATTTCATGAGACTTTTAATATATAAATCCAATCACTTGTAACTACTTATCAGTAGAATCTATAAGAATTTCTTCTCAGGAATGCTATTTTGGCATCATTTGAGTGAATAATAGCAATTTTTTTTTACCAGTTTAAACTTGATCCTAAATTAAATTGCTTGGTTTCTATAAACACTCTGTGCGTTTAGTCACTCAGTTGTGTCCAACACTTTGCAACCCCATGGACTGTAGCCTGCCAGGCTCCTCTGTCCATGGGGATTCTCCAGATAAGATTACTGGAGTGGGTGGCCATGCCCTCCTCCGGGGGATCTTCCCAACACACGGATTGAACTCAGGTCTCCTGCATTGAAGAAGGATTCTTTACTGTCTGAGTCACCAGGGAAGCCCAAGAATACTGGAGTGGGTAGCCTATTCCTTCTCCAGGGGATCTTCCCAACCCAGGAGTCGAATCAGGGTCCCCTGTATTACAGGCAGATTCTTTACCAGCCAAGCTACCAGGGAAGCCCTGTAAACATTCTACCCTTGGAGTTTGTTTCCTTTTCTCCAACATTTCTGTCTCTTCCTCTGGTTCCTCCTCTTCTTGCTGTGGAAACACATTATTCTCTGCATTTTCAGAGTGAGGGGTACTTGGGGAATTCTGTACATTATTCTCAATTTCACTATAAACTTAAAATTGCTTTTTAAAAACATCTATTTAAAAGATAGGCATTCTCGGGACTTCCCTGGTGGTCCAGTAGCTAAAACTCCATGCTCCTAATGCAAGAAGCCTGGGTTCAATCCCAGGTCAGGGAACTGGATCCCACATGCCACAACTAAGAGTTTTCATGCTTCAATTAAGACCTGGTATAGCCAAATAAATAAATATATTAAAAAATAAAAATAAAAGATAGGAATTCTCCAAAGCTCTATACTTCAGCTCTCCTATCTATACATCCTCAACTCTATCCACTGTCTGAGTTTCAGTTACCTCCTTTCTGGCCTTGTCTTCCAAATTCCTCCCTGGCTATGGCACTGCCTCCAGAGTTCCCACAACTCCCAGCTATCAGCTAAACATCACATCTGCACATCCTATTGGCAGTTCACATTCAATGTGTGTTAGGGAGAATTTATCAAACGTTTTCTCCTAGTCTTCTGTTTTCCAGATTTCCTGATCATGCCTGCTCAGAACTTTCAGCTCATCTTTGATCCCCCTATACACACTCTCCTTTTCCTTCCCATCTATATTGGGTGCCAAATTGTAAAAATCAAACTCATTAATGTCAGGCAAACTTTCCCTTTTCATCTGTCCACAGCTACTTCTCTAGTTTCTAATTATACTACCTATTATTGTACTGTTATTGTATTTTAGTTACTGCACTAGCCTTCCAAACAACTACTCTCCACCATTTCCCCTCTACTTCTATTTCACTCCACACCATGTAACCTATGTAATTAATGAAGCTTCATGAATGCAATTCTTTATTTTCTGAATGCAATTCTGATCAGGACACTTGTTTACTGCCACTTCAAAGCTTTTTACAATGTTCCATGACAAAGGCAGCTAAAGTTTTCCCTCCTTCCTTCCCCATACTTGTCATGTCCATGTCTTTATTTCTATATTTTCCTCCCTATGGACTGGCATTCTCTCTCTTTCTGTTTCTCTATGCTTCAATATTAAATATTTTATAAGACTCAGCCCCCTGAAGTCTTTCTTGACAGAATGAGAAATGGGTATAATCGTTGTTATCATTCGGTCCTCTGAATGTCCATTTGTCCATCTCCATATGCGATAGATAGATAGACATCCATTTCATTTTCATTCATGTGACAGTGATTTCTATAACTCCCATATTATCAGGCCTTACCCATGCTTCCCAGGTGGCGCTAGTGGTAAAGAACCCATCTGCCAATTCAGGAGACTTAAGACACCCAGGTTTGATAACTGGCTTGGGAAGATCCCTGGAGGAGGGCATAGCAACCCACTGCAGTATTCTTCCCTGGAGAATCCTATGGACACAGGAGCCTGGTGGGCTATAGTCCATAGTGTCATAAAGACCCTGAAGCAACTTAGCACGCATGCATGCCCAGCTATGGGCACAGACACATGAGTCTTAACAGTAATAACTTAAATGTCACCAACGTGTGTACCTACTAATATGGAATTTCTAGGTCCATACAAGTCACAAATATTTCTGGAAGACTCCAAGAAATATTTCCCGTATACCTGTGAATAAGGCTTCTCTCACTGAAGTTTTTATTTAAATGTCCTCCTACATTTCCATGGAACTCAGACATAAATCTATCAAGAGCTACAGCAGTAAAAAAAAAAAAAAAAAAAAAAAGAAGAAGAAGAAGAAGAAAAAGAAAAAACATTTTCTATGCTCAAAATTGTTCCGTCCCTCAATGCCCAAGACCAAGCCAAGCTTAGAACAGCTGAATTTTTCTTCCCTGAGTTGCTCACTCTCAGGGAGACTCTCAGGAGACTCGTCAGATTTTCATGCACCAGGTTGCTCCTGACTCACCTAACCAATCCACCAGCTGCACTCACACCTGTCTGTATTTCTGCCCAGACTCAAATTATAGTCACTGGTCCTTCCTGTACTGTAAAACTCTGAAAGACTATGTTTTAATAATCTATATTCATCCTCACCAAAACATTTCACAGTTTCATATAGACAATCAGTCCTTAATTACAAAATAAATTAGAAGAGAAAAAAACAAAATGTTAAGTTAATGATAATTTAGCAACATTTAAAAATCAATCCAAATATTTATGACCTTTATGTCAGATAAACTAAAGTCTTAAGTATGGGAGCCTAATTCCATATAGTGAACAACCTCTCTCACCTATCTTTCCAATGCTTATATTCCCTTAGAAGAACAAAGGCCTTTTGAAATCAGTTTCAAAAAGGTTAAGATTGAGAACCTGGTACACAGTTTATAGGGTTGTTATTAAGAGTAATATATATACAGTATTTAGTGGAATGTCTGGCATGTAATCAGTACTCAAAAAAAATCTTTGTTTATATTATTTTCATTGTAAAAGCTAGATTGACTTATAATTGTTCCTAAACCAAATTTTACAGAGAAACTCTCAAAATTGACTATTTCTTAAACTGCACATACTGTACATTGCCTACAGTTTATGTTAAACTCTAAGTTTGTCAAGAGTCCCCTCTATTTAAACTGAAGTTATTTATATCTTTTATTATCTATTTCCATTACTATAATAAATGGGCTTCCCTGGTGGCTTAGAGGTAACGAATCTGCAATGCAGATTCTCCTCCAATGCAGGAGACATGGGTTCGATCTCTGGGTCACGAAGAGCCCCTGGAGGAGGAAATGACAATTGAAGTTATATATAGCATTTATTATCGACCTCCATTGCTATAACAAAGAGTAGTTCCCAGAAAAATCAAGCCATAGTAACCATATACAAATGAATGCTTTCAAGCAAACAAAATGATTTTGATGTTTCCAGGCTGTTTAACTATAGCCCTGGTCTACCTTGATCTCAGAAATAATGTCAGAATATCTTGATTTTTATTTGACATGGCCCCAAAACTTGCCATTAAAATCAGAGCTTTAAATGTCCTCTTAACCAAACTGGGAAGATGAACTCAACAATTTCAAGCAAAAACATAAAAACATGGAGACTTCTACAGCAATAAAGCTTAAGTGAGATGGCAGGTTAAATTGCTGGACCCAATACAATAAAAGAAGACCTCAAAGGAGGAACATTTCACAAGAAACTAGGAAATGGAACATCATTTCTCCCACACAGAAAACCATGATTGGAAAAAAATGACTGGAAACCTTTCCTCCCACAACTGACCTTCTGAGTAGGTGTGGTGGGCTGAACTTCACCCTCAACATTCCCCAGAGATTCTGATCTGTTTAACACCTGGTCCAGTCTGCAGGGTCACTAAGTCACAATTTATTCCAGTTAGCTTCTCTCCATTCAACTTACATTTCACTTCCATGAAATCCTCTCTCTGTCAGAACAAAGCTGCACCTCCTACGTGCCCTGGTTCTCATCCTCTCAAGATGATAGAACACTTCACTCTGAGGACATTTCACAGAACACTTAGGTTCCTTGAGACTCAGATTTCAGAAACAGAAAGGGAAACGAACCTACCTACAAAGTTGGTGATTCCTAGCATGTACTACAGTGAGAAAAACAGTAATCCTCATGAGAAGACAGACTGTTCTCGTTGTTGTTCAGCTGCTGGGCTGTGTCTGACTCTTTGCGACCCCAGGGACTGTAGCTCACCAGGCTTCCCTGTCCTTCACTGTCTCCTGGAGGTTGCTCAAACTCATGTCCCTTGAGTCAGTGATGCCATCCAACCACCTCATTCTCTGTCACCCCCTCCTCCTCCTGCCCTCAATCTTTCCCAGCATCAGGGTCTTTTCCAATGAGTCGGCTCTTTACATCATGTCGCCAAAGTATTGGAGCTTCAGCTTCAGTCCTTCCAATGAATGTTCAAGGTTGATTTCCTTTAGGATTGACTTGTTTGATCTTGCTGTCCAAGGAACTCTAAAGAGTCTCACAGTTTGAAAGCATCAGTTATTTTGGTACTTAGTCTTCTCTATGGTCCAACTCAAACATTTGTACATGACAATAACTTTAGAATAAATACAGGATGATTCTACTTATTAAATTGAACCTTTAAGTCTCCCCCACACAGGCTCTATTCTATATCACTACACATTGTCTAACAGCTTTTTTTGGAAACTGGTATAGAAATGAATCATAACCAGAAAAAAAAAAGAGAGAGAGAGAGAACAGTCTTCATTTCTGACAATGTTAAAATGTTAAGACATTTTTTAAAGGTTAAAACCATTACAAAAGTTAAAACGTTAATGTTGGATGAAGTTAATAAAAGGAATAAAGACACATCTAAGGCTAAGCAAACATCAAAGTGAGATAATTTCCTAATATTACCAATTTTTTAACAGAACTTTTTTAAGTTTTAAAATAAAACATTCCAACCATAACCCCACCAGATTGAAAATAATATTTTCTCACTTTATTTTCAGAANGGTTAAAACCATTACAAAAGTTAAAACGTTAATGTTGGATGAAGTTAATAAAAGGAATAAAGACACATCTAAGGCTAAGCAAACATCAAAGTGAGATAATTTCCTAATATTACCAATTTTTTAACAGAACTTTTTTAAGTTTTAAAATAAAACATTCCAACCATAACCCCACCAGATTGAAAATAATATTTTCTCACTTTATTTTCAGAAAGGGCTCTTTTCATCACAACGAATGGGGGTAGGATAATGATGCTTGAATTTAATAATCTAATTTTTAATTTTACAGGAGTTTGGGGTATTACCCAATAATCTCTCATTTTGCAAAGAGTAAAGGATTGACTATTCTAAAAGTTGAGTCTGAGAAGAAAAAAATGCATGCACAGAGTGTCTATTCAATTCATATTTGACACATGCACTGAAAGAAAAAATAAAGTTTCTAATAAATTTTGAGGAAATTTACAATTTCAGAAAGATAACACAGGCCCAGAGTAAGTCCTTTTTATCCTGTAAAGCACAGTTTCTAGCATTCTTACCTGTTTAAATTAACAGGTAAGAATGTTAACAATAACATTAAGTATTAATTTAATGTTAGTTAACATTAATGTTAACAATGGAAACAACCCAGATGTCCATCAGCAGATGAATGGATAAGAAAGCTGTGGTACATATACACAATGGAGTATTACTCAGCCATTAAAAAGAATACATTTGANTTAATTAATTGGACAGTAGAAATATTGTCTTAAACAAGTGTGTGTCTGGTAAAAATGTTTTTGTAAAGTCGTATGTTATTTTTAAAGCCCTAAATGTATTTGTTTTTAAAAGCAACTCAATAACAAAATCAACCCAATCAAAAAAATGGGTAGAAGATCTAAATAGATATTTCTCCAAGGAAGACAGAAGATAACCAACAGGCATGAGAAAAGATGCTCAATGTCTTTAATCACTCTTGTTGTTTAGTCATTAAGTCATGTCTAATTCTTTTGCAACCCCCTGGACTGTAGCCTGCCAGATTCCTCTGTCTATGGATTTTCCAGGCAAGAATACTGCAGTCGGTAGCCACTTCCTTCTTTAAGGGGTCTTCCTGACCCAGGGACTGAACCCTCATCTCCTGCACTGGCGGGCAGATTCTTTACCACTGAACCACCAGTTAATAACTAGAGAAATGCAAATCAAAACTACAGTGAGACATCACCTCACACTGGCCAGAGAAGCCTTCTTTAAAGTCTATAAATAGCAAATGCTGAAGGGCTATGAAGAAANAAAAAAAATCTGAGGACAATGTTGTCCCACATATTTTACAAGCATTTTGTTTTTCAATTTGTGGAAACAAATTAAACCAAATGGTAAAATTTTATGCAAATATCACTCTCAGATTAAAATGAGAAATACACAAGAAAACTTAAGGTAATATGTGAAGCAAGTCTATACATTACATTAAATTTTCATTAAAATTAAATATGGAGAATCTGTACTGAAAACTTTTAAACCATTTTTGAAATAATTGTGTGACTCATCTCTATTACCTTTGCNTTTATGCAAATATCACTCTCAGATTAAAATGAGAAATACACAAGAAAACTTAAGGTAATATGTGAAGCAAGTCTATACATTACATTAAATTTTCATTAAAATTAAATATGGAGAATCTGTACTGAAAACTTTTAAACCATTTTTGAAATAATTGTGTGACTCATCTCTATTACCTTTGCTAATTTAGAAAATTTAGAAACTATCAAAATGCAGCCCACTCAAAAGTGACTCATTTGACACTGAATTATTCCATGCCTAATCTGAACAATATCTTTAACATATAACCTGATTACAATTGTTATAACTTGAGTTTAGCCCTGGAGGGGTGGGAATCATTTGCCTCTGAAGGTTTAATATATCTCTTTTTCTATTGTCAAGAAATGAGAACTGTGCAAACTAATATATTTCCTTTTAAGTTTTAACTGTCAGAAACTTTAGAGCAACCTTTATCTCCCAAGTGTTTAATCTTGTTCAGATACTTGAAAAGAGTCCTTTTAGCTTCCTTCACATAGTCTTTGTTTTGTCTTTCCTTAAATGCTTAGCTGGCATTGTCCTAATACGTGATCTCCTTGAGTCTTTTCAAAACCCAGTAAAGACTGAGATTTCAACAAAAGGAGAAAGGGCGGTGGGATAGGGAGGCAGAAGGATGAGAGCCAGGGGAGGGGAGGGAAGGTTCCAGGCACCTACACACACCTGATCCTCAGAGCTGTCACAGACCTGCTGCTCTGTCTGCCAAAATAACACCAGACTCTTCCTGAGCAAGTAAATGTTGACAGTGTTCTATGGGTTTTAAAGCTGAGGTGATGACGACCTATAGGAGTAATAAACAGCAAAAACTGCACACAGTTAAAAGAACAATAGTAGTTGATTGAATATCTGTGTCCCAGGCACAGCACTAAGTGCTTACGTGGAATTTTTATTGCTCACAATAACCCATGAAACAGTTTATTATTATTATTAATTTATTCTTTATTGTCTCATTTACTAATGAGAAAATGAGACTTAGAATGGTTTTATGCCTAGTATGTGCTGAAGCCAGGACTCACACCGCTAATTCCAGAGTCTGCACCCTTAGCCAGTATGCTCTCTTCATGGTTATTAAATAAAATGCCTGTTGCTTGTCTGGTATATATTTTCAGAAGTACAAAACTGGCATGATGGTTCAAGAGAAGTAAGTATGGGGTGGGGCAGCCAACTCGAATAAATATTGGAATGGATAATAATTTTATTATTATCAAGCCAAATATTCATGTAAGCTCAGCAGAAGGAAAAGTTAGAAAAACTCTCATAAGTATTCTGGATTTGTAACCAAATGCTAGACAGGGAAAAGGGTAGTGAGACTGGGAACCAGGTTTCCCTGCTGCTAATTAGAAATGTGGGCACTGATATCACTACTCCATTCGTATCCTCATCTCTAACACAAGGGAAATGGTTTCGTAACTGCAGCCCGCTGACAGAATCCTGCGAGGATGCGCAGGCCTTTATCACATTCCCCTTAGGGTTAAGTGTGCTCACAGCTCCAGGGCAATCCATCCTGAGAAATGCATTTGCACTGCATCAGAGCTCAGTTGGTAAAGAATCTGCCTGCAATGCAGAAGACCCCGGTTTGATTCCCAGGTCAGGAAGATCTGCTGGAGAAGGAAAAAGCTACCCACTCCAGTATTCTGACCTAGAGAATTCCGAAATGACTGAGCGACTTTCACTGAGGGTCAGAACAGACAGTCTCAGGACAGGCCCCCACTGCTATTTAGTCAGCGTCAATGCCTCTCCTTTGAGAGGTGGCCCTTCACTGAGGCAGAATACTCCATACTAGATAAGCCCTGGATAAAGGACAAGAAGCAAGCCATGACCAGATGCCCCTTCTACTAAGAAGTGCTCCATCACCCCTAATATAACTTAGGAAAAAGAACTGCCAAATTTCTGCCTGAAACCTAAATTATTAGAGGGCTATTTGAGGTTAAAAAATATAATAAAAGAAAATGAAACCATCACTAAGGCCATTGGGATAGCTCAGAAAACAAGGCAGTTATCAGCCATATTCAGTGTGGAAGTGTTCGTCACCTTGATAGAAGCGATGCTTAAAAGAACTTACAGGAGTATATCTGCTGATGTCATTTTGACTGCAAGTTCCAAAGAAAGAGAAATGGGCAGTCAAGATCAGACTTAAATAAAACAGCGAAGAAGGGGAAAACGTGTGGTCTTTTTCTTTTGTTCATCTTTCCCTGAGGGTCTATTTTCCAATTCTTCCCACCTTCCCTGACCGAAGCTTCATGTTCAGTCTCCCTCACCTGTCATTTCTCCCAACCCTTCAGTGTCCGGCAGGAGCAAGTTTGCTCAACTACTAATGCAATTTAAGTTAGAAACTCCTAACTAGAGAATATGACATTTATATTTTCTAATAGTGAAAATTCCAAGCAAAATGACTATATGGAAGGGCTGGGGTAATGATCCCCTTAAATCATCCCCTATGTACTTGTGAACAGCACAAATCGAATTCCGCCCAGAGAAACACAGGGGTGTGGAAAGGAGGACAGTGAGGTATCACAAAAGAATTTCAGAGTCTGGGATTAGCCAGGACCAGCCTTCGAGGGCTTCACCGCAAGCAGGAAATTGCTGCACTGCTCCACGGCTTCCCTGCACCGGTGCCCAGGCAGCTGGCCAATTCGCTATCCCCTTCCCTGGCCTCATACAGACAGCATCATCCATGCAACACTGGCCCCACCATAACCCTGGCTGGCTTGACAAAAGTTGGCAGAGAGAGTCCGGGCTGTGCTATTTAAAGCTATAAGCAGCTACTGTGGAAGGGGATGAGCTGCTTTAGTGGCAGAGGATAAGGCCAGACACAGAAGATTTTCACTGGCCCTAATGAAATTCACACACCTGCTGGGGGTAGGCAGCCAAATCTGATAGAAAACAGCTCAGCTGCGTTTATTAATTACTGGTACTCATCTATCTCTCCCAACTGGCATCTGTTTTCAGGGTTAAACTTCCTGATTTCAAATCCTTAGATTCAATTGTCAGCTTCAAAATATACTGATGAAACATATATACATTTTTGCTATATATATGCCACCCAGTAATCCACAAGGTTATATCTTATATAATGTACAAACATACACCATTGTATACACATGTGTATAGGAAATACATATATAAAGAGATAGCCATACATGTGTCTATGTTGGAATTCAAGCTGCCCAAGTTTTCTGAAATATTAGGAATATCCTCTGAGAACTAGAATAATACAACAGACAAAAGTACAGGTTATGAATGCAAGTATCTGGGTCTTCCGTGAGACATGGGACAAGATGCTCACTTCCCTGGGCTCTTAATCCATAAGTGGAAACTGATGTCAGGATTAAGATAATTCCTGTAACGGACAGATCTCTGTCTGGCACATAATAATTGGTGCTCATAAAATTTTAATTAGTATGAGTATTAAGATAAAACACCTAGGGTAGCTTAGGAGAACCATGACAGATTATTTTTCTTCTGAAAGTTAAATTTTATCTCAGTCAACCCGGTTACTGTGATCTTGTGGTCTCTCTGCCCTCCTACTTCCAAAAAAGTGTTCAACGAGCACGTTATCTAGGGAACTCCTATTCATCCTTAAAAACTCAGCTCAACTACCATTACCGCAGGAAAACTTTCCCTAGTTTAGGTCATATGATTGTTACTTATTTGGTGACACAATGTCCCTTTTCTCAATAGTACTTATGCCAGTTTTTCTTCACTCAGTTGGATAACTTTACAAAAAGTAAAGTCTGTGTTTTCCACTTTATCAAAAACTCCATGAGAGTAAATATGATGACTGTTGGTGCTTGCTATTGCATTCCTAGCACTGAAAATACATAGTACTCATTGAATGAATGAATGACTCAGCCAAGTTCTAGCCAGATGTTAATCTATTTATATCCTCCTATGAACCGTGAACTTCAAGATGTTCAAGCTGGTTTTAGAAAAGGCATAGGAACATGAGATCAAATTGTCAACATCCACTGGATCATTGAAAAAGCAAGAGAGTTCCAGAAAAACATCTATTTCTGCTTTATGAACTATGCCAAAGCCTTTGACTGTGTGGATCACAATAAACTGTGCAAAACCTAAAGAGATGGAAATACCAGACCATCTGACCTGTCTCTTGAGAAATCTATATGCAGGTCAGGAAGCAACAGTTAGAACTGGACATGGAACAACAGACTGGTTCCAAATAGGAAAAGGAGTACGTCAAGGCTGTATATTGACACCCTGCTTATTTAACTTATATGCAGAGTACATCATAAGAAACGCTGGGCTGGAAGAAGCACAAGCTGGAATCAAGATTGCTGGGAGAAATCTCAATAACCTCAGATATGCAGATGACACCACCCTTATGGCAGAAAGTGAAGAGGAACTCAAAAAGCTCTTGACGACAGTGAAAGAGGAGAGTGAAAAAGTTGGCTTAAAACTCAACATTCAGAAAACGAAGATCATGGCATCTGGTCCCATCACTTCATGGGAAATAGATGGGGAAACAGTGGAAACAGTGTCAAACTTTATTTTTCTGGGCTCCAAAATCACTGCAGATGGTGACTGCAGCTATGAAATTAAAAGATGCTTACTCCTTGGAAGAAAAGTTATGACCAACCTAGACAGCATATTCAAAAGCAGAGACATTACTTTGCCAACAAAGGTCTGTCTCTGTCTCTTATACACATCTAGATGTGTATAAGAGACAGCCTTAGAGCTCAGTTGGTAAAGAATCTGCTTCGCAGTGCAGGAGACCTGGGTTCGATTCCTGGGTCGGGAAGATCACCTGGAGAAGGAAATTGGAACCCACTCCAATATCTTTCCTGGAAAATCCCAAAGACAGAGNCAGCATATTCAAAAGCAGAGATATTACTTTGCCAACAAAGGTCCGTCTAATCAAGCCTATGGTTTTTCCAGTAGTCATGTATGGATGTGAGAGTTGGACTGTGAAGATAGCTGAGTGTCGAAGAATTGATGCTTTTGAACTGTGGTTTGTAGAAGACTCTTGAGAGTCCCTTGGACTGCAAAGAGATCCAACCAGTCCATTCTAGAGGAGATCAGCCCTGGGTGTTCTTTGGAAGGAATGATGCTAAAGCTGAAACTCCAGTACTTTGGCCATCTCATGTGAAGAGTTGACTCATTGGAAAAGACTCTGATGCTTGGAGGGATTGGGGGAAGGAGGAGAAGGGGACAACAGAGGATGAGATGGCTGGATGGCATCACTGACTTGATGGACATGAGTTTGAGTGAACTCCAGGAGTTGGTGATGGACAGGGAGGCCTGGCGTGCTGCTATTCATGGGGTTGCAAAGAGTCAGACACGACTGAGTGACTGAACTGAACTGAACTGAAGAAGCAGAAAGGGGCTTCCTGGGTGGTGCTAGTGGTTAAAAAAAGAAAAGAAAAGAAAAGAAAAAATCTGCCTGTCAATGCAGGAGTAATAAGAGACACAGGTTTGATTCCTGGGTTGAAAAGTTCCCCTGGAGGAAGACATGGCAACCCACTCCAGTATTCCTGCCTGGGAAATCCCATAGACAGAGAAGCCTGGCAGGCTACAGTCCATAGGGTTGCAAAGAGTCAGAAGACTGAAGCAACTTAGGGGCTCAAGTGGTAAAGAATCTGCCTGTAATGCAGGAGACCTGGGTCCGATCCCTGGGTTTGGAAGATCCCCTGGAGGAGGGCATGGCAGATCACTTCAGTATTCTTGCCTGGCAAATCCCCATGGACAAAGGAGCCTGACGGGCTACAGTCCAACGGGTCACACAGAGTCTAACACAACTGAGCAACTAAGCACATACAGCAACAGCAAGAAGCAAGAAGGGGCTTCCCAGGTGGTAACAGTGGTTAAAAAAAAAGAAAAAAAAAAACACCCTGCCTGCCAATGCAGGAGACATGAGACACAGTTCCCCTGGATCCGGAAGTTCCCTTGGAGGAGGGCATGGCAACCCACTCCAGTATTCTTGCCTGGGCAATCCCAAGGACAGAGGAACCTTTCAGGATCCAGTCCATGGTGTCACAAAGAGTTGATGCAACTGAACCAACTTAGAATACACGCATGCAAGAGGCAGAAAGAAAGAAAAGTCACTCATAGGGATATAAAGACTGAGAGTTACGAAGAGACACAGAAGTCAGAAAAAAAAAAAAAAACATTTGTCTAAAAGAAGTCAAACAGAAGAATGGTTTTCTGTAATTTTTACCTTCCATCAAGGAGAAACCATGGGAAAAAATGAAAGGTTACCAGGCAGAGTTCTGGGTACCCAAGAGGAGGGTGGAGGGACACTCTGTACGAAAACATTTATTCAGTTAAAGTTCATAAAAACCTAGAAGATGATAGTGAGCAGATTATAGCATGTGACACAGAACTAATGTCCTGTGTCTTCATTCATTGTGTATCTCATCAGATGTTTACTGTGCACCTACTACTGTAAGGGATGGTGCCTGGTTTTGAAGACATAGGAGTAAGCACTACAGACACAATTCCAGCTCTCATGGAGTTTCCAGTTCAGCAGGGTGAGAAAGCATTAAATAATTTATGTGTGATCAGAGCTCAGAAAGAACCATAGGTTGCTGCAGTAACAACCTTGACAAGAAAGTCAATGTGCTTATTTTCTTCCAAGGAATTAGTCCAAAGTATGACATTTGTACAATGTCTTTTATTTTAATTCTATATTTTTTTGGCAACATGACGACGTGCTGATTTGTATCTGTCTCCTTTGTTTAATGGGAGTAAATCAATTTTAGAGACATACTATACTTCTACTATGCTATTGAACAAAAATATGGGCTTGGATAACTACACCCCAATATTTGTTTCAGCACTGTTTATGACAGCCAAAACATGGAAGCAACCTAAATGTCCATCCACAGATGAATGGGTAAAGAAGATGCGGTGTGTGTGTGCGTGCTGAGTCACTTCAGCTGTGTCCAGCTCTGTGAGACCCCATGGACTGCAGCCTGCCAGGTTCCTCCATTAGATTCCCCAGGCAAGAATACCAGAGTGGGTTGCCATGCCTTCCTCCAGGGATCTTCCCAACCCCGGGACTGAATCCACGTCTCTCACGTCTCTTGCATTGGCAGGCAGGTGATGCATATACATGCAATAGAATATTAGTCTTTAAGAAGAGTGAAATAGTGCCTTTTGCAGCAGCATGGATGGACCTAGAGATTGTCGAGCTGAATGAAGTGGGTCAGATAGAGAGGGAGGTCTTGTACAATATCTCATATGCAGAATCTTAAAAAAAAAAAAAAAGATACAAATGAACTTGTTTGAAAAGCAGAAATAAACTCACTGACTTAGTCATGCAAAAGTTACACACTGGAAAATTTGAAGATACCCATGAGAGATCTCTAATTGCAAGCAGCAATCAGTCTCCTATTCTAATATTCACACCATTCAATCTGTCAACATTGGTTTGTTGAGCACACAGTGTACCAAATATTGCTAAAGATCCAGGGAAAGACAGTCCTCATCCTCAGTAGAGAGAGTCCCCCAACAATAAATGTAAAAAATAAATTCCAGATAAATTTGAGATGCCAATAATGGCTACAAATAGACTAAAAACACTACTATACTATAGACTGGCTGAATGACCAAAAAATATTTTATGAGGAAATGGAATTTAACACCCAAAGGATGAGAAGGAATCTCTATTTGAGGATCTAGAAAAGAATGTGCTGAGCTGAAGAGACATTTCCAAAAGGTTAGAGACAGAAAAATAATTGGATTTGAAAAACAAAAGGAAGGCCAGAGAAAGTGAATATAATAAACAAGGGAATGGCATCAGAGAGGTGCTGAGACTAGATCTTTGATACAGTGGTTTCCAAAGGTAGTGTTTGGAACTTGTTAGGAATGCAAATTTCCAGGCTCTTCTTCAGAAACTCCAAAGTGGCACCTAGAAATCTATGGTGCAACAACCCCTTCATGAGATTCTCATCCTCACTAAGGTTAGAGGTCTTTTGGAGAGAACAATGATTCTAAAGTCTAGTTACATATTGGGAAGCCCAAGTGGCTCAGTGGTAAAGAATCCACCTGCCTAGCTTGGAAGATGTCAGTTCGATCTCTGGGTAGGGAAGATTCTCTGGAGAAGGAAATGGCAACCCACTCCAGTATTCTTGCCTGAAAAATCCCATGGAGAGAGGAGCCTGGTGGGCTACAGTCCACGGGGTTGCAAAGAGTCAGACACGACTTAGTGACTAAATCTCCACCAACCCCACCCCAGACAAATCAATTTGTATTTTGGAATTGCTGTTTAGGCCTCTTTATTTTTTAAATAGCTCTTTAGGTGATTATGAGACATAATGATTATTAGAACAACTGACAGAGGGTCTTAAAAGTCATGGTAATAATTCTGAATTTTAATTAGAAGTGACTAAAGGGTTCACTTTTCACTTTCATGCATTGGAGAAGGAAATGGCAACCCACTCTAGTATTCTCGCCTGGAGAATCCCAGGGACAGAGGCGCCTAGTGGGCTGCCGTCTATGGGGTTGCATAGAGTCGGACACGACTGAAGTGACTTAGCAGCAAAGGGTTTTAAATAGAGAAAAACTCATCAAATTTAGAAAGGTCACCTCAATTTCTATGTGGAGGATGAAGAGGGGCAAAAGTAGACCAAAAATAAAAAATAGGAGGTCACTGTAGTATCCAGGGAAGAGATGACAGGGGTTTATATCAAAGTTGTAGCACTGGAGATTTCGTAAGTAGATTCAGAACATGTTTTATGAAACAACTCTCAGATCATGTTTTATAAAACAACTTCAAGACTTACATTATGGATTTTGTGAAAGAAATGAGGAATAAGAGGAATCTGGCATAAGCCTAGGTTTCTGGCTAGAGAATTGGGTCCAAACTTTCCTTTGTGGACAAAATCACACAGGGGTAGCTGTCAAGGGACCATCTTCAGTCATGTTAAATTTGAGATGGTTATCTGACATCCATGTGGAGAAGCTGAATGGACAGCAGGACATATATCCAAGTCCAGAGGTCAAAGCAGAGGTCAAGGCCAGACGCAGAGGGCCATTACTGTTTTACGGTATTTGAAGCCATGAAATCACAAGAGATCATCTAGGC
>SJYA01001024.1:434777-467364 GCA_006410615.1 Neotragus moschatus
TAGACCAAAAATAAAAAATAGGAGGTCACTGTAGTATCCAGGGAAGAGATGACAGGGGTTTATATCAAAGTTGTAGCACTGGAGATTTCGTAAGTAGATTCAGAACATGTTTTATGAAACAACTCTCAGATCATGTTTTATAAAACAACTTCAAGACTTACATTATGGATTTTGTGAAAGAAATGAGGAATAAGAGGAATCTGGCATAAGCCTAGGTTTCTGGCTAGAGAATTGGGTCCAAACTTTCCTTTGTGGACAAAATCACACAGGGGTAGCTGTCAAGGGACCATCTTCAGTCATGTTAAATTTGAGATGGTTATCTGACATCCATGTGGAGAAGCTGAATGGACAGCAGGACATATATCCAAGTCCAGAGGTCAAAGCAGAGGTCAAGGCCAGACGCAGAGGGCCATTACTGTTTTATGGTATTTGAAGCCATGAAATCACAAGAGATCATCTAGGCGGAGAGCATAGATACAGCTCAGTGTACTACTGAGATGGTGTATGGACGGACAGAGTATGGGACTGACTCACGAGAGCTCAAAAACTGTGATAGCCCCAGACTGCTAAAGCTCAGGACAACTGGAGAACTCAAGGCCTTCATGTTGCCCCACAGCACAATCCCACCACCAAAGGGAAAAGTGAAAGTCACTCAGTCATGTACAACTTTTTGAACTTCATGGACTATACAGTCCATGGAATTCTCTAGGCCAGAGTACTAGAGTGGGTAGCCGTTCCCTTCTCCAGGGGATCTTCCCAGCCCAGGAACCGAACAGGGTCTCCTGCACTGCAAGCGGATTCTTTACCAACTGGGCTATCAGGGAAGCCCAATCAGTTCACAAAAGCAAAATGATGTTAGAAAACTGCAAGCACTTGGTAGTGACTATCAGTTACTGAAGAAATTAAAACGAGGATACATTTCAAAGCTCCCCCTACCATTGGAAAATCTTTGCATGAATCAAAAAAGGAATATAAGGATCAGACACATTAAGGTGTTTGTCCAAGTTCACNCCTCCAGTGGATCTTCCCAGCCCAGGAACTGAACAGGGTCTCCTGCACTGCAAGCGGATTCTTTACCAACTGGGCTATCAGGGAAGCCCAACCAGTTCACAAAAGCAAAATGATGTTAGAAAATTGTAAGCACTTGGTAGTGACTATCAGTTACTGAAGAAATTAAAACGAGGATACACTTCAAAGCTCCCCCTACCACTGGAAAATCTTTGCATGAATCAAAAAAGGAATATAAGGATCAGACACATTAAGGTGTTTGTCCAAGTTCACAGTTTCTTTAAGTTTCTGTATTCTGTCAGAACTCGGCCTGGGAAAACGGCGTTCCAAGGTGTCCAATATACATGTCGCCTCTAGGCAAGGAGACCAAGAGACCAAGTTGCAGTTGTGCATAGTTAATTCAATCTGGGACTGATGGGTGCTGAGTCAAACCAGCTGGGATGATAACTGGGCAGTGGGCAAGGGCCAAGACAGTATTACAGACCAAAAAAAAAAAGTTCCAATTCCTTACTTCAGAAAGCAAGTCAGCTGGGAAAAGCCAGTATCCAGAATCATTGCATACAAACAAGAAACAGACAGTTGAGTTATGGTGTCTGGCACTAACTGGGAAAGTATTAGAAATGTAAACTTTCAGGTCCATCTACAGACCTACTAAATCAAAAACTCTGAGGTGGCTATAAGCAAGCTATGTTTTAACAAACCCTCAGGAGATCCTGATACACACTAAGATTAGAGGCCCCTTGGGGAAAACAGTGACTCTCAACTTTGATTGCATATACCTCAAATGTAACCTATGAGGAACTGTCCCAGGGAAATGACTGCATCAACAGAGCCGTCACACATTCCTATCCTGGGGTAATTCGGTACTCCTCCTACAACACAGCCAGGGTACAGTCTCTTCTGCTCCTAATATTTTAGAAAAATATAATTGTTTCTCTCTCTACATATACATCCATATACACGTACATATGTAGATCAAGAGATAGGTAGGTAGGTAGGCAGATTTTTCTCTACACTGATTATTTCCACATTTCATTAGGAGTTAAGCTATTAATCTCCCAAGATGGTATTAGAAGTTGGGTCCTTTGGAGCCTTCTAGAACACCGGATTTGTTCATAGTTCGTGGACTTAAAATAAATTTTAAAAAACAGAAAGAGCACATGAGAGAGTAACCATATCTCAAAAGTGGCACTCACACATGCAATTTCCACTCCCAACCATGCTAAGTGAATAACGATGAACAGGAAGCAATGATTTCTTCCTCGGCCAGGAATGCACTGTCCACAAGGATAAAGAGAACACAAACGTAGTTACAGAGTTACAGAACATTAGTTCCAGAAGGAATCTCTGGAAACTTAGAGTCAACAGTTTCCTAATTTTAGATCTCTGGGCTTCTAGGAACCAGTGGCTGCAACAATTCAGATCTGGCAATGACTGTCACTGTGTCATAAGGTTGAACAAAACAGCACAGTTTTATGAATAATCAAACCTTTTTACTGAAAAATATCAGCAGCCAGTATAAAGAGACTATAGTTCATACTTGTTGCAAACTTTGACCAGCAATTTTGTATATTTTTGATAGTTAACATGTAAAATTATTAATTAATAAATAGTTTATCTGGTTTATAAAGTATTTCAAAATGTTAGACTGAACAGGCAGAACAAAAAGAATCACTGATGTCATTCAAACCCCTAATTTTTAAGTATGGGGAAGACTAAGAAGGTAGTTTCATGGGTACAGTTAAATTTCAAAATATCCTCATAGGTTAACATGTTTCTAAAACTTTTCCAAGCATAGCATATAAAAATGGGCCTATCCTTGAAAATTTTAGGTTAATGGTTAGGATCTAGGACCAATATAAAAGGTTCAGAGACTTCCTATATCATTATGCTAAGTCTGGGTGTGGTACCATAGATTAAGCCAAAGGTGACCAGGACATGCAGCTGACCAAACAGAAACAGAGATCTTACAGTGACTTAATTTTTTCTGGATAGATATCACTATGATTGGTCTGCTTTTTTTGTCTGGGCAGCCAGTTAATATTATCCTCAAAGCTAGGTATGAAAAATAAAGGACTATATGAAGCTAAGCAGAATAGTATGATATAATGGCACCCTATAAGTGAAATCAAATATCCTGCAAGCCCAAAGGAAGTATTACTTCAAGATTTTAATCACTCTGTTAAACGCATGTTGTTTCACAGATAATGCTAAATGAAACATTTCACACTGTGNTAGTGACTTAAATTTTCTGGATAGATATCACTATGATTGGTCTGCTTTTTTGTCTGGGCAGCCAGTTAATATCATCCTCAAAGCTAGGTATGAAAAATAAAGGACTATATGAAGCCAAGCAGAATAGCATGATATAATGGCACCCTATAAGCGAAATCAAATATCCTGCAAGCCCAAAGGAAGTATTACTCCAAGATTTTAATCACTCTGTTAAACGCATGTTGTTTCACAGATAATGCTAAATGAAACATTTCACACTGTGTTTGGGTTGCTAACATTTACAGAATCTCTTACTAAGTGCTGTTCTTCATTTTCTCTTCGGCTTACATGCTCAGACCGGGTCCTGCCTGCTACATTCTTACGACACCAAGCTTCCACTTTTAGAGACATCACCAGACAGAAGTAGGCCTTCCAGAAATGTTTTATATTGGAGTTGGAAAGTCCTATCAGCTAATCAGAAAGCTCAAGACCCCAAAAGTCTACTCTGATAATGCCATTTAAGTTTAAAAATGCATTTTCCAGCAATTGGAGCCAGGGATCCACCATGCCACCTTTATCTCCACCCCCAACCCCCACAATTGCCTTCATGCTGCTGCTGCTGCTAAGTCGCTTCAGTCATGTCCGACTCTGTGCGACCCCATAGACAGCAGCCCACCAGGCTTCCCCGTCCCTGGGATTCTCCAGGCAAGAACACTGGAGTGGGTTGCCCTTTCCTTCTCCAATGCGTGAAAGGGAAAAGTGAAAGTGAAGTCGCTCAGTCATGTCCGACTCTAGCGACCCCATGGACTGCAGCCCGCCAGACTCCTCCGTCCATGGGATTTTCCAGGCAAGAGTACTAGAGTGGGGTGCCATTGCCTTCTCCAAATTGCCTCCATAGACTTGTAGAAAATGACGTATGCTTTTTTTTTTTCCAAGTAAAACTTTAGACTGGAAACAAAAATAGATATAAGACAGCATATTAACTGCCATCAACAAATAAAAGAGAGATGAGATAAGATATGAAAACTAGACTCTAGGCAACAGNTCCATAGACTTGTAGAAAATGACGTATGCTTTTTTTTTTTCCAAGTAAAACTTTAGACTGGAAACAAAAATAGATATAAGACAGCATATTAACTGCCATCAACAAATAAAAGAGAGATGAGATAAGATATGAAAACTAGACTCTAGGCAACAGCAGTATATACCATCTAATGCCATGGACTCTTTATTGCTATTCCCATAATGTCTTACTCTGAGATCTGTAATTTAAAATACTGACCAAAATGAAAAGCCTGAGAGGTGTGTGAAAAGTATGACCTATGCCTCATTAACTCCATTCCAGCCAGGGTATGAGTTCTATCACACCACCAAAGGGAACTGTTTCCTAAAGCAGGCGTGTACTGTGGGATGCACTGAATGACTGCGTGTTCAAGTGCAAGAAGCTGAAGTTTTATAATAATAACAACAACAAGTCCATCACACTTAGTATGCCTGTGTCAACTGCAAAGAATCTAATACATGGAATAAGATATTTTCACTTTATATTTCTAAGTAGAATCTAAGGAAGAACTTTCTATATGGCAGAGCCACATATTAATAAGATGGAAAGTAGTGAGCTTCTCATCATTAGAAGCCTTCAAGAAAGCTCAGATTACAGTACCCCTCAGAGAAGATGATGTAAAAGGAGCCCTCCATCCGTTGGAGAAGGTCATCTAAAAGTTACAGGATTTTTACTAGAGTATTCACTTCATAGAAGACTATTTTCCACATGTTATTTCACAGGCTGAGTTGAGTAACTGCTGCACTTTTTTTAACTTTGCAAACTTAATCATAATACCAAAAGCATAGTTGAGCTTTTTATTCTAAACAGTTTTTTCAAGTTCACTGTTGTAGACTGACAATAATAAAACTGCCCTTTTAAATTATATTTCTGATTAATCTATGTTTCTATCAATATTAAAAATATACAAGCTAATTCATGTCATGACCTCTGTTAACCACCTACACTGTGAGGAGCATATTTAGGCAACTTGGGGTGATAGAACTGTTAAGCTTTGTTGTCAACAGACCTGAGTGCCATTCCAGCTCTGCACTGACTCTAAACACCTAAAAAAAATTTTGCCACTGGTCATTGAATCAAAATATTTAATTAAACATTGATTTTTCTCGACTTTTTCTATGGTTTTTCATATATATGGGTGCATATATGTATGTTTGTATGTATATAAACATATATGCATGCATATATATATTTCTATACACACACATATACATTTGGCAGATATGATAAATGACATAAAAGACTTAACACTGAAATCAATTCATTCATTGACAGAGTTATCTTGGTGTGTCTTGTTTTTTGAAAGTTTGGTAAGCTTGATCAAATTACTCTTTAGGCTATAAGCAAAAATCACTAAAAGAACATTAGAAATACTCCTTCGAGAATAGAAAGAAGTAATGCTCAAAATTCTCCAAGTCAGGCTTCAGCAATATGTGAGCTATGAACTTCCTGATGTTCAAGCCAGTTTTAGAAAAGGTAGAGGAACCAGAGATGAAATTGCCAACATCTGCTGGATCATCAAAAAAGCAAGAGAGTTCCAGAAAAACATCTATTTCTACCTTATTGACTATGCCAAAGCCTTTGACTGTGTGGATCACAATAAACTGTGGAAAATTCTGAAAGAGATGGGAATACCAGACCACCTGANAAAAAAAAAAAGCTACTGAGAAAAATCTCTCTAAACTCCAGAGAAAAAGCTCCATGACTTCAGCAAAAACTTTCTTCAAAGAAAAGCAACATAATTAAGGAATACGAACCCTGCCCTCCTCTCATCCTGAATATCCATGCAAGCACTGAATTTGGTCTTAATACACATCTCTAGGATCTACCCTCCTTTTTTGTTTCTCTCTCTCCTTCTTGCATTAAACTTGCTCCCGTGCGTGTACGCACACTCAGTCGCTTTGGTCGTATCTGACTCTTTGCAGCCCCATGGAGTGTAGCCTTCCAAGCTCCTATGTCCGTGGGATTCTCCAGGCAAGAATACTGGAGTGGGTTGCCATGCTCTCCTTCAGGGGTTTTTCCTGACCCAGGGATTGAACCCACATCCTCTGTGTCTCCTGCCCTGCAGGTTCATTCTTTCCCACTGAGCCACAGGGGAAGCCGCACTTGCTCCTTCATTCAGCTAAATGCTGACCAAGACTACTTTGGCTCACCCATGGATTCATTACATATATTACAAAGTTCATGNCGGGGATTGAACCCACATCCTCTGTGTCTCCTGCCCTGCAGGTGCATTCTTTCCCACTGAGCCACAGGGGAAGCCGCACTTGCTCCTTCATTCAGCTAAATGCTGACCAAGACTACTTTGGCTCACCCATGGATTCATTACATATATTACAAAGTTCATGAAATCTTCTTACCCCATCCTCTCTTCATGTTTATGGCCATCACAAATATCTCCTACTTTCCTCGGGGGCTCGTCCTCTTTCCCATCCCACCCTCTGCCATCATCAGTGGTCACTTTAACATACATGGTTATCTTTCCAATTGTCTGGGATCACAAATACTGCTTTCTCCAAGAAGCCTTCTATGATCCTTCCAGGTATAAATAATCTTTTCACCACCCGGATTCTCACATTTCATCTACTCTAGTCTTAGAGCATATAAAACATTCCGAATGCCTTGTACTTTAGTTCTATTTTTGCACATCTTATATCTAGTATTCCTGGAAGACAAAGGTTATGTCCAGTTTACCTCAGTATTGCCCACAGCAATCAATCTAGCCCTTTACATATCCTAGCTCTTCCGAAAGCTTTAGTAACTTGATCGGTATTCCTACAAGCAAAGATGCAGCCACATGATTAACAGTTTTTGCAGTGAGGACTTTGAGGCTGGGTTTAGTTTGTAAGAACTCTGTGACTTCAAAGCCTGATTATGCATAAAGGTGTCATATCAATATCTTGCTGTGCTTTTATTCTTGTTTTAATGATAATTTACTGAGAAGAAGAAGATGTGGTCAGCACTATTTTCACAGTTCTTAAAGTATTTTGAGTATCTTTAAAAACCTATATGAAAGTTATAATGAAGTCCTAGTTGCCATGGCACTGAGAAGAATAGGAAGCATTACTTCTCAGGTCAACTTTCCCTCCCCTTTTATTTATTTTCTGTTTTCCATTCCTATACAAAGAAAGATGTGAAAGACCACATTTATTTNTTGAGTATCTTTAAAAACCTATATGAAAGTTATAATGAAGTCCTAGTTGCCATGGCACTGAGAAGAATAGGAAGCATTACTTCTCAGGTCAACTTTCCCTCCCCTTTTATTTATTTTCTGTTTTCCATTCCTATACAAAGAAAGATGTGAAAGATCACATTTATTTTCTCCCCAAGTTTTAGCTCACCCTTAAACTTAATTTTAAAATGTACCATATCAAAGTTAGAGACAGTGATGGGAAATAAATCATAATCAAATTGATGGAAATAAAATCATAAGCCTAAGGGGCTTCCCTGGCGGTTCAGTGGTTAAGAATCTGCCTGCCAATGCAGGGGACACTGGTTCGATCCCTGGTCTGAGAAGATCCCACGTCATGAGGCAACTAGACCCATGCACCGCAGCTGCTGAAGCCCAAGCACTTTTTAACCTGTGCTCTGCAACATAAGAGGCCACTGCAATGGGAAGCCTGAGCACCGCAACTAGAAAGTAGCCCCCGCTCGCAAGAACGAAGACCCAGTGCGGCCAAAAACACAAATAAATAAAATAAAGGTAAGATGAACAAGTGGCACCCACAAACATGAATAATTTATATCAGCTACAAAATAACTACTAAGAAGAAGCATTTTCAAAATCACACGAGAGAAATATAGCCAAAATTTTGCAAAAGGCTTGACATATGTATAATTCTGGATTTATACAAATTAAGCGTAAAATGTAAAAATGATCAAAGATTTTGCTAAACCTTTCCACTTCACCACAGATAAGCATAACCAGGCTGCCTATCTGAGAAGGAAGGCAGGGTAGGAAATGTAACCAACACCCCAGATCCAGCACAGGCAAGATTAATACTGTCAGCTCCTATGGGGCCAAATCTCAGGTAAGAAGCAGTGAGGCTTATCATGGTCCTGGTTCTCCCAAACTAGTTAAACTAGAGTTCTTTTAACCAGTTTTTCCTTTCTACTTATGGAAATAAAAGGGTTTAGGTGCTTTGAGCATCTTCTAACCCTGCATTGCTAAAAACAGCCCGGTGTGGGGGGCTGGAAGTCCTTTGTTCCCCAGATCTACTGAAGTGTCTTAAATCAGCATGTACATGGTTAAGACACAAAACTCCCTCTGTCCCATCAGGAAAATACACATCTTCCATAGACAAGTTCCTTGGGGGAAAAAAGGTGGGAGGGGACTGGCTTTTAGAGATCAGGTTCTCCTCATAAAAGCAGACGTTCAAATGTCAACATCTAAAGATCAGTCCTTGAAAACTCTAAACCCACTATAAATAGCTATGGATTTGTATCTATTTTTAGTATCAAACATTTCATCTACCAGATTGAACTGTATTTATAATCACTAGTCAAATATTCTTAATCCCAGGCACACTGGATCATAATACTTTTTAAAATAGACTTTTTAAAAAGTGCCTCTGCAGTTAGACTTACTGAAACAGGCAGAGAGAGGACATGTTTCTGAAGGGACCAAATCCCAAAGCAGAAGTCTTAAGGCATGGAAGTCTGAAGGCTGTTTTCTTTATAAGTTTGTGGTTGTCCACAAAGACCTCATTTGGCCATGCCCCAAATCTAAAAAGGGTAAATTGCCTCCAATACTGATCAGATGTGACTATCACATATTTTAGAAAAGAGGTTTTGCCTATGGCTCCCAAGTTTTAAGCTTCCAAGACTCCCTAACCTAATAGTGGAGATTTCCTATTAGAAGCCTCAGGATGGCTAAGAGTGGTCTCGAGCAAGAGCAAGGCAGGATAAACAGGAGTTAGGAGGAAAAAAAAAAAAAAACCTATGTTTTTACTGGCCTTTCCTGAGTTTATCCATTTTACATATTATTTTATTAGATAACCCCTAGTGACTTCATTTGAGAAGGACCTGGCAACCCACTCCAGTATCCTTGCCTGGAGAATCCCATGGACAGAGGAGCCTGGCAGGTTATAGTCCATAGCATTGCAAAGAATCAGACACAACTGAAACAACTTAGCATGCACGCACACACAGTGATTTCATTTGGAGGAAGGATTTCAAATGTTGCAAAATATTGAAAATTTCTGTCCTTGATAAGCTGCCTTGATCATAAAGTCAGCCCACAAGGAAATCACTGAGTTGAATAATCCAAAATAGCCATCACCAGTCAGTTCTTCCACTCTCAATCAGTTTCCTCTGATGACAATCCAGAGCAATTAACAAAGGGATATTGTTCTCATAAGTCTAGAAAAATCCAGTTCCCTTATGTTATGAACACATGACATAAAGACTACTAAGCAAATAACCCTTTATTTTGGCAAATTTGAAGACCACAAAATATGATTGTGAGCCGCCACTACTCACAGGGGAGATTTAATAGTATTACAGGGCCAATGCCAGGGCTCTGTGGAATAAAGAAATCTATTTTCAGCTGGAATTCTCAGCCAGAAGCATCTTCCCACTCAGAAGTGTGTGAAACGCTTGCCATTACCATGACTCCTGATGACTGGACTCTTACTGCAGAGATGCAGAAGCAGAAAGGTAACACACGTCAATGGCCTGCAGCCAAAGACCACTAGGAACTCATCTGCAGTTGACAAGCTGGGTTTATTATGTTGCCGGGAGCCAGAACACACACCAGAGGGAAGCATAGCATCCCTGTAAGAGAACTTTAGAAAGAACCTATTAGAAGGCTTTGGCAGGATAATTTGGAGGAGGATCTAGAGAACTGGGCTTTTTAAAAATCGGATGCTGTCAGAAAACAAGGACAACTCCATGACTGAATATCATAACAATTTTCACTTACAGTAGGGTATACCAGGGCAGACATAAAGCTGTAATTGGTAAAGAATTAGCTATCACTCATAAAAGATACTCTTGACAAAGATTCAAAAAAGGTCATGCTAGACAGAACAGATACAGTTCTTGGCCACAGTGGGTGAAAATCACTGCTAGTTCCTTCATGCAGAACACTTTGATGTTGATTTCAGAAATGCACAGAATAATATTTTAGATATCATGTATATCTATGTCTGGGCTTCCCTGGTGGTTCAGATAGTAAAGAATCTGCCTGCAATGCAGGAGACCTAGATTTGACCCCTGGGTTGGGAAGATCCCCTGGAGAAAGGAATGGCTACTCACTCCAGCATTCTTGCCTGGAGAACCACATGGACAGAAAAGCCTGGTGGGCTACAGTCCATGGGGTCATAGAGTCAGACACTAGTCTGACATCTTTTCTATATCACATTCTAGACCTTGGCTATGCATATGTCACTTAAGGTAATTTTCTGTCTTCCTCCATAATGTCCAAGTTAAGGGAGCTTTCCTGTGATTATTACACGCTGCTGCTGCTGCTGCTAAGTTGCTTCAGTCATGTCTGACTCTGTGCAACCCCACAGACAGCAGCCCACAAGGCTCCCCTGTCCCTGGGATTCTCCAAGCAAGAACACTGGAGTGGGTTGCCATTTCCTTCTCCAACGTCTTCCCCGATCATTTCATAGTTACCTGCAATAAGTAGTATTCAGTCAAGTTTCTGATGTTAAGAGGAACAGGAACAGCTAAGTATTACTACTTGCTTTTCAAACTATCTGGGGTAAATAAACTGTTTCTTTTCTCCCCAATTGGCCTTGGGCTGATAATTTTGTAAAATACAAGGAAAACTAATTACTAGGAAAAAACAAAAAAGACACAAAATAGCAGCCTCAGCTTTTTTTTTTTTTTTTTTTTACTGTTAGGTCCAACACAAATATAAAATAACTATGTCAAAGTGTCATAAAGTTTCTTTATATAGTCTCACCTTCAGTATTTATCTCGACCAGGGTATATGGACACTCTTTGAGCAGTACTGTTATTTTATTTTTATTTTTTTTTTTTTACAAATCACAGCCTTCTGTTTAATATAAATTAATTCTGTCTCAGACCGCTATCTATTTCAAATATATATAGTTTGCCCCAAGGTAGCATTAGAGAAAAAGAGGTAAGGGGTTTCACTCAGGGAAAAGGCCATGGTAAGAGCTTCCCAATCTCAGTGAAAAATAAATACCTGTGGCTGCTTCTTATGACTAAAAGTTTCAAAAGACCCACGTAGATAATCAGATCACAGGAATCCCATCGACAATAATCTACAGTAGACCCATCCAGATAGGGTTTCACTGGCATTCTCTTCCATAGCAGGAGACTTCACTTCATCTTGCTGAGCAGAGATGGTCCCATTGGCATTTTTAGGCCAGGAGGGGCTCTGCTTTCTGCTAAGACAACTTAGATTTGGTTATAATCCCAGAGTTTGCCAGGGAAATGGCTTTCTAGTCCATCAGCTTAATCCTCAGGCATCTATGTGATCTCAGTATCCCTATTTCTCTTCCTAAGGTCAAGAAGGTCAAACTTAAATCCCCTACACAGCAAGTTAAAGGAACAAAAAAGGGTTTAAGAATCTGCTAATTAGCCAAGTTTATTTACATTCACATCAGTTTTACTTCCTACTTTATTTCAGCTAAGGTGCTTACTCTATCCAATGCAATTTTAAGAATTTGTCCCCAGCTTTAATGAAGTAGTAGTCATCACTCTATTGATCTGCTCTCTGTTACTGAGCGCTAGTCCTGCCATCATCTTCATTCTTCCTCCATAGCTGCTATGAGCTGGAAACTCTAAAAAGCCTTCTGTTTAGGTACACCTGCATAGTCAGCACTGCCTGCTATAGGCTGGACTCCTCCCTTTTCCAAGGTCAAGCTCAAGGCCTGAGCCATGTATGCCTGGTTAGAAACTCTGTCCCCATTCATAAAATCTCTCCAGAAGATTCTTCCCTTTATCACAACTTTTTTAAGTTGAACATAATTCTAGTACGCATGTGTGTGTGTGTGTGTGTGTATATACACAGACACGTATACCAGATATTTTGACACTTAAAATCTATGGCAAATTTAACCTCTTTGAGCTCCATGAGAATGGTAATCGTGACCATTCTGTTCATCATTTCACAATGTCTGGAACAGCGCTTGCCCAGAATTGACTTCTCAGAAATATGTTTTAATTCATTAAAGGATCGAAGAATGCAACAAATAAATACACTGGTTGAGTTGTGCACACACACACACAAACAGACACACTCTGTCAATGTACATGTGTCAACAGTTAGCACCATGCCTTAAAAATGAGAAATCAATCCTAATAATTAATGTGTATTCATACTTTATACCTATTTTCCTGTTCCTTACAACTACTGCCCTATACTTCTGTATCTATGATTCGATAATTTGACATGTACAGTAAGAAAAACACTGACTGCTAAGTCAGGTTTAAAAATTCACTATTAAAACAATTTTCTTGCCTTTTGCCTTCCTTAAACTGATTTTCAAGTTTCAAATCTCCTAGTCCAAGCTTCAGTATTAACCAGGGAGATAACAAGTACTTTAAAATAGCATTTAATTAAGTTTTATACTCAATATACTTTACTTAGAAGTATTATAAAATAGAACCTTTTATAGAATTTATTTCCTCTTATACTCTAGTGTTGAATCAAGCTCTTAGTGAATATTTTAAACTCTGTCTTCTAGAAGATGTTTTCTTTCTATTGTTTTAGTCAGTAATTTAGTTAAGTCAGATCTATTAAACATTTGTGTGGAATGAGAAGAATCTCAGCGATTCCTTGTGTCTTCAAACCCTATAGCATGGTCTCGCACCAAATGTGATGCTGTCAGTCTTAACCTGAAAGGGTCCAACTAGGAGACCTGCCACACACGCGCTATTCAGTTTTCCGTTCAGGCTTCTAAAGCCCTGCAGAACGTCTAGAGGCAGTGCAAGACCTCCACAGAAAGCCTGCAACCATGAACCCAGCAGGCCTTGAGTGAAACATATGGCATCATAACTCCTCTGGGCTGTGCTCATGCATTAAGAGGAGAGTAGCAGAAGATTCAAGGTACTGTTAGGGGACCAGCCAAGGCCGAAGGAATGCAAGGATTGTTTTGAGAACTCCCAGAGGAGAGACAAAACAAAGAGGATAGCTGTGAACTCCCAAGAAACAGCAGCCTGGCAACCACAGAAAGAAACATGGCTGCTCTTTTTGAACAAAGGCTTGGAGTCAACTATGAATGGAAGAGGCATAAACATTGACACACTTCTCAAATAACATCTGGAGATACGAGACAAAAACATTTCACATCTTCAGAGCGTGCGAAGAAGGGCCCATTACTATTAGCCTCAACCACAAAAGTGAAGAACAAGATATGGCTATTTCATGCAAAAGCAGGAGAAAATGAATCAAAGCCACCATAGAGAGAGAACTACACCTCAGGTTCATACACTAATGCAATTTGAACAAATTCTGACAGAGAAGCACCTGTTTCCCATTTCAGCATTCTGCTGCTGCTGCTGCCGCTGCCGCTAAGTCGCTTCTTCTGAGGGGTGTGCAAAAGAATGCTTGCTAAATATTTTCTTTAATAAAATACCTAATGTTTCCTCATAAGAAGGGAAATACTATCATTTTTGAAGGAATCTATGCTTCTTTAAAAAGTGGTCAGGATGATTTTAAAGAAATGAGGAAATAAAATTCCCAATGTGACGCAAGTGGACATATAAGGAAAGAATGCTCAAATAGTTGTCTTTGGTTTCTTAGACTAATGTCTTCACGTCAAAATGAAGCCAAAGCACACGTCTTTGACAGTGAAATGCTTTCTAATGCTTCTTCCTGAACTTGAAATATAATAATGAGGCTTCCTTTCCACCTCTACCTTCCAAACCATGCTGAAGCCATGCTGCACTCCCAGACACCTGCAAACACACAGACACAAAAGGCAAGAAGTCTTACCAGACCATCACAGTTGCTAATGGCAACAGAGGTTCCCGGAATGTCCACGATGTCACCAACATAAGCACAGTTGGTCTGCAGAGGCTCTGTTTTCCAGATTCTCTCCGAAGCGCTTCCAGGTTGATGGTCATTAACGGGGTCGGTTATATTCCCAGGCACCGGAGATGCCTCATGCCATTCCACAACAGCACCGGGAGCTACCAGCTGAGGGTTGGGCTGCAGTCGCAGATGAAAATCTCTTCCAAACGCCGTGACGTTAAAGAACAACTGCTCAGAGTTGGAAGACACGTCCCTCGTTGACCTCTTTTTGTGAGTTGCAGAAAGAACATGGGAGAGATAGCGTCCTTCAGAATTTGTGCTGACANACAGCACCGGGAGCTACCAGCTGAGGGTTGGGCTGCAGTCGCAGATGAAAATCTCTTCCAAACGCCGTGACGTTAAAGAACAACTGCTCAGAGTTGGAAGACACGTCCCTCGTTGACCTCTTTTTGTGAGTTGCAGAAAGAACATGGGAGAGATAGCGTCCTTCAGAATTTGTGCTGACAGGAGTCACCAGTTCATACTCTCTCTGTCTCTTTATCGGTAAATCTGTAGGGTGAAAAAAGAGAACTGTAGACTCCTGTGTAACAAGAGAAGACAGGAGGCTGTAACACAGGCATCAAGGGCCCACCTCACAAGACCACACCTCAACCTGCGTCATAAACGTCTTCTTGAATCGTCTCCTGAGCAGTACGTTTTGAGAACTCAAATCATTTCTCAAACACACTTATAGAACTCTGTGTTAAATTAATCTTTTTTTTTGATTTTTCAAAAATTTCACTACATGTGAATACTCATTTATGTGTTTGAGACTATGAATAAAATAACTTTCCGTAAGTTGTATCAAGCTCGCTTATAATCAAGACATACACTCAATTAATGTATCATTGACATAACTAATAACTGCTACAGACTTTTAACAAATTGCTACTATGTAGAAGATATTTTTCCTAACTGCTTTAATTTTTTCCTTGTAAGAATCTTAGAATTTATACTTACCACAATAGTCTTGTGGATTAAACACAATGTACTTTATACTATATCTACCACTGGCCTGTAATTTATACACTGGAGTTTATGGTGCTGAAGTTGATACATATTTTTCCACCATTCCAACCCTAATAAGCATACTTCACAGGTGAGGAAACTGAGATTCAGGAGGTGTGTGTCCAAGGTCACATAACTGTGAAGCTCAGCTATATCTTCACATCACACTCCAAAGCCCATACACTTTCTCAGCTTTATCATGTTTGTGTCCCATAAATCACAGAACATTTTCAGCAAATGAGAATGGAGTAAAAAGAACCATCTATAAGTTAAATACACAAGTACTGGTTAGTCAAGAGCAAACAGCACTGTTATTTTGCACCATACTCCTTACACAGGAAAGACTCTCATTTGAATACGAATTCAATATTAAGGGTCCACTTTATAACATGGGTGGCCACTCACATGTTTAACTGAATTGCACAATTAGAACTTAACTGTTTGGCCAAGTTTAGCCAAATGTGAGTATTGTGTCCACTGAAATGCAAACATCCTTGGGAAAGACAACACATTAAATGAACCATTTCTTCCTTAACAGAAACAATTTTGAAGGCAGAAGGAAACATTAGGGCATCAAGGACGAAGAAAGAACACATGGAAAGGAAAATCTAAGAGCTTGAATTTAAAAGTTCCCCACCTTCATAATTCTAGCCTCAGACTAGCCCTGTAGAAATGACAAAGTAGGTATGAAAAAAATTATATGATTCACAGATTCCTCACCTATGGAAGTTTCATGATGCTATCTAATACATTAGCATATCAGACCCATAAGTGAATCTACAATCTATGTTCTTAAAGTGTTTTATAAAATCACTGTGAAAGGTGAAGTCACTCAGTCGTGTCCAACTCTTTGAGACCCCACGGACTATAGCCCACCAAGCTACTCCATCCATGTGATTTTCCACACTGGAGTGGGTTGCCATTTCCTTCTCCAGGGTATCTTCCTGACCCAGGGATCAAACTAGGGTCTTCCACATTGCAGGCACACTCTACCATCTGAGCCACCAGGGAATCCCACACAGTGAAAGTCACTCAGTCATGTCCAGCTCTTTGTGATCCCACAATCTATACAGTCCTTGGAATTCTCCAGGCCAGAATACTGGAGTGGGTAGCTCTTCCCTTCTCCAGGGGATCTTCCCAACCCAGGGATCAAACCCAGATCTCCCGCATTGCACATGGATTCTTTACCAGCTGAGGTACCAGAGAAGCCCCAACAATCACTAAGTTTTCATTATTTTCCTACTTTTTAAATAATTCAAACAACGTGTAAAGTACCAGAAGACAAATGAAGGTCTTTTGCAACATGGAAATTCCTTGAGTGCATGTTTGTTACCGTTATACCACTTATAATGACCAGTGCATTTAAACATAATACCTGTTTTTATCAAGTGTATATAGCAAGTGACGTATTTGTACATATTCACTAGGCAGAGAAGGAGTGAGGAGGGTTATATCACAGAGTAAAGTGAAGCCTGCTTCCAGGAAGCAGAAGCAACCCAGTTCCTGCCTCTCTACAGTCTCTCTATATCATGAAGACCTGCACAGGTGTTGGTGCAATGCACGGACACACAGATTCAGTCTCCCTTACAACCAGATCCATGAGAACGCTTTCATAAATTCTTGCTGAGAGAAAGAACTTTAAATTTGAGAGAACGCACTCAAGTGTCACAGAAGCAGGGTGATGGAGGGGGAAGTTTCCACAGGAAGGGATGAACTGGGTTCTTGGAGGTGGACTGACACAGCCAACCCCAAACTAATTCCTCGAGGATAAGTAATTCCCCATTTAACTCAGTATTCCCAATATCATCTCATACAAGACTTTGTCCTCGCCAGGGTCTCTTATCAGGAGGATGTGTTTACTATGTATGAGTTAGTAATGCTAGTAACTGGAAAACATTTGCTTCATGTCTGCTGATCCACAACACTGACTTAACTATCCACTGCTCAGGAGCATCTTGCCACACCAATGAGTCCAGTTGTAACTCTTTCTTTAACCATCAGTTTACTGTTTCGGGGAAAGAACAACATTTCATTTTAATGCATGGATTTCTCATCTTCATTGAAGGGAATTCACACAACCAAAATCTAGACAATATACTGATGCCTGGATTAAGCAAGTGAACAACTAGAAAATTTAGGAAAAATGCAGGGCGTCTCCTCCACACCCAAGAGGTACCCAGAGTTTCATGCTGACAGTAAGCCATACATCCTAGATTTTCTGGGGTGAATCCATTTTTCCACTGTCAGACAATATGTTCTGAACTTTTATTCAAAATAAAGATGGTATGTTTATATAGAGCTTTGTCTTCCCCAACTCTAAGTGATAAACCATTCCTAAAATGTACACATAAGAAATACTTTTGAAATTAAACTCTGAATGAGTCATTTTCCAGGTGGGAATTAAAGAAAAAGATGCATTTAATATTCCCTCAAGCTACCACCCCGAAGGACAGTAGGTAATAGAACTGACAAGGAGCTACCCAGTCACCTGCCATGTATTACAGAATAAATACCAGGCACTGTGCTTTGTCCTGGGGAATACACCATCTCTAGTTCTTACAACAATCACAGTTGGTAAGTATTATTACCCTTGGTTTAAAAATGAGAGAGCAGACCAAGAAAGCCTGACACATAGCAAACAAGGAGCCAAAGAAAATTTTCAATTCTGATCACCTTGACACTGAAGATCACACTCATTCAGAATAGAGGGAACATCTTGCTGGCAATTGCTAATTGAAGGCCTGAGTTATAAAGGAAAACAAGAATGATGATGGCCTATCTGCAGCCAACAAACCAATTTTTCCTCTACTGCAGCTGCAAAACCTTTGTAAAAGGCTCTTAAATTCTAGGTCTTGGGGAGAAAAATAAAGGGATGGGTGGGGAAAGCTCAAAGTCATCAATGGTAATCTCATGCTACAATCACATATGCAAACCAATGTTAATTTACTGCATTCAGAAATGATACATTTCACAGCACCAAATACTTCCACAAAGCAACACAGCACATGGTCAAGGAACAGACTACAGTGTCAAAAAGCAGCAAGTCTATATGTGAACTTGAGCAAGTTCTTTATTCTAAAGGCTCAGCTTCCTCAATTGTTAACCGCTGCTGCTGCTGCATCGCTTCAGTGTCCAATTCTGTGTGACCCCATAGACGGCAACCCACCGGGCTCTCCTGTCCCTGGGATTCTCCAGGCAAGAGTACTGGAGTGGGTTGCCATTTCCTTCTCCAATGCATGAAAGTGAAAAGTGAAAGTGAAGTCGCTCAGTCCTGTCTGACTTCTAGCGACCCCATGGACTGCAGTCTATCAGGCTCGTCCATCCATGGGATTTTCCAGGCAAGAGTACTGGAGTGGAGTGCCATTGCCTTCTCCAAAATTGTTAACTAGAGGTTAGCAATAGTTATAACATCACAGGAGAGGTTTAAATGAGATTAAAATTTAAAACCAAAGGATTCTGTAAGTTTTAACTATATTAACTTAAATGTAAATGAACAACTTATTAGGATTCTCCAGGCAAGAGTACTGGAGTGGGTTGCCATTTCCTTCTCCAGGGGATCTTCCCAACCCAGGGATCAAACCCAGGTCTCCCACATTCCAGGCAGACATTTTAACCTCTGAGCCATCAGGGAAACCCATTCAAATATTCAGTTCCATTCAGTTCAGTCTCTCAGTTGTGTCCGACTCTTTGCGACCCCATGAATTGCAGTTCGCCAGGCCTCCCTGTCCATCACCAATACCCAGAGCTCACTCAGACTCACGTCCATCGAGTTAGTGATGCCATCCAGCCATCTCATCATCTGTCGCACCCTTCTCCTCCTGCCCCCAATCCCTCCNCCTTAAAAATGAGAAATCAATCCTAATAATTAATGTGTATTCATACTTTATACCTATTTTCCTCTTCCTTACAACTACTGCCCTATACTTCTGTATCTATGATTCGATAATTTGACATGTACAGTAAGAAAAACACTGACTGCTAAGTCAGGTTTAAAAATTCACTATTAAAACAATTTTCTTGCCTTTTGCCTTCCTTAAACTGATTTTCAAGTTTCAAATCTCCTAGTCCAAGCTTCAGTATTAACCAGGGAGATAACAAGTACTTTAAAATAGCATTTAATTAAGTTTTATACTCAATATACTTTACTTAGAAGTATTATGAAATAGAACCTTTTATAGAATTTATTTCCTCTTATACTCTAGTGTTGAATCAAGCTCTTAGTGAATATCTCTGTCTTCTAGATGTTTTCTTTCTATTGTTTTAGTCAGTAATTTAGTTAAGTCAGATCTATTAAACATTTGTGTGGAATGAGAAGAATCTCAGCGATTCCTTGTGTCTTCAAACCCTATAGCACGGTCTCGCACCAAATGTGATGCTGTCAGTCTTAACCTGAAAGGGTCCAACTAGGNCAAAGAATCGGACACGACTGAGCGACTGAACTGAACAGAAATATCCCCATTCAGCTAGAGCTGTACAAGAAGGAAGTCACTTGTGTCCCAGCTCCCCTCGGGCCTCCCCCCTCTCCATTTCCAACCCAAACTCTTGTTTCTGGTGGTTCAGAGGGAGCTTGAACGCCATGACACCAAATGGCCTGCAGTCCAGCCTGGCTCTAGGAACCTATGTTCCATTACCCAAGTCAGAGACTGGGATTCTCTCCCACGAATTGGCTGATTGCCCCACTATAGAGGCAGTCACACAGGCAATTTCCTTTATCAGGTATAAATTCTCAGTATGCAACAATCTGGCCACAAGAATGAAATCAAATAAGCATTTTCAAGATTTGCTCAAGAAGCCGCTCCAACAACAACATTTCCAAATGCTGAGCCAAGGGTAAGAGAATGAATTTCATTAGAAATGACAGGGGCCAGCTGTTCCAAGAGAGATGTGAGTGGGGTGAAGAGTGGACATTAAGAGGACAGCACATGCCAGAGGCCTCACCCAGGCTGTAAACACCAACGGAGATGGGGACACATCTTCTCTCAAAGGCAATTAAAAATTAATCATGATAGCAGGCTGAAATTCTGAATGCAGCCAAATGCCTTTTTCCTCACTTCATCTCCTCTAAGCTCTTATCACCACAAGGCAGAGAAACACTTTGATGTCTTTTACTTTAGTTGCAAACCTATTTTCACAACTCTTGTGGGGGGTTGCTTTTTTTATACTCATTATTAAGGAAGAACAAATACTTGTGAACTTCAAAATTCTTCTCATTTTTAAAAAAAATCTGGCTTTTTCATAAATATTTGTTGCAATTGCACAATGTTTATGTTCAAGAGAGTCATTTAGGAAAGAACAGCACATTCTTTAGCATTCCAGAACATGAAATCAGGTAAGAGGAGATATTTTAAGAAAAGAACAACTATTTTACAGAAATATATCCAAGTATTTTCTTTGTTTGCTGCATCTTAAAATAATCAAATAATAACAGGCTAACAAGTTTTCTGTTTTTTGGTTTTTGTTTTTTTGGTGCTGTGCTCTGTGCATGCTCAGTTACTCAGTCATGGCCAACTCTTTGAGATTCCAAGGACTGTAGCCCACAGGCTCCTCTGTCCATGAGATTTTTCAGGCAAGAATACTGGGGCGGGTTGCCATTTCCTCCTCCAAGAGATCTTCCCACCCAGGGACTGAACCCCCGTCTCTCATGTCTCCTGCATTGCAGGTGGATTCTTTACCACTGCGTCATCTCGGATGCTCCTTTATTAAGTGAGGCCCAAATGCCAAAATCTTAACATTTCAATCTCAGTTTTTAAGAAGCACTTTTACTGGTTACGTTTATCATCATTGGAAACTTTACAGACGCAAGAGAAATACCAAACATTCTAAAAATTAATATTTCTTATACGTCTTACAATTTTTTGATGGATAATACTTTCAGAGACTAATATTGAGTCTAGAATTTAAAGCCAGGAAAAGTAGCATTTATCCCCAGGGCCAAAGGCTGAGGAAAATATGACAGATAAGAAATGTGGATAGCAACTTTAAAGGTTTTCACTGAAATGTTACTTGTAATTATTTTTTCCAAATCTAAAATAGTCTGGTTCATGGTTTGACAAAAAGTACAAAAAAACCATCTGATATGAAATAACCAACCTTAACTCCATCTGAAGACTTGATCTCTCTTTGCCATGTGATGTATTTACACATTCCAGGAATTCAGACACAGACATCTTGGGGGTCCGTTCCTCTGCTGGCCACAGCCACCAGTTCCCATCAAGGTGCTGGAAGTCCTCACAGCTGTGGTGTTATTGGACATTTGTGACTCCCAGCATCCATCCCCTCTTGTTCTTTAACTGAACCTCAGTTTTCCCTCAGGTTAACTGTCTCACGCTCCACCCTCAGTCCCTGTACATCCAGAATGAAACATCTCAATCCAGGCTAACCTGAGCACTGCCTCACTGAGCACCAGGCATGGCTTGAAAATAAGTTGTTTGGGGTTTTTTTTTGCAAGAGCCTGGCACATGCACATCTAATTAATACTGGTAAAGACAACAAAAAGGAACTTTTCCATGTGTCAGCAGCAACCCAATTCCCTCCAGCCCAAGATACAACATTTTGGACTCTTTTTGACTGCTCCATTTCTTTTCTCTGGGATGTTAGAGCCAATGGCCAAGGAGGAGGACTGTCAATAGGTAATATTGTGGTGAAGGATCTGCAAGCATGGGGTTCAGGAGAGGGCTCCATGCTTAGGTAGCTAGGATGTAAATCAGGAAACTGAGTGGACTGTCGTGACGGGGGCAGCTCTGGTGGACACACATTCACTGAACGGTTTTCCACACCTAATGATACAAAAACGACACATGACTCAAGGCGAGTGGCCAATAAAAGCTCTACCGGAAACTACTACTGAAGCTGCCAGGACAGAAGTGTCTTGTCTAGTGGGGTGAAAGGTAGGCTGATAGCCTAGAGCTGCTGGTGATGGTCTTTGCCACAACTTGGATCTTGGATGGTCACAATCTTATGTTACTAGAGAAATAAAGCCAACGCAAAGGAAAAATGAGCGAGAAAGAAAGAGAGAAGGAAGAAAGAGAGGAAGGGAGAAAAGGGACAGGGGAGAAGGAGAGGCAGAGGAGGAATGAGGGGAGAGAGAGATTGATGTTTGACATTATTTGAGACCTAAATCCAGCTATGCCTGACTTTGATTATCTGATCAACTTTGTCTTCCTTAACCACTATCAACTGGGTTCCTGTTTTTTGCATCCCAAGGAGTTATGATTAATATAAGAACTTTTGCTCAGTGAAATGGGAAAAAAGGGTTTCAATAAATAAAGTGAAATAAAGAAACAATTATGTCCAGTATATACAAAATATAGTTGGTATGAAATCTACATGGAATAACTGTTTCTGCACTATTCCTTATTCAACTCCTCCTTCTACTACTATATTCCAATGAGTTAAGCAACACTATGTTGAAATGCCAACATGAAGCTAATACATGAAAATAGAACTCTTAAAGAGCTGTCACATGGTAAGTTGAGTGGCTGGATAGCATACAAGTCCATGACACACTAAATTAAGGTACCTGGAAAGCCATGGTGGCGGGCAGACCTATCAGAAATGTGGGGATTAGTGTGAGGCAGCTCTTCTTGAGTAAAAGTGTTTTTTAAAAAGCACAAGGCTAAGACATACCCATAGGTAATAGGTAGTAATAATATGTATTATTCTAGCTGGCTCACCATGTAGCAACATTGTATGAATCCTTTAAAACTCTATGAAATAGAATACTTCTGTCACATACAAGACAAGGACATTTTTACAGGTTAAAGTCATCAGCTAGAAAGTGGTACAGTCAGGATTTTAACCCACAACCACACAGTGAAAAGCATCTGTGCCACTGACCATTTGACAGAGAAGAGGAAATGAATATTAGTTGGTCCTCTAAGAAAAGACTCTTGAGAGTCCCTTGGACTGCAAAGAGATCAAACCAGTCAATCCTAAAGGAAATCAATCCTAAATATTCATAAGAAGGACTGATGCTAAAGCTGAAGCTCCAACACTTTGGCCCCCTGATACGAAAAGCCCACTCATTAGAAAAGACCCTGATACTAGGAAAGATTGAAGGCAGGAAGAGAAGGGGACGACTGAAAATGATATGGCTGGATCATCTCTGAGAATCACTGACTCAATGGANAAGAAGGACTGATGCTAAAGCTGAAGCTCCAACACTTTGGCCCCCTGATACGAAAAGCCCACTCATTAGAAAAGACCCTGATACTAGGAAAGATTGAAGGCAGGAAGAGAAGGGGACGACTGAAAATGATATGGCTGGATCATCTCTGAGAATCACTGACTCAATGGACACGAGTTTGAACAAGTTCTGGGAGATGGTGAAGGACAGGGAAGCTTCGTGTGTTGCAGTCCATGGGGTCACAAAAAGTTGGACACGACTGAGTGACTGACCAACAAATCATACACTCATTAGATTTTAGATTAAGGAGTGTTACTGTACTTGTAAAAAACAAAGGATATTACATATAAAAGAAAGAGAATGCAAATTCACATGAATAATCATTTCAATCATTCTTTTATCTTTATTTGTGTGCATTAGTACATTAATACAAAAATATATGTATTAAAGATGAAAAAAATTGCAGGCAATGTGATTTATCATTCAAGAATTTGAAGATCCATATGATTAATCTTATTTTACTTTCTAAAAGTTTCCTAAATACTCTTTTTGTTTTATCGGTCACTTTGAGAACAAGACTATTTCATGCTGCTCACAATTTGTTCTAAATTCCAAAAAGATTCATCATGCTGAATTTGTGGCACTCATTTTTATACACAAGATACTAACATTTTACCACAAATCTCTCCTAGAGCTTTACAGTGAGTCAACAAAATGTGTAAACATATTCGGAAAATTAGGATGGATCAATTACATGTGGGAACAGAGATTCCTAAGCTAGGAAACTCCTCACTCTTTGCTAGGCATTCTAAAGAATATACATCTCTCAAATTCTTTTCTAGGCAGTGGACAAGTCGTCCTCCAGTACTGATAAAATTACAAAACCTTCTCATAATATGAAAGTGAAAGGGAAAATCGCTGAGTTGTGTCTAACTCTTTGTAACCCCTGGACTATACTGTTCATGGAATCCTCCAGGCCAGAATACTGGAGTGGGTAGCCTTTCCCTTCTCCATAACGGTTCACATTTGGATGTACTTGATAACTAAAAAAAATGATTAATTCATTGCATCTTTAAGAGACTAATAACCAGATACTTAAAAATTATGTTCAAACATCAAGAAGAGCAGAACCACATCTAAAATTAAAATACTTTAAATCAACACTTTCCTATATAGCGCTAGTCAGAATTCGGGTCTTAGAAACTTCTTCAAAAGTCACTTGTCAAAATGCACCCTGTTAATTTGGTTTTACTCAGGAATCAGCTTCTAGGACTCTCTCCAGAAGTAGTCATTAGAAATGTGAACAATAATCTACATGCAACACTGTGTGGCAACAGTCACTATCATAAGAAGGTGGGGGCCATTAGGGAAATGACCACATAAATTAAGGTTCATTAATAGATGGGGAAACAGTGGAAACAGTGTCAGACTTTATTTTGAGGGGCTCCAAAATCACTGCAGATGGTGACTGAAGCCATGAAATTAAAAGACGCTTACTCCTTGGAAGGAAAGTTATGACCAACCTAGATAGCATATTCAAAAGCAGAGATGTTACTTTGCCAACANATATTATTATCAACAGCTTCAAAAAAAGACCATGGACTTTGGAGGGACATTTTATAAGACACACTCTGTGATCCTCAGTCTCCTCACCCATAAAATGGGAGTAAGTCCTTTATCATCAGGCAATACCGAGGTTTTAGATGTTATCTGCAAAAGGCCTAACATATCTTACACAAGAGCAGAATGATTTTAAAACAGATGGTATAAGAAAAGTCATCAGAGGGATTATTCAAAGCTGGCAAAAATTTTAAAGAGAAAACTTTCCATCATCTGTACTTTATTTTTCTCTTCTTTGTAGCATTCTTACACTTTCTCTTCTAATCAAATGTGTTTCACCTAACCTTGCAGAAATTGATTTCATTTGATTATCTCCGTATCTTCTTCCAGTCCCTCCATCACCTTTCAAGTACCTGCCAGTGGCTTGTCCAAAGACAGATAATAAATTGACACCTGAAAAGTCCAACTGCAGGACAATTTTTACATCACTACAATTCAGCCTGAGGAAAGTGACTCCCTCCTCTGTAAAGAGGAAGAGAAGAATAGAAATGTCCCTGGACCACCAATTACTTCTTTAACCATCAATGGGAGACATTTCAGAAACAATATTTTGCTTAGCTTACTCCATTCCCTACCAAGATAAGAGTGACATCTGAGAATAAGGCTTACCTATTTGCACCATTTCTTCATTACCAGCCTGGAAAGGAGGGGGGAAAGTAAGAAAAAGAAACAGTTACTGGGTTTCATCTTATCACCTCATGCGTTTTATTTCTACCATTAATGCTTTTCAGGAGCTGACTAACCAGGCGACGCTGGAGACTGGGATCGGTGCCTAACCGCTGCACCCTGGTTTGCAGAAGGTCGCTGTGACGGGGAACACGGGCCAATGCAACAGCAATTTGGGACAAGGTGTCGTTTGCTCGTTTTAACTTGTAACATTTACGAAGCCAGCAAAAATAAATCCTGACACTCAATATTCTTTTTGGAAAACTCCAGATATTGGGTCAGGAGTAGAAAAGAAAGTCTCCGAATTTATACGTGCAAAACAGAAGTCTAAATCCTGATTGATCACATTTGAGGTCAGGCAGCAACTAGAACGAGTCTCTTACTTTTTCACCCTATGGTCAGATCAAGCAGACCAAGCAACGCTACAAAAAACTCACGGAGAAATTCTGTACCCAGAGCCCCAGCGGCCCTGCGCTGCTGTGACTGACTACACAGGGCTCGGCTCGTCCCGCCGAGCCTTCTCAAGGACTCTTCTGAGAGCATCGGGCTTCACCTTGAGGCTCCAAAGGGTGGGGGCTGGGCCGAAAAGAAACAGAGCAGTACTCAACTTCGCTTTAAAAAGAGGAGGAGTTGTGTTGAGGGGGAGGGGAGAAGAGCGGCCGGCGCCTCCAGCCTCTCTGCCCAGGAAAACGCAGGGCAGGAAACGTCCCCGGGGGCCCCCCTCCCCAACTGTCAAACCCCAGCCCGGCCGCGGTACTCCCAGGACACGTGTCTACTGGATCGCTCCCTGTCCGGCCCAAGGATTTCCTGAAACCCCCGCCTCCGGCTGCCCGAAAAAAGCTGTGAGTCAGGGAGCAGGAGAGAAAGCCCCGCGAACTCGACTCTGGCTGCTGCAGTCGGAGCCCTGGGATCCTGGACCCAGCGTCCAGAACTTCATTCAAGCGCCCACACCGCCCTCCGGAAAAGGGAAACCCAGATGGCCCGGCAAGGATGCGAACTGGCTGCAGTCGGGTCACCGGGAATTGTTCAGAATGCAGCAAAGTGAAGCCCGAGGGGTGACAAGCCTGGGCTCCCATGCAATGTAACCCCCCTCCACGCCCGAAAGCCCCGCACGCTGTGCCCAGCCCTCGAAAACACCGACCGTGAAGGCACCAGATAACAGGGAAAGGGTGGGAGGGGGGAGGAGGAGAGAGAGGAGGGGAAAGAGGGGGAGGAACTGTTTCGGGGAAAAGGTTGGGTTTGAATTTTTTATTGTTATTATTTTCCACTTACTTGTCCATCAGCTGAAGTCTTAACCTCTACCAGAGCGGCTGCTATCAACCAAAGTGACAGGAGAACCATCACGAGTCGAGTTCACTTTTCAACTGCTGGGCAAAGCAAATGCCCAGAGCAAAACCTTCCCCCCCAAAGTAAGTTTCTTGGAAAAAAGGAAAAAAAAAAAAAAATATGCAGAATTAAAAAAAAAACAAAAAACTGATCTTCCGTGCTTGGCTTCAATGAAAATGAAATCTGAGCCCTGAGCCTGGCCCCCTCTGCTCCGCAGTTCTTTCCACTTCACCTTCTCACCCCGTCCTCCCAAACAGAGTGTTCAGGAGAGAAGGTGCTGCGAGCCGGGCACGGGCTGCGCCGGCAGAGTCGGGGGGGAGGGAAGAGGGGCTTCCAACTATCTCTGTCCGCAGCCGCTTTTTTCTAGGCTTTTCGCGCACCGTGGGTCCCTAAGGTTAGCGCTGAGAATGCTTGGGTCCCCAGGAGCACGGCAGGGGGAAGTATTAGCGAGAGAGACGGACGAGCGAGCGGGAGCGGGAGAAAGAAGCAGGGAGAGGGCGCCTCCGCGGCTCGCTCCGAGGTGGGGGCGGGAGGAGCCGGAGGGGAGGAGGCAGGCGGAGGAGTGGGAGGAGTGGGCCGCTCGCCGGCTCCCGTGGCTCGCCGAGCGGTCGTCTGCTCGCTGCCGGCGACCCGCGGGGCGCTAATAAGTCGGCCGGAGCCCCCGCCTCGACCCGCGCCCGGGCGGCCCCTCCCGCCACGGCGCCCACGTCACGCGGGGCCCGGGCCCGCGCCCCCCGCGCGCCCGCCGGGACGGCCCGGGGCGGGCGCTGCAGGCGCGGGGAGGCGTGGGGAGGACGGTCGGTGCCCGCGGCCGGCCCCAGGCAGGGTCTGGCTTTGAAGCCGCACGGGGGCCGGGTGGGGAGGCAGGGCGGGGGCGCGGGGGGCGCTTAAGTGACCGGGGTTTACCGCCCGCACCGTTCCCCATCCCGGAATCTTCTCTTTCCCCGCGACGGGGCGGAGGAGATCTCGGTGGCTATCCCAGGGGAGCCTCTGGCCCCGCCTGGAGGGACCGGCTTTGAGTTCATTCTAGGAATCGGGAGGGTCCGAGGGTCGGCCCTGGGCTTTAGGAAATTCACCTCCTGCTACCTTGCCTGCTCTCCCAGCTGGGTCTCCCGGGGAGAACACCCCTCCCCCCCAGCTCCCGCCCTGGAACCTNATCCCAGGGGAGCCTCTGGCCCCGCCTGGAGGGACCGGCTTTGAGTTCATTCTAGGAATCGGGAGGGTCCGAGGGTCGGCCCTGGGCTTTAGGAAATTCACCTCCTGCTACCTTGCCTGCTCTCCCAGCTGGGTCTCCCGGGGAGAACACCCCTCCCCCCCAGCTCCCGCCCTGGAACCTCCAGGTTGTCAGGACTCAGTCGTCTCCCCTCCGCACACCAGCCCCCTACCGCGTTTGGTGGGGATGGTTCCCACCCCCTTTCAGTTCTTGTTTACGCCGTATTCGGTTGTATTAGTTTTAAACGTTGCCATGTCTCTTCCTTGAGTCACCCGAGTGCTTCCGTTTATCACTGGAGTACACAGGCCTAGGCGTCTCTTCCTCTCACCAAGATTAAGTTATCAAATGATTGCTGCCCTTTGTGGCCCGGACCTTACTGGGAGGAGACAGAGCCAACCTGAGCTCCAGAGACTTGAGAAGTGTTTGCTGGAATCCAGGGACAGGCCCTAGGAATCCTAGGGCAGACTCTCATGGGTGCTTTCCAGGGAGCAAGAGAGGTGGAAAAGGAAATATTTCCAACTTCTACTGACCGATTTCTGACACTCCCTCCCCAGCTCAGACCATGAGAGAAGAATGAATAGGCACAAATCTAGGTATAATTTTCAAGACTTTCACTGGAAGGAGTCTCACAGAAACCTGTTTAAAATAACATGTGTAGAAGTTACTGGGTGTTTTGCTAAGAAATGCTTCGGTAAGTCATAGTTCCTTTTCTTCTCAGAAAACATGGTGTGAGTTTAGAGGGAATACTTCAAATTCCTTATTTAAAGGTTGCATCTTTAGCATACACACGGAGGGATTTGTGTTTACTGCTGTGTTATCTACTAAGTCTTCTCAGAATCGAAGATACAGGACACTCACACGTTCAAGTGAGAAACCGAACAACTGAATGGCCCCACCAGTAATGGGTTAATTAGTTAGTGATTAGCTGTGAATTATAATTAGACTGCAGCACTGAAGTATCTCTAAATTACTTTTTCCTTCAATTAAAGCCTTAAGCATTTTGCAACCTACTGTCTGGGAATGTTTTGCTGAATTCTGTGCCTATTTTTACTTATTAAAAAGAAATAATCTCATGTTCTATAAAATAAAAATTATGTCAATTTATGCTTGACAATGAACTTCTCTGGTGGCTCAGACGGTAAAGCGTCTGTCTGCAATGCAGGAGACCCGGGTTCAATCCCTGGATTGGGAAGGTCCGCTGGAGAAGGAAATCACAGCCCACTCCAGTATTGTTGTCTGGAAAATCCCATGAGCAGTGGAGCCTGGTAGGCTACCGTCCATGGGGCCGCAAAGAGTAGGACAAGACTGAGAGACTTCACTGTGCTGACAATTGGGGCTTCCATAGTAGCTTAGCAGTAAAGAATCCACCTGCAATGCCAGAGACCCAGGAGACATGGGTTCGATTCCTGGGTTGGGAACATCCCCTGAAGGAGGAAATGGCAACCCACTCCAGTATTCTTGCCAGGAAAATCCCATGGACAGAGGAGCCTGGTTGGCTACAGTCCATGAGGTTGCAGAGTCAGACACAACTGAGCGCATGGGCATACACACACCACACACACATGCTAATAAGTAAAAGAATATTAGTGTACAAATCAGAAACTCTGTGTTCTAGGCCCAGCGAACAGCTGTCTGACCTTGACAAATCACTAAAACTCTATTTTGGTTTTCCCTCTACGAGATAATTCAGCTCTAAAATTATCTAATTTTAAGTAATAACTAGTTTTTTAGTTAGCCATGGGATTACAGTTAATTTACTACAGTTCAAGCGTTTGTCATCATCATAATTCCTGCATAACAAGCAATTCAAGCAACTTTCATAAAAGGAATGGCTTTAGATATTCTTGGCCATGATCATGGAAAGAAATGTATTCTACACTGTGCCCCAGTAAAAATTTTCATGATTCAGTGCTTACTGCATGCAACCCTGATATTTTCTATCCTATTTGTTTTACTTTGTTTCCCACATACTGTTTGGGATCCACTTCATTGATTTCACAACCCAATGAGTTCATGACCCTGATTCTGACAAACATTAATTTGCGAGTATATAATAAGTTTAATATTTCTTGGATTCTAAATAAGTTGAATTCTTATTAATAATTTTCTTCCAATATACAAAGTTTCCCAAAGTGTGTACTGGAATGTTAGATGTTTTACCAAAAAAAAAACCAATTCTCCGACAGTTTGTAAAATGCTCATATGAAGAAAATGAAATGGGTTTCTTTGTTTCAGAAATGCATAGGGACTTTAATATCCTAAGCTCATGGAGAGTCTTCAAGAGAGGGAGCATGCTCTGGTCCTCTTACTGATGTAATCACAGAATGCTTTTTCCTCCTGCTTTATCCTCTGAGGAACTCACTTGCAGAAATACCATCACAAAGACCAACTACTAGAGTAAAGTAAATTTTGAGATAGGTAGGATTCACGTACAGATTCCATTTTACTGTTCTCAACTCTAAAACCAGTTTACTAATACTGCTTTTGCAAAATTCATGAAAATTAGCATAATTTTTCATGTAAACTATCGAGCACATGGTCTAGAACATTCAGTTCAGTTCAGTCGCTCAGTCGTCTGACTCTTTGCAACCCCATGAATCACAGCACGGTAGGCCTCCCTGTCCATCACCATCTCCCAGAGTTCACTCAGACTCACGCCCATCGAGTCAGTGATNCAGTCATCCAAGATCTGCAGTATACATGAAGGCTCACCTTTATCTTTGTACACTGTATGTATCTGAAAAAATATATAGTGACACATATCCATCATTATAATATTATACAGAGTATTTTCACTGCCCTAAAAATCTTCTATCCTCCACCTGTTCATCCCTCCTACCCATGGCAACCACTGATCTCTTTTATAGTCTCCATAGTTTTGCCTTTTCCAGAATGTCATATAGTTGAGGTCATACAGTGTGGAGCTTTTCCAGGTTGATTTCTTCTACTTAGAAATATATATTGAATTTCCCTCTATGTCTTTTCATGACTTGATAGCTCATTTCTTTTTAGCACTGAATAATATTCCGTTGTCTGAATGTACTGCCATAATTTATCTATTCAACTACTGAAGGATAACTTGGTTGCTTCCAAGTCTTGTCAGTTATTAATAAAACTGCTAAAAACATCCATGTACTGGTTTACATGTGGACGTACATTTTCTGCTCCTTTGGATCAATACCAAGGAGCATGATCAAAGCATCATATACTAAGAGTATTTTTATTAGTTTTGTAAGGTACTGCCAATCTGTCTTCCAAAGTGGCAATGCCGTTTTGCACTCTCGCCAGCAATAAATGAGAGTCTCTTTTCGTACTGCATCTCACCAGCATTTGGTGCATCCTGTTCCATATTTTGGCCATTTTAATAGGTGTGTAGTGGTATCTCGTTTTTTTAATGTGTATTTCCCTGATGACATATGAAAAAGAACATCTTTCCCCATGCTTATGTGCCATCTGTTTATTTTATTTAGTGAGGTGTCTGTTAAAAGTTTGGGGGCCATTTTTACATAGAGTTTTTTTTGTTTTCTTTTTGCATTTTTTAAAGTTCTTTGTATATTTTAGATAGCAGTCCTTTATCTTTATTTTTGCACCAAAAAAGACTTTTGTAAATATTTCCTCTAAGTCTGTGGCTTGTCTTGTCATCCTTTTGACCTTGACTTTCACAGAGCATAAGTTTTTAATTTTAATGAAGTACTTTCCCATGCTTTTAATATATTTAATAACCTTCTGCCAATACTGATTAAATATATTTTTTTCATTGTTTCATATAGTCAAATAAATATGAGAAACTCACTACTTACCTTTGTTTCAAATGTAAGTACATAACTTTACTACATCATAATTGACTAGATTTATATCCACCTCCCTCTCTAAACTGCAAGATCCTTGAGGGCATTGACCTCTGCTTTATTCACTCTCAATTACAAGTTTCTGGCACATTTCCATCCCACAGAAGTTGCAGGGTGCTTTAACTACTCTACCCCAAGCAAGTCTGGGGAAAATCATGCCCTTTTTTCCCAATCTAGTGTTAAGTTGGAGAAAACTCTTGAGAGTCCCTTGGACTGCAAGGCGATCCAACCAGTCCATCCTAAAGGGAATCCGTCCTGAATATTCATTGGAAGGACTGATGCTGAAGCTGAAACTCCAATACTTTGGCTACCTGACGCAAAGAACCAACTCATTTGAAACGACCCTGATGCTGGGAAAGATTGAAGGCGGGAGGAAAAGGGGGCGACAGAGGATGAGATGGTTGGATGGCATCACTGACTCAATGGACATGCATTTGAGTAAACTCTAGGAGTTGGTGATGGACAGGGAGGCCTGACGTGCTGCAGTCCATGGGGTTGCAAA
>SJYA01001024.1:467808-482242 GCA_006410615.1 Neotragus moschatus
CATGAAAGTGAAAAGTGAAAGTGAAGTCACTCAGTCGTGTCGACTCTTGGTGACCCCATGGACTACAGCCCACCAGGCTCCTCCATCCATGGGATTTTCCAGGCGAGTACTGGAGTGGGGTGCCATTGCCTTCTCTGAACAAGAGTACATAAAAAACTTCAAAAGTCAATAATAGCGACTTCCCTGGTGGTCCAGTGATTAAGAGTCTGCCTTGTAATGAACCAGGAACCAGGAAGCACCAGTTCAATCCCACATGCCATGGAGACTAAGCCTGTGTGCCACAACTACTGTGGCCATGTTCTCTAGAGCCCGTGAGATGCAACAAGAGAAGCCACCGCAATGGGAAGCCCGCACGCTGCAATGAAGAGTAGCCCCTGCTACCCGCAACCAGAGAGAGCCCACCCACCTCAACAAAAACCCAGCAAGACCCCCGCCAAAAACAAAACAAATACAATGATTTTAAAAGTCAACAACAACCCAATTGAAGAGAAGCAACCCAACTGAAAAACAGGGCAAAGATTTGAACAGACACTTCACAGAAGAAGACATACAAATGGCCAATGAGGACATAGGAAAAAGCCCAACCTCATCAGTGATGGACAGGAACGTGAATTAAAAGCACTGAGATGCCGCTGAGATGACTAAGTAAAGGAGATTGACAGCCCCAAATGCTGAAGGCACGGAGCCACCAAAATCTCAGGGGTGATATAATCACTTTGGAATACTAGTGGCTTCTTACAAAATCAAACACACAGCTGCCCTGAGATGCAGCAATTTCACTCCTAGGGCTCCTTCATTTGCTCCCTCCCAGGAAATGCTGTCTTGAGCTGCTTGTGGTTCATTGTCTGAAACTATTGCTTTATGTGTTTCCCCACTCCCCAGGTTTTAGTTGTTTAAAACGGTTCTGTAAATCCCAGTTCAGTTCAGTCGCTCAGTCGTGTCGCACTCTTTGTGACCCCATGAATCACAGCACGCCAGGCCTCCCTGTCCATCACCAACTCCCAGAGTTCACTCAGACTCACGTCCATCGAGTTGGTGATGCCATCCAGCCATCTCATCCTCTGTCGTCCCCTTCTCCTCCTGCCCCCAATCCCTCCCAGCATCAGGGTCTTTTCCAATAAGTCAACTCTTTGCATGAGGTGGCCAAAGTATTGGAGTTTCAGCTTTAGCATCAGTCCTTCCAAAGAACACNCCATCGAGTCAGTGATGCCATCCAGCCATCTCATCCTCTGTCGTCCCCTTCTCCTCCTGCCCCCAATCCCTCCCAGCATCAGGGTCTTTTCCAATGAGTCAACTCTTTGCATGAGGTGGCCAAAGTATTGGAGTTTCAGCTTTAGCATCAGTCCTTCCAAAGAACACCCAAGACTGACCTCCTTTAGAACTGGTTGGATCTCCTTGCAGTCCAAGGGACTCTCAAGAGTCTTCTCCAATACCACAGTTCAAAGGCATCCATTCTTCAGCGCTCAGCTTTCTTCACAGTCCACCTCTCACATCCATACATGACTACTGGAAAAACCATAGCCTTGACTAGACGGACTTTTGTTAGCAAAGTAATGTCTCTGCTTTTCAATATGCTATCTAGGTTGGTCATAACTTTCCTTCCAAGGAGTAAGTGTCTTTTAATTTCATGACTGTGATCACCATCTGCAGTGATTTTGGAGCCCAGAAAAATAAAGTCTGACACTGTTTCCCCATCTATTTCCCATGAAGTTATGGGACTGGATGCCATAATCTTCGTTTTCTGAATGTTGAGCTTTAAACATTACTCTTAATATTATTATTTCTTTAATCATGGCATTATTGATTAGGAATTAAGATGCCAACATTTCATACATATAAAATAGAGCATGGTACACAGCAGACACTCAAAGAATATTTGTTGTACGAATGAGGGTATGAATATTTACTGTATCTACTTAACAGGAGTTTCTCTGGTGGCTCAAATGGTAAAGAATCTGCCTACAATGTAGAAGACTTGAGTTTGATCCCTGCATGGGGAAGATCCCCTGAAGAAGGGAAATGGCACCCCACTCCAGTATTCTTGCCTAGAGAATCCCATGGTCAGAGGAGCCTGGTGAGCTATAGTCCAGGGAGTTGCAGAATCAGGCCTGACTGAGTGACCAACAGTAACTAACTTAAGAGAGTGAAATGAACTGGGTTTCTTTTCCCCTAACTGTCAGAGAACAAGCAACAAGCAGTTTTCATCTTGGACCTTTTTTTTTTTTTTGCCAGAGTTTTGGGACTCCCCTTGAGAGCACAAAAATTAAACAGGAAAATTTATTAATATAAGGGTCTAGAAATTAGAAATGGAAAAGCCCTACTAGGTAATCTAGTTTGTGCTTTGGCTAGCAGTTGAGGCAGTGTTGTTCCCACAGCCTTTTCCTACAGAGGAAAATCAGTATCTTACAAGGGTAAATTGGGACTTTGGGATTTTTATTCAATCATTTGCTTTTAGAAAAATAATTTCACTATGGGGCAAAACGTGAAGAAAAAATATTTATCATTTGTCTTGGTTTTCCTTTTTTTCTTGATTTAAGAATATTCATTTCATCCTTATCTTTGACTGTCACCATAATTAGCCTCTTTGCTTGTTAAAGTGTGGCTTATCAATTAACATGTTTAACTGTTTATACTTAACTAATATAAACAGATAACTTTGTCTACCCTCCATTGTTTTTATAATTTTCCTCTTTTTTCCTCAAGTCTGTGGAGTATTTGTGCTTGGAAATTCTGAATGATAATAGAAAATGGGGTTTAAACAGAAATAAGGGAGAAATTAAAATTTAAAATTCTTCCAAATGTTCCTTGATATGATTCCAAAAGGGTTCCTGGACCCAATTCCAACTACGTGTGTTTGGAGGCCTCCCCACATCAACAAGCAATTCCAGGGCACCAGCAGGCTGTCCAAGAATTCAGTTCGATTCTGACACTATACATCTAAAGGTTGCATCAGATTCCTCAGATAAAGAGCTCTGTCTTACTATACTCTCCTCCACTTCAGACATCAAAGGGAAGCCCAGATTGTTACCTGTGCTTCTAACTGATGGGCTAGAACCGGAGGTAACTATGACTCCCTCCAACTCAGTATGCCAGTCCCAAATGCAGGATATTCCATGTACCTCTGACTCAGTTCAGTTCAGTTCAGTCGCTCAGTCGTGTCTGACTCTTTGCGACCCCATGAATCCCAGCACGCCAGGCCTCGCTGTCCATCACCAAATCCCGGAGTTCACTCAGACTCACGTCCATCGAGTCAGTGATGCCATCCAGCCATCTCATCCTCGGTCATCCCCTTCTCCTCCTGCCCCAAATCCCTCCCAGCATCAGAGTCTTTTCCAATGAGTCAACTCTTCGCATGAGGTGGCCAAAGTACTGGAGCTTCAGCTTTAGCATCGTTCCTTCCAAAGAAATCCCAGGGCCGATCTCCTTCAGAATGGACTGGTTGGATCTCTTTGCAGTCCAAGGGACTCTCAAGAGTCTGACTTACTATAAATCAAGAGGTTCCCACCACTTCTCAGGTTTGAATAATTTGCTAGAATGGCTCAGAGAACTCAGAAAAACCTGTTCATTCCGTGGGCACGGTTGATCATTGGCCACTGGTGATAGATTCAACCTCCAGGCCTTCTCCCCCACTCCCACAGGTGGAACAAGCTAGACTGAAAGTTCCTCTCCGATAACATGGTTCTCCTGGCAACCAGCCCCCACCTTTGAACGGGATCAAAAAGTCACCTTTCCAGAAGTGTTCTGAGGAGCTAAGCATGAGAGACTAAATATTATTTCATTGCTCCTTTTGCCCAAGGGTTTTGAAAGCTATAAGCCAGGAACTATGGATGAGAACCAAATATATGTGAGAGGACCAAATATACATTTCCCCTATAATTTACAGTTTGGTAATGACATGACCTAGTAGTTATAGCTATTTTTATTACAGAAGCCTTCAGAATTATCATCAGATTACTTTGCATTGATTCCATGGTTTTCCTCTTGGTAGCTCTAGGAATTCTAAAATAGTAGAATTCGAGATAAAACAGATGAGTATGTAAAATTGTGGAACAGAGTTGATGTATTCTCATGGAGAGACAGAGGTTCAAAATCAGAGATGTGGCATAGTGCTTTTCACATGGCAGGCCATTCCATAAATGTACAATAAACTTAGTTAACTGACTCCTACTAATTATACCAACACTTGTATTTTGAAGTGCCATCAAATTTATTGACTTCAGAATTGTGCTTTTTTTTTTTAAATAACTGTCAATTCAATGCTACAAAACATTTGGGAGGTGCCTCATAATACCCTTTGTACTGTGAATTAATTACCATTTTAAAATATTAGAATAGGATTCACCATTTTCAATGAGGCTCAGTAGGATTTACTGAAGGAGAGACTCAGCAAATTAGCAGTTACTGCTCATAAATTGGATTCTCTTATAAAAGGAGAATATAGATTACCTTCCAGTCAGAAATTTACTTAAGTGTTCTACATTTACACTAGAATGAAAGCAAGATGAAAAGGGTTTTTATGGGGGCAAAACTATATTAAAATTACATTTGAGAGAACCCTTCTACTTAAGACTTATTACTGTTAGTTAACAAAGCAATTTCTGTAGTAAACTTGATTAGATTTTTGAGATTAGGATACTCCACTTTTTATGCTGTCTGAAAGCAGAGAGTCAGAAGTCTTCTGGGTATTTAATCCAATGACTACACAGAAAACTACAATTCTGCNTGATTCAGTAGATCTACTATGGAAATTTGGCATCCATAATTTTCCAAAGTTTCACAAATAATTCAGTCTAAACTGTGTCCAAAGGCATGCTGCTTAAACTTTTATGTACCTAATAAATGCAGATTCTGATTCAGTAAGTTTGGGCTGAGTCAGTTCTAACAAGTTCCCCAGTGATGGTGACATGGCTGCTCTTCAGAAAACACTGAATTGACAGACCCCAGGACTTACTATTCATAGATAATTACAGAAAATAGAAGCCATTTGACATTAAAACCAGGCATGAGCTATTTAGAATAGCATCTAATTTTGTCCCCTATTCCTTACTAAACATCCATTACACACAATCAACATATAATTCAGAACTGGGTAGAAATAAATGCAAGAAAGCATCTTTGTGGCATTGATTAGAAAATTAAATGTCCTTTTACTCAAGAATCATGTGTTTTCTTACACAGCAAGCACATTAAATAAAACCAGTTTAAGGAAGTTTAATTATTAATTTAAAAAAATCACAGTCCACAGTCTATGATGATGCTCAGAAATGTCTGGTGCCCACAGGAACGTGGGACCAACATTTCCTTTTGCAGTGCTACACATCTGATCTGCCTATGACCGAGCATGGGGAAATGCTCACAATGAGCTCTCCATTAGCACTTTACCCAAAATGAGCATCAGAATTCAGGGAACTGTCTGAGATCATTCATATTTAGGAAAATGAAGATGAAAGACTTAGTTGATGCTGATATTGAAAGACTAACTGCAAGGCACTCTTTAGGACTGTAGCTGTTTTTGTTCAGTCGCTCAGTTGTGTCCGTCTCTCTGCCACCCCATGGACTGCAGCACACCAGGGTTCCCTGTCCTTCACAATCCCCCAGAGCTTGCTCAAACTCATGTCCATTGAGTCAGTGATGTCATCCAATCATCTCTTCCTCTGTTGTCCCCTTCTTGTGCCTTCAACTTTTCTGGCATCAGGGTCTTTTCCAATGAATCGGCTTTTCACATTAGGTGGCCAAAGTATTGAGCTTCAGCTTCCGCATCAGTCCTTCCAATGAATATTCAGAACCTAATATTTCTTTTAGGATGGACTGGTTTGATCTCCTTGCAGTCCAAGGGACTCTCAAGAGTCTTCTCCAACACCACAGTTCAAAAGCATCAATTCTTTGGCATTCAGCCTTCTTTATGGTCCTACTGTCACACCCATACATGACTACTAGAAAAACCATAGCTTTGATTAGACAGACCTTTGTTGACAAAATAATGTCTCTGCTTTTTAATATGCTGTCTAGGTTGGTCACAGCTTTGCTTCCAAGGAGCAAGCATCTTTTAATTTTGCAGCTGCAGTTACCATCTGCAGTGATTTGAGGGACTTCAATTACTCTTACTATTAGATTAATTACTTAAAAGAGTAAGTCTAAAGTTCTTCTGGGCTTCTCTGATAGTTTAGTTGGTAAAGAATCCGCCTGCAATGCAGGAGACCTTGATTCAGTTCCTGCGTCCAGAAGATCCCCTGGAGAAGGGATAGGCTACCCACTCCAGTATTCTGGCCTAGAGAATTCCATAGACTGTATAGTCCACGGGGTTGCAAAGAGTTGGACACAATTGAGCAACTTTCACTGTCACTTTTAAGTAATTCTAATATTCTAGCATATACTTGAAGCCACGTAGAATTTCTTAGATTCATGATACCTGCCAATCTCTTATATCCATAGAATAGGGCCTCATTAAAAATGTTTCTGGGTATATAAATGTCCCATTAATCCCTTTGATCACTCTAGAAAAATGCTGTTTTTTTCATCTTCTATGAGAATAGATGAAGTGTTCTCATTATTAACATGCAGATACAGATAAGTCCTGTTAAGAGCATGTTCTGTAAAAGATGTTAACTACCTATGAAGCAACACGAACTGTTTTATTTTGTTCTATCACTATTCTTTTTACTATATCCTCTCCACCCTCAATCCTGCCACATACTGCAAGTTCCGTGTTTCTTTGCTTTGAAGAAAGACCAAAAAGAAAAAGAAACATCCCACATACAACTTTTCTTTTGTGTTTTTGTTTCCCCAGCTTAAAGGGACAGAAGTGGGTGACTTCTCATAACTGGAGGAAAAGACAGAATCAGAGATATTGAGCTATCTCGTTTTCATAAGGCCTGGGAAGTTACGGCCCACAGAGTTAGCGAGGCTCTAACTGGGCCTGGAGAAGCTAAAACCCAGCACTTGCGGGTGGCTCACTATGCCACAGAGCCTGGTTCACAGGGCATCACAAAAGTAACCTGTGCTGCCCAAACCAAGAGGGATCACTTTTCTGTATTTTGGTGAGTTTGAAATTTCAGGAAGTGAGAGACCAAGTAACTAAGATTGAATTTCCTGCCAGCCTTGATATCTGGAGATTTAAAAATGTTTTTTTTGTGTTAGTCATTCAGTAGTGTCTGATTCTTCGCAACCCCACAGACTGTAGCCTGCCAGGCTCCTCTCTCCATGAAATTATCCAGGCAAGAATACTGGAGTGGGTTGCCATTTCCTTCTCCAGGGTATCTTCCTGACCCAGGGACTGAACCGGGTCTCCCGAATTGCAGGCAGATGCTTTACCATCTGAGCTAGTAGGGAAGCCCTAAATATGTTTCAGCTAAATTTAAATCAAATAAAAGTAACATTTCTTGAACACTCCAATTACTGCAAAATTATACCTGGTGAACTTACATTTGTCCATTCCAGGGATGAGATTATAATAAGGAGATGGTATCCACCTATAGTTATAACAATATTTAGGAAAGTTTCTAAGTTGAGACTTTGCAAAATTAAGAGAAAAAAAATTATCGAGAGAAAGCAGACCCCTACAATGGACAGAAAGGGAAAGTTCAAATGTATTTCACCTCGTGGTTATGTAAGAACAAACAGCTATAGAACAAACTGCTCTTGCTTTGCGTTAGGGAATTGGTGAGAATCTCTGGAGTGGCTAAGCGGCTGTTACCTTAACATTAAATTGGGTCTAGATTCACTTCCTCGCATTTTTCAAGCTTGGCTGATTATTTGTGTGAATCAAGCTGATTTTGTTCCTTGTTCAAAGTGACCAGTCATTTCCTCTAGCAAGAGCCTCTTTGCTGAAAGATGTTCTGCTTTGCAACTGCAAATGTTCACGGCCACCTTTAAGATCATTACCAACTAATTTCTTTTGAGTTCCAGTGGTTTCCTCCTTCTTATCGACTTAAAAAATGCCAGCAGTCTATTGTTTTCCTTCTGGGAGAGATGTCTAGGAACTTAGCCCTGGTGCATTCTAGCCTGGGGCCCCTTCATCCTGTTGTGGCGGAGGGAGGGACACTTGAAATTCCAGTTGGTAGAAAGAATCAGTTCCAGCTCAGAATCCCAGGTACAAAACAATTCTTTTTCAGGAAGAACTGAACTTCCATAACAGGTCTTTTCACATGTGAAGGTTTTCATTTGGACTACCAAGGTACTCTTCACTTTTCCACTGTGTGTTGTTTTTTTAAACTTGGTATTGTAATGTGTACATGAAGCTAAACAAATATGTAAACAAACTTCCATTTCCTATAAGCAAAGATAAGCTGAAAGTGTCACTGGCAGATAATCAACATTTAACCATGAAAAATCTACTTATCACTTCATAAAAAATGCTTTTCATAGAATACCCCATCTAGGCCCAATTCAATAACATATTCTAAACTCTTCTTCTTCAAGCATTATAGATTGTCCTTTAAAAACACTGTATATTTAATTTATTAAATTAAATATGTGTCTATTGCTAAATGTTTTCCCAGATGTGTCAGAGACTTCAAAAGTGAAATCTTATTTTAATCAGAGAAAACCCACTATTACAAAAGCCCACTATTCAAAGCCATGCATGAATAATGAACCGTCTTAGGAAGTTTTCTGAAAAGCTATTTATTACACTAATATAAGTAAAACTTTCTATATGGATATTCTAACAAATGCTCTGTGAATATAACTCCTCTAGACTCAGGAAGCCTGGGGGAAACAAAATAAAACAAAATTCTTACAACTATGCAAAGCAGAGGCTGCTTAATTTGGTAAACAACAAAGGTACCTGAGTGCAGCACCAATCTACTTTAGAAATTAAAGCTCTCAGACAGGGACTTCCCTGGTGGTCCAGTGCTTAAGAATACATCTTGCAATGAAGTGGCTGGGGGCTTGATCCCTGGTCAGGGAACTAAGGTCCCATGTGCTGCAGAACAATGCACCATAATAGAGAACTACATGCCTCAACTAAGATCCTGTATGCTGCCACTAAGACAACACAGCTGAACAAATAATTTTTTAAAGAAAACTGTTAAGATTTTATCTGAATCAAACTCACCTTCTCCCATTCTTTTTAGGTCTGGATGGTACTTTATGCTGTTCCCTCTCAGTCATGGAATTGTTTCCATTCTAGCTCTCACCTTCCAGTGAGGCAGAATCTTGAAAGGAAGCTGACTTGACTTTAAAGTCAATTCTTTTATCTATTTTACTGTGTAATATTTGTGTTCAACTGTCACTTTTATATATTTATATGTGTAACATTGTGTGGGTTCCCTGGTGGCTCAATGGTAGGGAATCCGTCTGCCAATGCAAAAGACATGGGTTTGATCCCTGGGTCAGAAATGGCAAATCATGCCAGTACTCTTGCCTAGAAAATCTCATGGACAGAGGAAGCTGGCAGGCTAGAGTCCATGGAGTCGCAAAGAGCTGGACATGACTTAGCAACAGAATAATAAAATTATAATGCTACCATAGTTAAACATCCAGATTCTATATTATCTGTAATATTGTGATTTGTAAGAAATATGTATGTTTGGTCACTCAGATGATCAAAATATTTCTCATATATATCTGGTCTTCATCCACAGTTCCAGGCTCACAGCTCTCAAATCCCAAATTTCCTGAGCAATGGGTGCATCTCTTATGATTGTATTTGGTCTCTTGTCCTCAGTTCTTGAAAATGCTTCAAAGCCACAAAGGTGAAATGAGTGTTGTGTTATTCAGAAGTACCTTTCCACATAACTGATTTACTTTAATTAAGGTAGCTTTTGAAAACATCTCAGAAGCTGGTGGCAAGGAAGACCAATCTTGAAGAGAGGGTTGATTTACAGGGAAGAAAGAAGGGCTAGATTGCTTGGCCAATCAATCATCACTGACTGATGATTTAATCAATCACGCTTAAGTAATGAGGACTCCAAAAAAACCCAAAGGAGAAAGAAGGTTCAGAGAGTTTCCAAGCTGGGGAATTAGAACATTTCCAAATGCTACAGTGCTGGACCATAAGCTCCTTGAGGACAGAAGTTCTTCTGTTTGGGATCTCACCCTATGAAACCCTTCATCTGGCTGTGGATCTGTATATCCTTTAATAGCCTTTGTTGTTGTTCAGTCACTAAGTTGTATCCAAGTCTTTGCTACCCCATGGTCTGCAGCAGGTCAGCCTTCCCTGTCCTTCACTATCTCCGAGTTTGCTCAGTTTCATGCCCATAGAGTCAGTGATGCTATCCAATCATCCTATCCTCTGTCATCCCTTTTTCTTCCCCTCAGTCTTTCCCAGCATCAAGGCTTTTCCAATGAGTAGGCTCTTGACATCAGTTGGCCAAAGTATTGGAGCTTCAGCTTTAGCGTCAGTCTTTCCAATGAATATTCAGGGTTTATTTCCTTTAGGATTGACTAGTTTGATCTCCTTGCAGTCCAAGGGACTCTCAAGAGTCTTCTCTAGCACCAAAGTTCAAAAGCATCAATTCCTCGCTGCTCAGCCTTCTTTATGGTCCAACTCTCACATCCATACATGGCTACTAGAAAAAACACAGATTTGACTGTATAGACCTTTGTCTGTAAAGTGATATCTCTGCTTGTTTAATACACTCTCTAGGTTTTTCATAGCTTTCCTTCCAAGGAGCAAGCATCTTTTAATTTAGTGGTGGCAGTCACAGTCCATTGTCATTTTGGAGCCCAAGAAAATAAAATCTATCACTATTTCCACTTTTTACCCATCCATTTGCCATGAAGTGATGAGATCAGATGTCTGATCTTTGTTTTTCAAATGTTGAATTTTAAGACAGTTTTTTCACTCTCTTCTTTCACCTTCATCAAGATGCTCTTTAATTCCTCTTTACTTTCTTCCAAAGTGATGAGATCAGATGTCATGATCTTTGTTTTTCAAATGTTGAATTTTAAGACAGTTTTTTCACTCTCTTCTTTCACCTTCATCAAGATGCTCTTTAATTCCTCTTTACTTTCTTCCATTAGTGTGGTATCACCTGCATATCTGAGATTGTTGACATGTCTCCAGGCAATCTTCATTCTAGCTTGTGATTTATCCAGCTGGGCATTTCACATGATGTGCTCTGTATATAAATTAAAGAAGCAGGATGAAAAAATACAGCCATGATGTACTCCTTTCCAATTTGGAAGCGGTCAGTTGTTCCATACCCTATTCTAACTATTGCTTCTTGTCCTGCATACAGGTTTCTCAGGAGATAGGTAAAGTGGTCTGGCATTCCCATCTGTTTATGAATTTTCAACAGTTTGTTGTGATCCACACAGTCCACAGTCAAAGGCTATAACATGAGGCAGAAGTAGATGTTTTTTTGGAATTCCTTTGCTTTTTCTATGATCCAGTAGATCATGGCAATTTGATCTCTGGTTCCTCTGCTTTTTCTAAATGCAGCTTGTATATCTGGAAGTTCTCAGTGCATGTACTACTGAAGGCTAGCTTGAAGGATTTTGAGCATTATCTTGCTAGCATGTGTAATGAGTGCAATTATATGGTAGTTTGAAGATTCTTTGGCATTGCCATTCTTTGGGATTGAAATGAAAACTGACCTTTACCAATCCTGTGGCCATTGCTGGTTTACCAAATTTGCTGGCATATTGACTGCAGCACTTTAACAGCATCATCTTTCAGGATTTGAAATAACTTAGCTAGAGTTCCATCACTTCCACTAGCTTTATTCATAGTAATACTTCCTTAGGACCACTTTACTTCACACTCCAGGATGTCTGGCTTTAGGTGAACACATCATCGTGGTTATTCCAGTCATTAAGATCTTTTTTGTTTAATTCCTCTGTGTATTCTTGCTACCTCTTCTTAATCTCTTATAAATTGGTAATCTAGTGAGTAAACATGTTTCCACAGTTCTGTGAAACAGTCTATCAAATTATTCAAAATGATAAGGAGGTCATGGGAATATCTGATCTATAACCAGTTGCTCAGAAATATAGGTAACAACCTGGACCTGCAGTTGGCATCTTGAATTGGAGAGGTTGTTAGAACCTCAAATCTGAAGCTGGTTGGTCAGGAGCAGTTACAACTCAGGTTTACATTTGGTGCCTGAAGTGGAGGCAGTCCTACCCTTTACTTGTAGAATCTGATGCTGTCTCTGGATAGAACTGAGTCGACTTCTCATCTGAGAATTGCTTGTTGACACACACATATTGGAATTGGGTCTAGGATCCAAAATGTTATTTACATAACATTCACATTGTATTAGGTATTATAAGTAATGTAGAGAGGACTTAGCATTTAGGAGAGAATGTGTGTAGGTTAAGCAAATACAGGACATTTATAAAAGGGACTTGAGCATCAGTAGATTTTGGTATCCATGGGTGGGAGGTGGGGAGAGGCTCTGGTGGATATGAAGTGATGACTGTATTTTAATCTCCATTTGTTTGAGTCCTTTGCCTACATCTCAGTTGGTTCATAGGAGTAGCAAGTAAGACAATAAAAGTCATTTGTGGCCCTCTCCCCCTCACCCCACATCAAAGACCAGTAAATATTTATGTAGCCTTTCTTCCTAGGCCAATGGTTGCTATGCACTGCTTTATTAATTTCTTGACTTTAAGCCATTCTTATTTTCTAGTATAGTTCATACTCAATCATGATATGTTATTATATTAAAATCATGTTTTATTACATTTGCTGTATATTTAGAACAATTACATTGTTTGTCTTAACTGAGAAACAACTGCAGGTTTCTATACTTTGGAATATTTTGCTAGTAGGTTTATATTAGCTGAGTTAGAAAATTTTTTTCTTTTCCTAGGCTCTTTATAGTTTCTCTTTTTTGAATGTTTGGAAGCATTCACCTGTAAAACTATCAAGATGGAAATCTTAAAAAAATAACACAATTTTTAATTATTTCTCAGCTTGGAGGTTTTTTTTTTTTTTTTGAGGTTTTCTAATTATTTTAGAATCTATCTTATCAATTTATATTCTCTATAAAATATATATCATTAAGTTTCTTAACATTGCAGGAGACACAAGAGACATGGGTTTGATCCCTGGGTCAGGAAGATCTCTTGGAGTAGGAAATGGCAACCTACTTCAGTATTCTTGCCTGGAAAGTTCCATGGACAAAGGAACCTGGCTGACTATAGTCCATGAGTCACAGAGTCAGACACAGCTGAGCACACACACACACACATACACACAATATAGTTATATAATAGCTAATTAAAATTTTTTATAATAGCTAAACTCATTTTAACATGCTAATTCTTTTTGTTGTTATCTAGATATACCAGCATGTTTTATATATTTGATGTATTGAAAAGGTCCAGTTCCTAGCTTTTAACACTGTCTATAGACCTTTAATTTGCAATTACTTATTTTATGTATTGTATTAGTTTCTTTCTCCTGCTTTCCTTAAATTTTACAGCTCATTTTCAAAGGTTTTGAGGTTTGAAATCATTTCTTTTCATTCATTTGTATTTAATAATAGAAACAACACAGAGGCTAGTGTTTTCTAGATTGGCTTTGATGCTTTACTGTAAGGTTTAACACACTAAAATTTCATTGTTCTTATTTTCTGTGTAGTCTCTCAACTATCTTTACGGTCTATAAACTTTCTCTTTTGTTTATGAGTTGCTTAGAAATAATTGAACTTATTTTCTTTAAACCTACACTATTACTCTCTCTTTTCATTTATTTTTCCTTGTGTTCAGGGAACCCATTTTAGTTTCAGACTTTCTTCATCCGATTAAAACTTCTTTCATATTTATGTTAGTACTTCTTTGGTTTTTTGTCTCTTTTTGAGTAATATAGGCATATTGAATTCCTTCCTTCTGTCAACCCAAATGAAGAGACAAACTGAGACAAGCTCAAATTACAAGACACTGAGTTTATTCGAGAATAGAAAAGGAATAGCAATTTGGGAAATACATGCTGTGGCAAGCTACAGACAAGTCTGCTACGGGTTTGGGATGGATTGTTGTTATGGGCAAGGAGTGCAAAAAGAGAAGTCCAGCCAGAGACCAAGCAGTAGGTTCACTGGCTTGAGAATGGCCAGGGAGTTTTAGCAGATGTTCGTGGGTCAGGAGATAATCCTTAGTCATTTGTAAGTGAGGCATTTATGGGAAGGCAGTCTCTCAGTGCTTAAGTACCATTCTTCTGAGAGTGCAGGTGTGAGACTCTCCATTTCAGAGTCTCCCGGTCCATCTTAGATCGATATTCTTCCATGTGTCTGTATCTCATCTTCTCTTTCATCATTTTAATCTGTTTCTCTTCATTTGGGCTCTTGGGCAATTTATTGAACGTGTCAAACTCTCACAATTTACTTTGCTAAAATGTGCAAACTTTTCTTCAAGAGGTTTTTCACTGTTTCTTATTTGGTAGCCATCTTTTTTTTTTTTTTTTTTTTTTTTTTTTTTTTTTTTTTAATTTTTGTTTTTTTTCTTATTTTTGTTTTTTTGTTAGTTTATATATATATATATATAT
>SJYA01001024.1:482326-540324 GCA_006410615.1 Neotragus moschatus
TTTTTTTTTTTTTTTAATCTCCTTTAAATGATAGTTGAGTTGCCAGTGGTTGGGCTTTTTCCGTCACTGACCGTATTGGTTACATAATGTAGTACATTCTAGAATCTGACTGAGTAAACAAAGGTTGAAAATTCTTAGAGTAAGTTCTGATGTTTCAGAGCAGTCCCCTTCCTTTGTCCTAAAAATAAGTGATGCTCCTAATGATTTGTCTGTCTCCTCAGACACACCTGAGACAAAGAAAATTCTCTTATTCCCCACAAATAGAAGCTGATAGGGAACTATCAAGGACTATGTGGGTTCCTCTGTTCAAAATCTTTCTAGCATAAAAACACACAAATAGGAAGAGGTAAGATTTACTGTAATCATACTTTGCTAGTTCAGAGGTACAGTGGCCTGGGGAGAAATAGGAAGTATCTGAAGCCAAAGACAGCAAGTAGTGGCCAGGAATTAGCTGGCAGAGGACCACCATTCTTTGCCTGGCACACTGCATATGTTAGAAGCTAGCCAATGAAGAGCCCCATTCCTTACCTAGTGGGCCAAATAGGCAGGGAGTAAATGCCACTTTGGGCGCCTCCGCTTGCCATGACCTCCTGGAACCAACTGTGTTTCCCAGAAGCGGTAATAGGATCCACATTGTTCCACTGACTTTGGATGGTGGAAAAGGGAAAGGGCTGGTGGCTCACATGGATTTTGCCAGGTCTTCTGCATTTGCGCTCAGTACTTCACCTGTGGAGGCTCATGTGTTCCATACACCATTTCTTTATTTCAATCCTGTTTATTCAAGCAACTCAAAATTCCTCAAAGTTTCTCTGAGAGGAAAAAAAAATCCCTGCTTCCTGGGTTATCAGATTTAATGAAGTTACTCCTTACTTTCATATTTCATTGGTAATTTTATTTCAAGTCGTATGATCATTAGTCTTATATGCTTAACTAATACTCTTTGTTAATGTAGCACTTTTCTGTCAGTTTTTGACATTCAAATGCCTTCTGTTGACATTCCACAATACGGTTCTATACTTTCTGTTTTATCTCTTCCTCTGATTATGAAGTCTCTGAAAACAGTGCTTAACAACTGAGTCAGTTTGTCCTTTGACATCTGGGAAAATACTAGACTTACTTTTGTCCGTGAGTGGAAGAAAAGTCTATGCTGCTCTCTTCACATTTTCCTTAGCTTCCAGCATGTTCTAAACAGCTGCAAAGAAAGTTTTGTTCCAGGACTTCAGAGATTCCTTTAGCTATTTTTTTCAGAGAGAATATATTTCCTCCATGGATTAACAATAATCCATTTCATTTTGCATAACAAATTTCTTTCACTTTAAATCTAAAGAGTAGGCTATGTTGGAGATTCACCTTTTTTGCCCCAGTTTTATTGAAGTACAGCACTGTATAAATTTAAGATACACAACATAATGATTTGATTTACATACATCATGAAAGGATTATAACAATAGGTTTAGTGACCATCCATCATTTCATATAAACATTAAAGAAACAGAAAAATATTTTTCTTTGTGATGGGAACTTGCAGGATTTATTCTTTTAAGAACTTTCATTTATAAAGTAGAGCAGGGTTAATTATCTTTCATATTGGACATTACATCGTTAATACTTATTTGTCTTTTAACTGGAAATTTTATACCTTTGACTACCTTCATATAACTCCCCTTCCCTGTCCCCTCACCTTCTGCATGCCTGCCCTGTTTCTCTGTTGTATCTGACTCTTTGTGACTTCAGTGACAGTAACTCATCAGCCTCCTTTGTCTGTGGGATTATCTTGGCAAAAATACTGGAGTAGGTTGCTATTTCCTTCTCCAGGGGATCTTCCTCACCTAGGGATCAAACCTTCATCTTCTGCGGCTCCTGCATTGGCAGGAGGATTCAAAACCCGTCCCCTCACCTCTGGTAGCCACAAATTATGATGTCTTTTCCTATGAGATTTTTTTGTTCATTTGTTATTGAAGTATAATTGACACTATATTATTTCCTGGTACATACAATAGTGATTCAATATTTCTATACATTTCAAAATGATCACCATGATAATTCTAGTTGCCATCTGCCACTATACAAAGATATTGCATAATTATTGACTATATTCTCCATGCTTCTCATTTCATACTGTGACATTTATTTTGTACCTCTTAATTTCTCTCACTTACTTTTCTCCTGCCTCACCCATCTCCCCTCTAACAAATACTTTTTGTTCTCTATATCCATGATTTTATTTTTATTTGATTATATTTGTTCTGACTTGTTTTACTTAGCATAATACCTTCTAGGTCCATCTATGTTGTCCCAAATGGCAAGATTTCATTCTTGTTTTATGGCTGAGTAATACTGTACTGTGTATCTGGGTGTGTGTCTCACATTTTTATCCATTCATCTATCCATGGTCACTTAATTGCTTTCATATCTTGGCTATTGTAAATAGTGCTGTAATAAACACAGGCATACATTAATCATTTCTAATCAGAGTTTTCCATTTCTATAGACTAAATACCTAGGAGTAGAAATGCTGGATCATATGGTAGCTTATTTTTAATTTTTTTTTTAGAAATCTCCACGACCCTGATGCTGGGAGGGATTGGGGCCAGGAGGAGAAGGGGACGACAGAGGATGAGATGGCTGGATGGCATCACCGACTCGATGGACATGAGTTTTGGGTAAACTCCAGGAGTTGGTGATAGACAGGGAGGCCTGGCGTGCTGCGATTCATGGGGTCGCAAAGAGTCAGACACGACTGAGTGACTGAACTGACCTGAACTGAATACTGTTTTCCACAGTGGTTGCATCTATTTACATTCTCACCAATGGTGCACGGGGGTTTCCTTTTCTCCATGTCTGGCCAATGCTTAATAATTGTTGTCTTTTTCATAATAGCAATCCTGACAGGTATGAAGGGATATCTCATTGTGGTTTTGGTTAGCATTTCCCTGATGATCAGCAATGTTGAACATCTTTTCATACGTCTGTTAGCCATCTGTTGTCTTCTTTGAAAAAAAATATTTTTTCAGGTCTTCTGCTATTTTTTAATCAGCCTTTTTGTTTTATTTTATTTTGAGTTGTATGAGTTCTTTGTATATTTTAGATATTAATCCCTGTTGGATAGGCCATTTGCAAATATCTTTGCCATTCAGCAGGCAGAGTTTTTATTTTGTTGATAGTTTCCTTTGCTGTGCAAAACCTTTTCTGTCTGATGTATTCATTTATTTTTGCTTTCTTCCCCCTTGCCTAAGGAGACATATACAGTAAATATTGCTAAGATTCATGTAAATGAGTGTTCGCCTCTGTTTTCTTCCAGAAGTTTTATGGTTTCAGGTCTTATTAATACATTTAAGTCCTTAATCTATTTTGAGTTTGTGTATATGTTGTGAAAAAGTAATCCAGTTTGATTACATGTAGTTGTCCACTTTTCCCAACACCATTTAGTGAAGAGTCTATCTCTACCCCATTGCTGCCTACTTTTTGCAGGTTAATTGAGCTTATAAATATGGGCTTATTTTTGGGCTCTCTGTTTGATTCCACTCATCTATGTATTTGCTTTTGTGCAAGTACCATACTGTTTTGATTACTGTATCTTTGTAGCATAGTTTGACATCAAGGAGTATGGTATATCCTCTTTTGTTCTTTTTTCTTAAGATTGTCTTAGCTATAGAGGATCTTTTGTTTCCATACAAATTTTAGAATTATTAGTTGCAGTTTTGTGAAAAATGCCATTGGTATTTTGATAGGGATTGCCCTGAATCTGTAAATTGCCTCAGAGAGAATGTCATCTTAACAATATTAGTTCTTCCAGTCTATGAGTGTGATGTATCTTTTTATCTGTTTGTGTCATCTTCAATGTATTTCACCAGAATCTCCTACTTTTCCATGTACAAGTCTTTTACCTCCTTAATTAGATTTATTCTCAAATATTTTATTCTTTTTAATGCAATTGATATTTCTCCATTAGCTATCCCATTGATTGATTAAGAGCTAAATCAATACTGTCTTTCTCTTTCACTCTTTAAGTCACGGGATCAGTTCAGGGAGCTATATCAGTAAGGATCACTTTTGACTTCATAGACTACTAAGTGAAGCTATTTTCCTCAGATAACCAGAAGTCTGGTAGTAATATGCCCAGGCTAGCATAGTCACTTGAAAATATTTTGAAGATCTGGCTGTCCATCTCTTTATCCTGCTCTCCCTAGTGTGTGAACTGCAGCCTTACAATTATGCCCTCATAGTCACAGAATTATTCCTGCACTCTGGGTTTAGAATTGATGTTACAGAAAGGAAGGATAAATGAGAAACAGTGAGATAATATTTTGCACTTTCTCTGTAAGAGACTTGTGTTTGATCCCTGGGTTGGGAAGATCCCTAGAGAAGGGAAAGGCTACCCACTCCAGTATTCTGGCCTGGAGAATTCCATAGACTGTATAGTCCATGGAGTCACAAAGAATCAGACATGACAGAGCAACTTTCACTGTAATCCTCAGTGGCCACAATTGTTTTCCATAGCTAGTTCTAGTTTCAAGTATGTTGGCATATTGAATTATTTTAGATGGTTCATTGCTTCCCTTAACAAAATTGCTGCTGCTGCTGCTAAGTCACTTCAGTCGTGTCCGACTCTGTGCGACCCCATAGATGGCAGCCCACCAGGCTCCCCTGTCCCTGGGATTCTCCAGGCAAGAACACTGGAGTGGGTTGCCATTTCCTTCTCCAATGCATGAAAGTGAAAGAGAAGTGAAGTCACTCAGTCGTGTCCCACCCTCAGCGACCCCATGGACTGCAGCCTTCCAGGCTCTTCCATCCATGGGAGTTTCCAGGCAAGATTACTGGAGTGGGGTGCCATTGCCTTCTCCTAACAAAACTGAGGACCTTTCAACAACAGAAACAAGCCACAGACACTGAATAGACAAAGAACATTATCTGCTGAACAGCCTTCTCTGACAGAAGCATCTTCTTTGGTCTAAATAGTATATTTCTAGAGACTGGTTCTATAACAGCTGATTCCTACGAGTTACATGAGTTGTATGTAATGGCTCTATAAATATCTGAACAACATGAATAATATGCTTATTTTAAATTATCACAGAAGTAAATTTTGTTCCATGAACAATTTAAATACATTCTTCTTCATATAAACAGTTTAAAAAATTTACACAATGTACTTACAATAAATTTCTATTGAATTTACTACTTCAGATCTTTCACATCATTTTCAAGAACACAATTTCCTCCAAACCTGTCATATTTCAGAATATCCCACTTGATGTCTACTTTATTGAGAATACTCAAGCCATTTCTTCTCCTATAAGTTCAACTCTTCTCCTCAAAAACTGAACTGACCTAGCCTTTAGTCCACAAGAAGGGGAAAAAGATCAGATCTCTATTTTAAGAGTAATTTTTAAAAATTGCTATTTTTTAAAAATTAGCATCTTGTTTTAAAGTAGTTTATGGTTTACATAAAATTTGCAAAGATAGTACAGAGAATTCCCATAAACCCCATACGGTTTCTCCTGTAATTAACACCTTGCACGAAGGCATGCTCAGTCACTCAGTCATGTCCAGCTATTTGCAACCCCATAAGCTGTAGCCTGCCAAGCTCCTCTACTGGTGGGATTCTCCAGGCAAGAATACTGGAGTGGGTTGCCATTTCCTCCTCCAGGGGATCTTTCTGACCCAGGGATTAAACCCACATCTCCTGCATTGCAGGCAGATTCTTTGCCACTGAGTCACCAGAGAAGCCCATAGTAGAATACATTTGTCACAAACGATGAGCCAATACTGACACTTTATTAACTTATTCCTTTTTTTCATCCATGCCACACAACTTGCAGGATTTATTTCTCCAACCAGGGATCAAACTTGGGCTCTGGATCACCAGGGAATTTCCAATACTTTATTAACTAAAATCTATACTTTATTCATATGTTTGTTTTTACCTGATGCCTCTTTTCTATTTTAGAATCACATTCAGAATACCACATTACAATTAGTTGTCTTATCTTTTTAGATTCCTCTTGTAATTTTGTAAAATATCTCTAAGATGGATAATGATCACACTGGGATTATAAATTTTGGGGAGGAAGATCACAGAGGTAAAGTACTTTTCATCACATTATATCAAGGGTACATGCTGTCACTATGACTTTATTGTTGATATTAGTCTTGATCCTTTACTGAGGTAGTGTCTTCAAGTTTCTCTCCTGTAAAATTTTTTTTCTAGGTTGCTCTCTTTGGACCAAAGTCACTAGACATATCCCATGCTTAAGAAGTAGGGAGTTAGTCTCCTACTTCTTGAGGGGGAGAGTAGTTACATAAATCATTTGGAATTCTTCTGCTTGGGAGATTTGTCTGTTCTCCTCAAATTATTCCGTTATAATCATTTATTTATATCATCATGGACTCACAGGTATTTATTTTATATTCCATATTATAATCCAATACTATATTTTGTCATTGTTCAAACTGTTCCAATTCTGGCCATCAGGAGCTCTTCAGTTGAATCTGGTGCCCTTTGACATACTCCCATCCTTGGTATCTGTGTTTTTGTTTGTTTGGTTAGCTTTTTCAGCACTTCCATACTTTTTTGGCATTATATGTTATTCCAAGATCATTTTCTATCTCTCCTACCCGAACCCTGGAATCAGCTATTTCTCCAAAAACTTTGGTTCCTTTTACTAGAAAATGGTATTAGAAACTACAACCTGATTTAATATCATTTCACAATGTGTATAAATCAAAATCAAACCATCATACTGTACTTTGAATTTATATATCGATGCACATCAATTATTTCCCAATAACTTGGAAAAAATACGCAATGTACTCTCTTCTCTAAAAAAGAGAAAGAAATCGAGACCTGGATGAGAGGTACAAGTTTACTTTTAGGTGCCAATTGTGATAGTGTGGGAAGTGCACTTGAGTTGGATTCAAACTTGGAGTGAGGGAAAAACAGAGTCAAACTTGGTTCTATCATTTTTTAGCTGTGTAATTTTTCCTATGTTACTTAAATTCTATGATGCTTCATTTCCTTCTATGTAAGCAGTAGTAATAATAGCTGCTGCTGCTGCTGCTAAGTCGCTTCAGTCGTGTCCGACTCTGTGAGACCCGATAGATGGCAGCCCACCAGGCTCCCCCATCCGTGGGATTCTCCAGGCAAGAACACTGGAGTGGGGTGTCATTGCCTTCTCCAAGTAATAATAGCTAATATCTGCAAAACACGGTTTGTCAGCCTTGGCACTATTGACATATGTGTCAGATGATCCTTTGTTGTGCGGCACCATCCTGTGCATTGTAGAATAATTAACAGCATCTCTGGTCTCCACCCAGTAGATGCCAGTAGCATACTCCTGTCAAAAATGATTCCAGACATTGCTAAATATCCACTTGGGAACAAAACTACCCCAGTTGAAAACTGCTGTAGCAGAATATTCTCAGGAATTAAAGATTTCAGATACATTATTTCTTTAGTGCTTACAAAACCCCCATGAGACTGAAATTATTTTACAGATAAGGAAAGTGAAAGAAAAAGTAAAAATACTTTCTCAGGTGTTCCTAGCTAATTAGATATGCTGAGGCTTGAGCCTAGAAAGTCTAACTGCAAAACTCATGGTCTTAACAGCAATACCACAACAGCCTTTATAAAAGGTATAAATAATAATTCTTCCCATACAGAGCTGCAATAAGAATTAAATGCAATATTATCTATAAGAATACTTCACATGGTACTTAGTGTAGAGGGGGCATTCAGTAAATGTTGGGGAAATCTGTGTATCTGAATCACCTCTTTCCTCCACAGCAAGCTTTCTCTACTTATTATATTTCTTCTGGTATTTACCTTTTGTTCTTGCTTCTACAAGTTTCTTACCTTCTGCCTACAAATGTACTTAGATCTTTTCCTAAGGAAAAAAGAACTTTCATTACTTTTCTCTTTCAAGGTATTATATTTTAACATAATATTCATATCTATTTCCCCTTCATAATCGTTTACTCATTTCATAATGCTTTAAAGTCTGACTCCCTTTCTGCCTGCGAATTCCTGCTGACCTAATCAGAGTGATAGCACCAAAGGGAGCTGGACAGACATATACATCCACCCTCTCTTTGTACAGATGAGAAAGTTGGCGCAATGCTTCATGATATGCCAAGGACACATACCAGTTATTTTTTAAAAAGCCCTTCGTGTTTTCACCCCTATGGGCCTCTGCTTCATATGAAGTTGCTAAACATTCCCTTTTCAAACTTCCTTTTTTTATTTTTATGACATCTGTTTTATACTATGTTTTCTGCGTGTGTTAGCCACTCAGTCGTGTCCAACTCTTTGCGATCCCATGGGCTGTAGCCTGCCAGGCTCCTCTGTCCATGGAATTCTCCAGGCAAGAATACTGGAGCGGGTTGCCATTTTCTATTCCAGGGGATCTTCCTGACCTAGGGATCAAACCCAGGTCTCCTGCTTTGCAAGCAGACTCGTTATAGTTTGAGCCACCAGGAAAGAACTATGTTTTCTACTATGTAGCCAACCTTAACCTTTTCCACATTCTTCATTTCAGTTCAGTTCAGTCGCTCAGTCGTGTCTGACTCTTTGCAACCCCATGAATCGCAGCACACCAGGCCTCCCTGTCTATCACCAATACCCAGAGTTCACTCAGACTCATGTCCATTGAGTCAGTGATGCCATCCAGCCATCTCATCCTCTGTTGTCCCTTTCTCCTCCTGCCCCCAAACCCTCCCAGCATCAGAGTCTTTTCCAATGAGTCAACTCTTCGCATGAGGTGGCCAAAGTACTGCAGTTTCAGCTTTAGCATCATTCCTTCCAAAGAAATCCCTGGGATGATCTCCTTTAGGATGGACTGGTTGGATCTCCTTGCAGTCCAAGGGACTCTCAAGAGTCTTCTCCAACACCACAGCTCAAAAGCATCAATTCTTCGGCGCTCAGCCGTCTTCACAGTCCAACTCTCACATCCATACATGACCACTGGAAAAACCATAGCCTTGAGTAGACGGACCTTTGTTGGCAAAGTAATGTCTCTGCTTTTAAATATGCTATCTAGGTTGGTCATAACTAGTTTTTTTTCTTCTCTTACATATAAACATTCAGCAAGGTGATTCCCTTAACTATGCTTAATCTCTTTTCATTAACTCTTTTGTCTCCCATGACCCCAGCAGTCATATATATTTCTCTCAGATCTGTACATTTTACCTTCTCCATATTCTGAGCCACAGGCTCACAGTTTCAATTACCTAATGAGAATTCTTACTTTGATGTCCTACAACTACCTTGAACAACATCTATAAAGTAGAAGTCATCATTTTTACCATTAAACTATTCCTTTTAACATTCTCAGTTTTCTTGCTAGGAAACAAATCATTGTTACCTATTTTAATCATCTTTTAAACCTTGATCACCCTTATATCAAGTATTTGTCAGATTCTATATATTTTTACTTCTGAGGTCTTTAATATTTCTTTGTTTCACTCCAATTTCTATTACTCTAGTTTAAGCTTTGTAAAATTATGCCTGGAGTATTTACATAATACAATAAACAGCCTTCTACTTCAGTTTTTTCTTCCCCAAATAATCTTGAAAACCATAACACATTAAGCTGTTGAAAAGCAACACAGTATGAGTACTGTGCCAAGTGGCTCAAAAACTATCGGTGGCTCCCCATTACCAAAACACCTGCAGTTCAATACAGTAGCCACCAACCACCTGTGGCTATTGAGCCTGAAGCATGGTTATTAAAAAGTGAGATGATGCAACTAGAGATTATCATATTAAGTGAAGTAAGTCAGAAAGAGAATGACAAATACCATAGGATATCACTTATATGTGAAATCTAAAATATGACACAGATTAATCTATGAAACACAAACAGAGGTATGGACATAAGAGAACAGACTGGTGGTGGAAGAGGGATAGATTGGGAGTTTGGGATTAGCAGGTGCAAACTGGTATATATAGAATGGATAAGCAACACGGTCCTACCGTACAGCACAGGGCGCTATATTCAATATCCTGTGACAGAGCATAATGGAAAAGAACATGAAAAGGAATCCATGCATAACTGAGCTACTTTGCTGAGCAGCAGTAATTAACACAACATTGTGAATCAATTATACTTCAGTAAAAAACGTGAGATGAGCTGCAAGTGTAAATACATACTGAGTTTTGAGGATAGAACCAGACATTATAAAACATCTTCATGATTTTATATATATATATATATATATATAACATTATATTTATTGACTATGCCAAAGGCTATGGTTTTTCCAGTGGTCATGTATGGATGTGAGAGTTGGTCTATAAACAAAGTTGAGCACAGAATTGATGCTTTTGAACTGTAATGTTGGAGAAGACTCTTGAGAGTCACTTGGACAGCAAGGAGATCCAACCAGTCCATCCTAAAGGAAATCAGTCCTGGGTGTTCACTGGAAGGACTGATGCTGAAACTGAAACTCCAATACTTTGGCCACCTCATGCAAAGAGTTGACTCATTTGAAAAGACCCCAGTGCTGGGAAAGATTGAGGGCAGGAGGAGAAGGGGATGACAGAGGATGAGATGGTTGGATGGCATCACTGACTCGATGGACATGGGTTTGGGTGGACTCCAGGAGCTGGTGATGGACAGGGAGGCCTGGCGTGCTATGGTTCATGGGGCCGCAAAGAGTCAGACACGACTGAATGACTGAACTGAATATATTATATGCTTACATGGTAATACTATGGATGTGTTGTGTTAGAGCACGTTGTTAACATTAATTTTGCCTTTATTAAGTGAGTAATGGAAATTAAAAATTGTGTATGTGGTTCCAATTATGTTTCTATTAGACAATGATGGCTCAGACACTTAGTCATACACTGTTCAGATTTTCATGCTAAATCCACTGTCATTTCCCAGCAGTAGATGATTGCTATTCCCTAACTATGCCCTCATTTTTAAAAAATTTGTTTATTTTTAATTGAAGGAGATTTGTGTTGGTTTCTGCCACACATCCACATGAATCAGCCATAGGCATACATATGTCCCCTCCCTGTTGAACCTCCCTCCCACCTCCCAGCCCATCCCACACCTCTAGGTTATCACAGATCACTGGTCAGAGCTCCCTGAATCATACAGCAAGTTCCCACTGGCTATCTGTACATATGGTAGTGTATACATTTCCATGTCACTCTCTCCCTTCATCCCACCTTCTCCTTCCCCCTCTGTATCCTTAAGCCTGTTCTCTCTCATGCCTCCATTTGTTACCACTTTCATGCCTCTGCTCATTCTGTTTGCTTCGAATACAGTTTCCTGTCCCCTATTCCTGCCCACTAGGACTCTTTTTATTAATGAATAACTAAAACCTAATTCAAGAAAGTATAAGCAACAACACATTTTACTGGCTGTGTAGCTGAAAAGTCTAGATATTCATATGAGAAACAGTTGCACACGGAGGCTTGGATAATGTTATCAAGATGTGAAGTTCATTCTCATCCTCCCTACCTTTTGCTTTTTTCTCTCTCTGCCCCTGTTCATTCCTTTCTCTTCATCTCTCACCTCTTCTTTCCTTTGTGTTGGTTTCAATTTACTTTCAAAATCTCTCTATGTAGTAACTTGGAGCAACATGGTCCTATCATACAGCAAAGGAAACTACATTCAATATTCTGTGATAAAGCATAATAGAAAAGAACATGAAAAAAAAAGTATGTATAACTGAGTTACTTTGCTATACAGCAGTAATTAACGCAACATTGTGAATCAGTTATACTTCAACAAAAAACATGAGATGAGCTGGAAGTGTAAAATACATACTGAGTTTTGAGGAGAGTAGTAACTTAACTTCTGTAACTCCAAGTTCAGCAGCCCCCAAATTAAAAACTGCCTTTCCACTGTATCGGATCACATAGCTTCAAGGTATTAATTGCTACCTGATTGGTCAAGTTGGGCCCACTTGCAAATCAGGAAACAAGGATGGGGTCAACCTCATCCAATCACATAGCCTGAAAAGATGAAAGACAGCTTATCTCTGGATGAAAATCAAGGCGAAAATATCAGAAGACAAGAAAATGCTTTTTGAGCTGATGAAATTAACAGATATAATTGACATCTTTTTCAAAGTATATCTCAAATAGATTTCATCATCAAAAGCTTTCACATGCCAAATTGATTGTGACTTCTCTCTTCTCTAAAGTCCCAGGCCATACCTTTTGTATCTCTTCTTTGCCAACTGCCATATTCTACATTGTATTTATTTCTGTGATCATGTTAGACTCCTTTCCTCCAACTCTCATTTTATTGTTTATTACAGTATTCTAATGAATTCCTCATGGGTCACCAAATGTGTAATAGAAATTACGTATTTATTGAATTGAATTGAATTGTTCTTTAGCCCTGAATGTTTTTCAAGTAGGAGATTGATGCATCTAAATAATTAATTTAGAGCCATTAGTAATTAAAAGTAATTTAATATAGTTTTAAAAAGTAATAGTTAATTGCTATATTCATACAGTATGAACAGAAAATCCAAATTTGTAATAATAGATTAAAATATTTTAAAATAGCCTCCATTTAACCTCCAGGTTCTTTAGATTTTCATATAAATGTTCAAATCAGTCTGTCAATTTGTGCAGAAACTCCTGGTGGTATTTTGATTGGTATTACAATGAATGTGCAAATCAGTTTAGGGAGAGTAGACATCTTAATAATACTGAATCTTTCCATCTATGAACATAGAATAGGTATCTATTAAATTGCCTTTAAATTCTTACAGTAATGTTTTGTGCTTTTTAGGTCTTAGTCATCTTTTGTTAAATGTATTCCTATAAGTGTCATGTTTTATGATAATATTATAGTGTCATTTAACTTTTTTTAATTGCCTTGTATAAATAAATGCAATAAATTATTTTTTTGACTTAAAAAAAATAACCTGCATTTTTATACATGACTATACTTAGAGTCATATATAAATAGGGAGGGGTTTCCCAAGTGGTGCAATGATAAAGAATCCGCCTGCCAGTGTAGGAGATTCAAGAGATGTGAGTTTGATCCCTGGGTCAAGAAGATTCCCTGGAGAAGGAAATGGCAACCCAATCCAGTATTGTTGCCTGGAAAATCCCATGGACAGGACAGAGGAGCCTGGAAGGATACAGTCCATGGGGTCACACAGAGTCAGACACAACTGAGCAACTGAGCACATGCTTTGCCTCTAAAAATAGGGAGGACTGCTGTGCAGTCATCCATGGGGTGCAGTCCTCCCATGGGGTCACAAAGAGTCCAACACAACTTGGCGACTGAACAACAATATTTAGAGCAACAGGAGAAAAAGGTATTAGAAAGTGAGAAAATCAGAAAGGGTAAGAAAATAGGCATAAGGAAGGGAAAACCGGGCAGAGCAGGAGGAAGAAAGGCTGAATGTCACAGACAGAAGTACTGCAAAATCAGCAGAGTGAAACCTCAAGATCGGAAATCTGATTCCTAAGCATTAAAGACAAGGGGAAAGAAAAACAGGAAAGCAAAAATTTGATCATATGCGGTAAAAATAATCTCAGACTAAAATTAAAAGGCAAATAGAATTTTTCAGAAAAAATGTTAACAAGGATTACAGATTAAGAACAGTGCCTGACACATAGTAGATTTGCTGAATAAATGAATAAAGCCTTGGATTTCTAATATATAATGTAAGGAGCTCTTACAAATAAAGATACGGTAGAAAAACTGTCATAGGATATGATCAAAAGGAGAAATATAAATGATTAAAAAGCTGTGAAATTTAAAAGTGAAATTTTAATGAATGCAAAATCAAGCCATGAACTACTTTCACCTCATATAATGCAATGGGAATGTGAATTTATACTTTTCATGGAAAAAATTGGTATTGTATTGCTTGGCTATCACTGCATATCAAACACCTTTAAGATTTCCGTGGCTTTCAAAAATAAGCATTTATTTCTCACATGTTTTTGGGGCAGCAAGGATGGCTCTGCTCCATATTGAAATTCCTGTTGGTGTGGTCTCCTCAACACACATCTCATTTTTCTCCTAAAATGTGCTGGCCAGAACAAGATTTTCTCATAGTAAAGGGAGAGGTACAGAAGGGCAACCTTAGGACTCAGGCTCAGCACAGAGCATAAAGCAAAGGGAATCATAAGACCTACTGTGAGCCAAAGAGCAAAGACATATGCTCCGTCCAAATGAAACCACCACAGGGTCGTGGATTTAGTGAAGGAGGAAGAATGGAGCCAAGCATTCAATCTCCTGTAGGTATTTTACTTTTCTGGAAAATATTAATAAATGTCCAGAAGTAGTCAAACTAGCAACAATGTCCAATTCTTCCTGTCTATTGCTGTCGCTGTTTTGGTGGTTGTGGTTTGAATACCCCTCCACAGGGCATGCATTCTCCAGTATCTACCACAGACCTCATGACTCCATACTGTCCCAGGATTGATGGTTTTGTAGAGACTTGACCTGGTCCTGCAGGCATTTGAGCTTGACTTTCCTGGTTTAGAGTGACACCACTTCACCACTACAGTTAATTATGAGCAAATTTTCTCAAAGATCCAAATATAAGAAAATAGCTAAAATAAGGTTCAGATATAATATGCAACATTATATAGATAAATATTATTTTTGTCAATTATATTTAATAATATATGGAAATCCTTCCAACGTAATAATGGAAAAAGTATCACTGTACGTGTGCATACTCAGTCACTCAGTCATATTGGACTCTTTGTGACACCACTGTAGCCTGCCGGGCTCCATTGTCCATGGAATTTTCCGGGCAAAAATACAGGAGCAGGTTGCCATTTACTACTCCAGGGTATCTTCCTGACCCAGGGATCGAGCCCATGTCTTCTGTGTCTCCTGCATTAGTAGGTGGATTCTTTACTGCTGAGCCACCTGGGGCCATTACTCTATAACTATAAATAATTATGTTTTAAGTTTTATAAGTGAAATAACATATACATACATTAAATACACTTATTTAAAGAGGACTGGTAGAAAATATGTCAAATATATATGACCATCTCCTAAAGTTAAATTTACTACTAATTGTTGTTTTCTTCTTTGTATTGTTCTATATCATTGTAATTCTGTACGATGAAAATTATTACTTTTTAAATCCAGAAATAAATAAATATAAAAAACAAACTACTCTCTTGCCTGCAAATCTAGATAGTACATTTAAACATTAATCATACTGCAAGAACTTAAAAGTAATTTCACACAGTACTGTCCCTCTCAGTTTGCAACTTGGAAGCTGAATAGTGTGGTTCTTTTCTTCGCTGACACAGGGCATGCCTTGCGGATATTGTGGCTTTAGTTATAGATCACCACAATGAAGCAAGCACTGCAATAAAGCAGAACACATGAATTATTTTATTTCCTAGTGCATGCAAGCTATATTTATAGTATAGTGTGCTATAGTAAATGTGCAATAGCATTATGTCTTTAAAAAGTCCCCAAAAATGTACATACCTTAATTTAAAAAATACTTTATTGTTAAACAATTCTAATCATCATCTGAACATGTAGGGTTGCCACAATACTTCAGTTTGCAAAAACTGCAACGTCTGGGAAGCACACTAAAACACGGTACAAACTGCGTGCAACATTCACTCCCTCTGAATGGTACATTCCCTTTCATTATTTATCAATGTATTTTCTTCTTCAAGTAGATTACACATGACTTTGGGGATGGTGATGGCTTTGTTACATTTCTCATGTCACCTGGTACAATGTCTTATACAGTAATAATGATAATAATAACATGCTAAATACATTATTTCATCTTCACCACAGCCTTACAACGTATATAATGCCATTCCTACGTGGTCCTCATTTTACAGATGGCAAAGATGAGACTTAGATTAAATAATTTACCCAAGATTACACACAGAATTAGTAGTAAAGCCAGGATTTGAGTCCAAGCAGTTTGGTTCCAGAGCCTTCTCTGAACAAAGAAAAGTCTTTAAAAGTGCAGGTCTTGGGTCAGTATCCGTCAGACTCATTTCTTCTCTTTGTCTGCTCTCCTTATGCCTGTTTTTCTCACATTCCCTTGTGAACTCATTTGCTTGCGTTCGACCAGTGAAAGGCACTAGTGGAATCACGGAGGATGGGAAGAAGGGAGAAAGAGAAGATCCCTGGCTCTTGCTGTCAGCAGCCTCTTGACTCGGGTCTCCAGCTCCTGCTAGGCTGAGCCAGCCTGGTTCCAGTTTCTGCTATGTAGCCCTGGCTCCCTTGGACCTTCTGCTTTTCCCTTTCAGCCAGGGCTTCCACAACTTCTTGTCGCTAATCTCTGCCACAGTGACCTCTGTTTGGCTTCTCGGCTCCTTCTTGATCTGTTTAACCAATTCTAGGGATTAAATTCCCTGTTTCAAATACGTACATTTTACACAAAACATCTCAGTTACAATTTTCCCAGAAGACTGCCTACTGGTCTTTACATCCAAACTTCATAGATTATATGGATTTCTCAAAACTATTTTTTGATTGACAATAAATGTTTATATTTATATCCCCAAACTCTGCAGACCATTTTAAATAAAATAAAGTCCTAGTATGAGGGGAATACCTTGCATCACACTCCAAATACAAATGGTGACACACCAGAATCACCTTTGTTGTTGCTGTTTAGTTGGTAAGTCGTGTTTCACTCTTTTGCAACCCCATACAACTGTAGCCCACCGGGCTCCTCTGTCCATGGAGTGTCCCAGGCAAGAATCCTAGAGTGAGTTGCCATTTCCTTCTCCAATCAGAATCACCTACGGACATTTTAAAAAGTATGCCAACACCATCCAAGGACTATTACTGTGCCACTCTCAGAGCCCTGACCTCACCTGTTTGTTTGAAATCGATACCCAGCAACCTATGAGGGCAGGTGATTTCTTTGCTTACTGCTAGAGTTCCACCTTTTAGGATGGTGTTTGACATACATTAGATGCTCATCAGCTATCTTGTTAAATTAAGCACCTAGTAGGTGCTTTAGTTATTTCATCTATACATTTCAGAGGATTTCCACCACAATATCTTTGATAGAGTCAAAAATGAATCAATTTACCACTTTTTGATACTTTTTAAATGAATAGTTAAAACTCTACAGAATTTTCACTGACAGAAGACAGAAAACCACAGAATTGAAACGAATTGGAAGGAAAAGAATTGGAAGGAAAGTTATGACCAACCTAGATAGTGTATTAAAAAACAGAGACATTACTTTGCCAACAAAGATCTGCCTAGTCAAGGTTATGGTTTTTCCAGTGGTCATGTATGGATGTGAGAGTTAGACTGTGAAGAAAGCTGAGCGCCGAAGAGTTGATGCTTTTGAACGTGGTGTTGGAGAAAACTCTTGAGAGTCCCTTGGACTGCAAGGAGATCCAACCAGTCCATCCTAAAGGAGATCAGTCCTAGATGTTCTTTGGAAGCAGTGAGGCTAAAGCTGAAACTCCAGTACTTTGGCCACCTCATGGGAAGAGCTGACTCATTGGAAGACTCTGATGCTGGGAGGGATTAGGGGCAGGAGAAAAAGGGGATGACAGAGGATGAGATGGCTGGATATCATCACCAACTCAATGGATGTGGGTTTCGGTGAACTCTGGGAGTTGGTGATGGACAGGGAAGCCTGGTGTGCTGCAATTCATAGGGTCGCAAAGAGTGGGACACGACTGAGCGACTGAACTGAACTGAACTGAACTGATTCTTGGCCAGCAGTGACCATATCTTGTGTTACTTTAGAGTTGTTCTAAAAACCAAAGAACTTCAGAGATCCAGAGGAGAGAAGGAACTTCTCTAAAACCACTACAAAAATGAAAATTATAAAGCAGAGACTGGAATGGAGTCTCTGCATCAGAATTTCCCCCTTTACTGGCTCGAGCACAAGAATTAGGAGACTTTTGAGAAACAATATAGTTTTGGCAAAGAAGGATATGATTTTGGATAGTGACTTAAGCTCCATTTTATCACATGTAGTATGTAGATAACAATATTTACCCTAAGCTACATCATAGGAATTGGAGAAGATAAAATCATCTAAAAATTCTCTGTGTAAAAGATAGCATTTTATGATCTGTCAAGTTCCATACCATCAAAATATTTTGAAAAGAAGAAAACTCAATATATTGTGCACATCTAATTTATAAACACTCAAATGACTTTGGATGACAGCATGGGCTACTGTAGTGAACTATATTGAAGTATTTCAAACCAAAAACCCTATCTAAAAACACTACGAAAGTGTTAGTCACTCATTCATGTTTTCAGGACCCCGTGAACTGAGTAGCCTGCTACGCTCCTCTGTCCATGGAATTCTCCAGGCAAGAATACCGGAGTGGGTTATCATGCCCTCCTCCATGGGATCATTCCCACTCAGGGATCGAACCCAGGATTCCTGCATCGCTGGCAGATTCTTTACCCTCTGAGCCACTAGGATAAAAACCTATATGGTGATTAAAAATTAAAAATTTCTACCAGTCCATAATGCTTTCAAATATTGATTTACAAAGACACATGTCAAGAACAACAGAAAGTTTACAAATATCCATTTTCATTTATATCTGTATTTCATATTAGAGATTAATATAAAGACTAAATGATTACTGTTCACCAGTGGGAAGCAGGAACTGAGGAACCCCTGAGTTGTAAGTTTTGTGATATTTAGACAGTCAGTAGGAAAAGAAAACGATTATGTAAAAAAAAAAACCTGAAAGCCAAAATCTGAGGTAGGGAAGTCTCCTACAAACCAGGCACTGACTGCAAGCCGTCTACCCTGAAACATGTAAGCAAATCAGCTGCAAAACCTTTGCTGCTTTTCTCAATCAGGCGTCATCTTTCCCCGTGCCAGAGGGCTGCGTGGAGAAAATACTCCTTAATTGCTTTCATCTGTGCTTGTAATGAGTGATATTTTTGAAACGAATCTCTAAATGACCTCTTCTTTTCCCCTCTACCGATTTGATATGGTTTGTTTTTCAATCCTCGCTGTGAGCTTAGTCGGGCAACGCCGTGCGGTCCTAACCGTCTGGGGCTCAGGTAATGACGCTGTGGAGTTCTAGCTGTGAGGTCTATGGGAGGTACTTTTGTACTAAAAAGTATGGACCCTGGATATTCCAAGAAAAGGTCGGCATTGTCACTTCGGACTTCTCTTTTCTCATGGTAGCCTGGCAACCAGACTGCGTCTCTTTGATGGAGGGCGTTCCGACTAGAAAACAGCTTTATGAAAAGTGTCAGGGTCATCTTTAGAAACCCAAAGAAAACAAAACAAAACCCCCCAAAAAGCCTACCACCAAGAAGGCAAAGAAAAAAAAAAACCTCCGCACAACTCAATTATTCAGCTCCACACAACTGCGCCTGTCAGGTCTTCGCAACAACACTCACTTGAATTTAATTAAGTTTGTCCGAGTCGCCTGTGAACTGCTCTGCCGGACCTGCCTGAACGGGATGAAAAGCCTGAAGGCAGACCCCGTGAGGCCATTGTTGATAAGGAGGGGCTCTGCATTCTGAAGTTAGGTAAATTCCCATCCCCTCGCACAGAAAATGCCCCGGGGGAGAACATTTTGTAGCGAGCGCTGGAAGTTGGGTGGCCTGAGAGACAAGACAGATGAGAGCTTTTCCCATCAGCCACGTGTCTGCCTCTTTTGGGTGCCTGGTGCTGAGGATAAAATGCTGGCTTTTGGAACTTTGAAGTCAAACGTGTCTGCCTCTTTTGGGTGCCTGGTGCTGAGGATAAAATGCTGGCTTTTGGAACTTTGAAGTCAAACAATTAGATTCAAATGCCAGCTCTGTCACTTACGAGCTCTGTTGCTTTGGGGAAGTTAACTACCCTCTCTGAGCGTCAGTGCCTTCATTTTGTGAGCCAAGAAAGGTCATGATTAAGGGAAGGAAAATTGGTAAAATGCCAGACACTGTTGGCTCTCAAGGACTCTATTCCTTATTTTTCCATTTAAATCCTCTCAAAATGTATTATAGTTTATTACAAAATAATTTCCAAACTTGATAGCATGATAGCGGACCTTCAAAATACAATGTGCTGTTGCTTCCAGATGCCTCAGAGAATGCCCTGCCTTCTGCACTCACCTTTCTCCCTCCTGCTGCTGCTGCTGCTAAGTCGCTTCAGTCGTGTTCGACTCTGTGCGACCCCATAGATGGCAGCCCACCAGGCTCCCCCATCCCTGAGATTCTCCAGGCAAGAACACTGGAGTGGATTGCCATTTCCTTCTCCAATGCATGAAAGTGAAAAGTGAAAGTGAAATCACTCAGTTGTGTTCGACCCTCAGCAACCCCATGGACTGCAGCCTATCAGGCTCCTCCGTCCATGGGATTTTCCAGGCAAGAGTACTGGAGTGGGGTGCCATTGCCTTCTCCCTCCTGCACCTGGGCATAAGTGTCTCCTCTGGATAGAAATAGAAATACAGATTTCTAGTGATTCTTCAAGATCCCATCCTAATGTTTCCAAACCCGCCTGTCCTACTTCTCCTAGGAAGCCATTCATTTACAGCCCTTGGGTTCTCAGAGCACTTTGTACTGTCTTCAGTCTTCACCAGTGGCTCAATGGTATCGAATCTGCCTGCCAAGCAGGAGACCTGGGTTCGATCCCTAGGTTGGGAGGATTTCCTGGAGAAGGAAATGGCAACTCACTCCAGTATTCTTGCCTGGAAAATCCTATGGACAGAGGAGCCTGGCAGGCTACAGTCCATGGAGTTGCAAAAGAATTGGACACAACTGAACAACCAAACACAGCCACCCATTGAATTTCTCCCCAAATGAATCATAATCTTCTCATGGGCATGTTTGGGTACCATTTGTTTTTATATGATTCAGATATTTAATAAAGAAGTGTTCAATAAACATTTAATTGATGAAGGGATAGCTTCCAGAACAGCTTTATCACTTCTAAATTTACATTTAAAATATTCTAGGAGTGAATTATTATTTTTGATACCACAGAGTATATAGAAATGAATAAACCTAAAGTTTGAATCATGGTGAAGAATACCAAGGCATAAGAATTAAAAAGCTAGAAAGTGAATGAATACTAACTTCTCAGTCTATAGGCAGCCTGATCAGCGTATGTTGGAGACTTTTCCAAATAAGACAATAAATTGAGTTCAGAAACAAAATATGGTAAATATTAGAAATTTTAGCTATTCAGATATTTTCTAGTAGTTTCATCTCACTAAAATAAAATTATTGTTTTGATTCTAGCTTTAATTTGATTTAAATCACTTTGTTTCAATTAAAAAGTCAAAATTATTATTAATCTGATTTTAATTTAGCAAGTTCTTTTCATTCTGAAAAGTTTATTCTGTTGAGAAAAGACTCAACTGGAATCAGAGATTTATAAAATTTTCAAATTTAGAAGTACCTGAGATATTAGCTAGTCCTGTTTTTTACAAATGAGAAAACTAGGACCTGGAAATATTAAGAAACTTTCTCAAGCCTCCTATTAGTTAGACTAAACTTGACTTATCTAGTCTCCCCATTTAGATCCAGCATGCCACTGAAGGGAGGGACCACCCGATGCTATGGAAATGGTAGGAACCTCGGAAGAATGTGGACATTTTGCCAATGTGGACATTTTTTATAATGAACTCACCCTGCTCAGATTTAAACTTCTGGGAAGTTTAGGATAAAGGGGATCCCATTTTCTTCACAGCTGACTGGAAAACCAAATGTTCATTATCAGCACTCTGGCTAACACTTAAATCTTGACTTTTATCACAGTCGTTCTGACCTCTGCCTTTCCGCCTTTCTAGTCAAGCTCAGTTCACCACTTATGCAAAGTGTGGTGTCTGCACCAAAGCCCACCTGCAAGAGTGAGGCTAAGAAACTTATACAGCATTTGGTTCCACATTCATATATATGATTAGTGGGCAAAGCTAAATGAACAGTATGTGTTAATTGCCTAGGTGCACACTGTCAGTGAATGTGTAGCCATTTTAAAATTTCTTAGTGTTATTTTTGTTCTCATATCACTTAATGAAATATGCTCTTATGTTGCTGAATCTAAGAAATATGAGCTCGTATTTTGTATGTGGCCTTCTTCATTTCATTTTCATGATAATTTTTATTGTATCTTATAAAAGTAGGGCAAATTTTTAAAAAACTGCCCTTCACCACAGATAGTTTGAGAAACACTCTTCTAGAAACCTGCTCCTTGTTCATGCTTCAGCCCTGCTCTTTGTTTCTTACCCCCACCCCTCTGCTCCCCTAACTTTCCCAGCAAGACAAGCTCTTTCTGCCTTTGCTCTCAGAACTCCTCCTGCCCCTAACACCCTGCCCAGAAGCAGATCTCTGCGCAGCCTGCTCTGTCTTTCCCTTAGTCTCAGTGTTACCACCCCAGGGCAGCCCTGGCAACGCTCTCTCGACCTCCACTGTAAGCCGTGTGCCTCCATCTAATGGCTTCAAGGTTACCCAGTCAATGCTTTGCCTAGCTCTCACCACTATTTAAACTCCTCTTGCTTCATTGTTTCTTGGCTTCTTTATTACCTGACAGGGATCTTGTCTAGTTCACTCTCATCCCCTGGTGCCTAGGACTACACCTACCACATCTTGCCAGGGCCCCAGTACTTGTGGGATGTTGCAGAAGGAAGCCCATGTGTTGTTTCAGGCCTATTACAAGAATTACATTACTGTCCTCTTTGCCACAGGTCTATAAGGTAGTTATTATCATCCCCATTAACGGCTGAGGAATCTGACATTCAGAGCCATTAAGGAACTTGTCTAAGATTACGCGGTCATGGCTGCGTATAATTCCTAAGCTTTCCACTGTGGTAGGTAAGAAACTCTTTCAAACACTGACATCACTTGTCAATTATCAACATTAGGGCCAACAAGAGGTATTATTCGAGAATTCTGGAATGTTTTCTGCTTCTGATATAGGCAGAAAAGAGGTGTGCTACATTTTAAAGTGGAAACACAGTTTTCATGTGTGCTTTTCAAAGTATCTCATTAGGGTTGTCAGATACTGCAAAGGAAAATACAGGATTACCAGTCAAATCTGAATTTTGGATAAGCACTAAGTAATTGTTTAATATATGAGACATACTATATTATTCATTATTTGTCTGATATTCAGATTTACGTGGGCGTTTGTATTTTGTCTGACAATCCTAACTCAGGAGTAAAAACAGTAATGTTAGTCACAGAAATTGGTGGCCATTTCACAAATGAACTGAAGTTTAAATACAGCTAAGGAAGTGTTTCCGGAATATGCAAATTTCTTCCAAAAAGTCTTATAGAAAATTTCTGAACAGTGACTTTCCTTACAGGGTTTTATCACCAATAGGACATGGGTTAGTTTATTTGCCAGAAATGAAACAAATGTTTGTTTCAATGTGACACATTTAAAAGGAACTAGGATAATTCATCATTTAAAAGGAAACAACTAAGGAATGATCTGCTAACAGTAAATAAATATACAAGAATGATTATATAATAGTTATCAGCTGCTTTGAATTTCCACTGAGGTTAGAACAAGAAATACATGACTGAAGCTAGAGCATGAGGCATTTAATTTGTTTTGGATGTAGTATTTAAGGACTTCCTGAGAGTCAAGTTTCTAAAAGCTTGTGTGTGGCATCCTTTGATAAAAAACACTCAATCTGGCTTCAGTCAGTTCCTTTGACAAGCCAGGACTGGTTTCAGCTCTAGGCCAAAGGCACTATGTCAGGGGTGTAAAATGAGGAAAGACTGATTTGGATCTCAGAGATGTCAAAGAATAAAAAATGTCACCATAATCAAGATCAGGCTGCTATGGTTTCTTATAGACTTTCCTAAACCAGGCATGAACACGGGTGTGTCGGGTTGTTACGAGGGCTTATAACGAACTACCCTGGAGAAGTGTCCCATGCCATCACTCACTCCAGAGTCACAGCTCACATAAACATACTGTGTAAAAATCCTGATTGTTTTTATTCTTAGTTTCCCTATTTGACAAAAACAAGGAAAAACCTCTCCTCCCCTGATCTTTTTTTTTTTTTCCTAAGGAATACCTATTAGCATGTCTCAGGCAGGGGTATTTTGCATGAGAACTATTTGCAGCTTCTGAGCATCATCTGAATTCTGTCTGAAAGCTTAGATGAGGCCCGTGCTTCACCTTCTGAAGAAGAATCAGACGGCAACACCTGGCAAAAGTCAATGCTACTGAAGGCTTTTGTGACACCGAGTCTCTGCCCTGCCAGCACGCTCTGGCTCATGGCTGCTCCAGATCCTAAATGTTAACATTGGGATCAGCAGCCACTGATCTGCCTTAACGGTCAAAGTCAACATGGCTGTCCTCTCGGACAGCAGTCCCCAGCCCTTTTGGCACTGGGGACCAGTTTGGTGGATGACCATTTTTCCACTGACCTGGAGAGAGGAAAGGTGGAAGATGGTTTCAGAACAAATCAAGTACATTACATTTATTGTGCATTTTGTTTCTATTATTATGACATCAGTTCCACCTCAGATCTCCAGGCATTAGATCCTGGAAGTTGAGGACCCCTGCTCTTGGAGTTTAACCTAGTAGCACAGATGAGCTGTGGTGTACTTAGAAACAGCCATCACCTCAAATGGTGGCTGAGCCCAGCTGAGATCATTTTTTTTTTAACACTTTTATTTTATTTATTTTATTTATTTATTTTTTAAACCGAATATAGACTGATGATTCATTTCCCACATGATAGCACACAAAATAGTTCAGTCACTCAGTCCTGTCTGACTCTTTGCAACCCCATGGACTGCAGCATGCCAGGCTTCCCTGTCTATCACCAATTCTCAGAGCTTGGTCAAACTCATGTCCGTTGAGTCGCTGATGCTATCCAACCATCTCATTCTCTGTTGTCCCCTTCTCTTCCTGCCTTCAATCTTTACCAGCATCAGGGTCTTTTCCAGTGAGTCAGTTCTTCACATCAGGTAGCCAAATTATTGGAGTTTCAGCTTCAGCATTAGTCCTTCCAATGAATATTCAGGACTGATTTCCTTTAGGATTGACTGGTTGGATCTTCTTGCAGTCCTTGGGACTCTCAAGAGTCTTTTCCAACACCACAGTTCAAAAGCATCAATTCTTCGGCACTCAGGTTTCTTTATGATTCAACACGACTATTGGAAAAATCATAGTTTGACTAGACAGACCTTTGTCAGCAAAGTAATGTCTCTTTGCTGTCTAGGTTGGTCAAAGCTTTTCTTCAAAGGAGCAAGCATCTTTTAATTTCAGGCTCCAGTCACCATCTGAACTGATTTTGGAGCACCCCAAAATAAAGTCTCTCACTGTTTCCATTGTTTCCCCATGTATTTGTCATGAAGTGATGGGACCAGATGCCATGATCTTAGTTTTCTGAAAGTAGAATTTTAAGCCAGCTTTTTCATTCTCCTTTTTCACTTCATCAAGAGGCTCTTTAGTTCCTCTTTGCTTTCTGCCATAAGGGTGGTGTCATCTGCATATCTGAGGTTATTGATATTTCTCCCAGCAATCTTGATTCCAACTTGTGCTTCATCCAGCCTGGCATTTTGCATGATGTACTCTGAATATAAGTTAAATAAGCACAGTGATAATATACAGCCTTGATGTACTTCTTTACCAGTTTGGAACCAGTCCGTTGTTCCTTGTCCGGTTCTAACTGTTGCTTCTTGACCTGTATACAGATTTCTCAGGAGGCAGATAAGGTGGTCTGGTATTCCCATCTCTTAAAGAATTTTCCACAGCTTTTTGTGATCCACATAGTCAAAGTTTTTGGCATAGTCAATAAAACAGAAGTAGATGATTTCTGGAATTCTCTTTCTTTTTCCATGATCCAACATATGTTGACAATTTGATCTCTGATTCCTCTGCCTTTTCTAAAACCAACTTGAACATCTGGAAGTTCTCGGTGCACGTATTGTTGAAGCCTTGCTTGGATAATTTTGTGCATTGCTTTACTAGCATGTGAGATGAGTGCAGTTGTTCGGTAGCTTGAACATTCTTTGGCATTACCCTTTTTTGGGATTGCAATGAAAACTGACCTTTTCCAGTCCTGTGGCCACTGCTGAGTTTTCCAAATTTGCTGGCATATTCAGTGCAGCACTTCCACAGCATCATCTTTTAGGGTTTGAAACAGCTTAGGTGGAACTCAATCGCCTCCACTAGCTTTGTTTGTAGTGATGCTTCCTAAGGCCCACTTGACTTGTCATTCCAGGATGTCTGACTCTACGTTAGTCATGGTTATCTGGGTCATGAAGATATTTTTTGTATAGTTCTTTAGTGTATCCTTGCCACGTCTTCTTAATATCTTTTGTTTCTATTAGCTCCATACCATTTCTGTCCTTTATCGAGCCCATCTTTGCATGAAATGTTCCCTTGGTATCTCTAATTGTCTTGAAGAGATCTGTAATCTTTCACATTCTATGTTTTCCTCTATTTCTTTGCATTGATCACTGAGGAAGGCTTTCTTACCATGCTTTGCTATTCTTTGGAACTCTGCATTCAGATGGATATCTCTTTCCTTTTCTCCTTTGCCTTTACCTTCTCTTCTTTTCTCAGTTATTGTAAGGCCTCATCAGACAACCATTTTGCCTTTTTGCATTTCTTTTTCTTGGGGGTGGTCTTGATCACTGCTTCCGGTACAATGTCACTAACCTCCATCCGTAGTTCTCAGGCACTCTGTCTATCAGATCTAGTCCCTTGAATCTCTGAAATAAAAGGGAATTCCATCTCATTAGTAATGACTTTCTCTAATGTGTTTACCTTAGTTCTCAACAACTCCTTAAGAACTGTTTGGCTTTCGTGACAAGTTTGCCTCTTCTCAAAAGCACTTAACAGATAGTAAGACACAAAGAAACTTGTATGAATAAAGACCCACTATCCCTCTAAGTACCTGACTTGCCGTAAGAGAGTGAGGAGACAATGGAAAGATGTGTTCAACTTTTGTGTAACTCCATTAAGAAAAGGCGTTGGTCCTTCTTTCCTTTGTGAATTCTCACCTATTCTCTAGACTAGGTTATAGCACTCTAGATGTCTGTTCTCTCAAAACTCTCCTTGCATTCTTTTTTTTAAAAAAAACAACATCTGGTTTTTCTGTTAGACTGTAAACTGTGTAGATACAGACATTCTCTGTATTTCATTCACTGCTATGTCCTCAGCGCTTCACCCAGAGTGTGATACGCAATAGGCACTCAAGTATTTTGACCTTAATTCAGTTTCTTCCTAGTATCGCCAACCTGGTGCCTATTGAGGCAGAATGCATAAATATACTTACCTTTAATAGAAACAAGATCAATGCTAATCAAATACATTAAATGTTGAGAAAATACACAAATAAGTGGAGAAAATGGCCCAGGATTCACACTCACAAACTGGGGATATGTGGCCAATCAACACTGCTAACTGAAATTGTTGAGAATCTTCATGCCAAACCCGTGGTGAGGCACTACTCGTTGGGCTTAGAGTTCACGAATGCATAATCCTGCCTCAGTAAAGCAGAGATATTACTTTACCAACAAAGGTCAGTCTAATCAAAGCTATGGTTTTTCCAGTAGTCATGTATGGATGTGAGAGTTGGACTATTTTAAGAAAGCTGAGCACCGAAGAATTGATGCTTTTGAACTATGGTGTTGGAAAAGACTCTTGAGAGTCCCTTGGACTCCAAGGAGATCCAACCTATCCTTCCTAAAGGGAGTCAGTCCTGAATATTCATTGGAGGGACTGATGCTGAAGCTGAAATTTCAATACTTTGGCCACTTGATGCGAAGAACTGATGCACTGGAAAAGATTCTGTTGCTGGGAGGGATTGGGGGCAGGAGGAGAAGAGGACGACAGAGGATGAGATGGCTGGATGGCATCACCGACTCAATGGACCTGAGTTTGAGTGAACTCAGGGAGACGGTGATGGACAGGGAAGCGTGCTGCAGTCAACAGAGTTGCAAAGAGTCAGACACGACTGAGAGACTGAACTGAACTGAACTGAAAACCCATCCAACCTTATTTCTTGCTGATGACAAGTAAGAAGTTTGTAATCCAGACAGCTTGATAGCCCCAGCCCACACATATTCACGCCATGCACGTACACACACACAAACACACACACATATACACACAATTACTCCTACTTTTATACCTTAATTCAAGTGTTTCCTTGTCTAGAATTCCCTCCTTCTTTTTCACATATGTTCAGAGGACACCTATCCTTCCAGGGCCTACTCAAAACTTTCTCTAAAAGCCTCAGGCCTCTGTGGTCTTTATTCCCTTAAATTTCTTTTTAATCCCTGCAGAACAACTAGCACTTTTACACTATCTTGCTCTCCTCTTGGCCACATATAATTTAGCACTTCGCTATGTCAATATAACTTTATATAATGTCATCTCACTGGCAAGTTGTTTATATATGTATCACATTTTAAAAATATTATTTAACATCTCATAGTTCTTTCATGACCTACAGTATATATTCTGAAATTACTTTGGTTTAATGAGTATATTATACAAAAATTGCCATTTGAGGCCCACTTGACATTTTTTAAAGATTAACACTCATAAAGTGTGGGATTTCTAAATATCAACACTTTATCATGAGGAGACTGAGTGGAGGAAATGGAAAACAACGCATTATGTAAGAGGTAATCTGAGTAATCCTTTACTTGTATCATCAAATTAACTTCCTAAAACACACTAGGAAGTATATTATCATAGTTGCTTTTATAGATATGAAAATTGAGGCTTAGACACATGAAGTAATGTATTCAGGGACACTGAGACAGGAGAAAGACAGATTGATAGAAAGAGGAAGACAGAGATGCAGAGAGAGACAAAGAACAGAGGGAGACACAGCAAGAGAGAAAGAATTTGAACTGACATGTTTTTGCTGTTTGAAATATATGACAAATATGAATTGACTTCTAAGTCTATTGTGACTTAAGCCTATTTTTTGCAGACTTTGTCTGAGAATGAAAATATTAAAAAGACATTCAGTTCAGTTCAGTTGTTCAGTTGCTCAGTCGTGTCCAACTCTCTGCGACCCCATGAACTGCAGCATCATCAACTTTAGAATTCTATTTTTCAGTAGAATCCTAAATATTATTTAGTCTGCTTATACTTTTATACTTGGAATAACTACTCAAATACTGGAACACCATTAAAATTATGCGTGGTTAATAAACAAGTTTTATAGTAAAAGATAAATTTTATAGCTAAACCTTCCTTGTTGTTGCTGTTGTTCAGTTGCTCAGTCATGTTTGACTCTTTGCAACCCCACGGACTGCAGCAGGTCAGGCTTCCCTGTCCTTCACCGTCTCCCTGAGTTTGCTCAAACTCATGTCCATTGAGTTGGTGATGCCATCCAATCATCTCATCCTCTGTCGCCCCCTTCTCCTTCCTTCAATCTTTCCCAGCATCAGGGTCTTTTCCAGTGAGTCAAAAAAGATTCAAACTTTTGCATCAGGTGGCCAAAGTGTTGGAATTTCAGCTTCAGCGTCAGTCTTTCCAATAAATATTCAGGATTGATTTCCTTTAGGATTGAGCGGTACGATCTCCTCATTGTCCAAGGGGCTCTCAAGAGTCTTCTCCAGCACCACAGTTAAATATGGATAATTATAACATTTATAAAGTTATCTTATTGGAGGATTTCCCTGGTGACTCAGTGAGAGAATCTGCCTGCCAATGCAGACTTGGGCTTGATCCCCAAACCTGGAAGATCCCACGTGCTGCAGAGCAGCTAACCCTGTTTGCCATAATCATTGAGCCTGTGCTCTAGAGCAGAGGAGCCATAACTACTAAGTCCATGTGCCATGACTACTGAAGCCCACATGCTCTAGAACCTGTACTCCATAAAAAAATGAAACCATCACAATGAGAAGTCCAAGCACTCAATAAAGAGCAGCCCCTGATTGCTGCAACTAGAGAAAGCCTCAGCATCAACAAACACCCAGTGAAACCCCCAACATTAACGAATTAATACAATTTTTAAAATATATATCTTATTGGGTTACTGTGGGAATGAATAAGCTAATAAATGTAAAATGCATGCTGCTGCCGCCAAGTCGCTTCAGTCGTGTCCAAATCTGTGCGACCCCAGAGACAGCAGCCCACCAGGCTCCCATGTCCCTGGGATTCTCCAGGCAAGAACACTGGAGTGGGTTGCCGTTTCCTTCTCCAATGCATGAAAGTGAAAAGTGAAAGTGAAGTTGCTCAGTCGTGTCCAACTCCTAGTGACCCCATGGACTGTAGCCTACCAGGCTCCTCTGTCCATGGGATTTTCCAGGCAAGAGTACTGGCATGGGGTGCTATGTTAGCATACCATAAGAAGCACTAAACAAATATCAACTTTCCTACTATTATTACATTGTTATTATTACTGTCAATCCAGTACCAACAAAACTGATACTTTATTCCATAATCATGCTGATTCTCCATATATATACCATTCTGGATCAGAATCTGAGATATCAGAAGCTCTTCTTTTTTGCAGCTTGACTGCTTTTTTTTATGAATTTGATGACATGTAGCTTGGTACATGAGGAAAAAATATACAATATTTGGAAGGCAAACTCTACATTGTGACCCAGTTTCCTCACCACTGCTCTGCCCAGGAAAGTTCTCAGTAGGACAAGCAGAGAGCACTTCAGACTCTAAAAACAGTAGGCAGAGTTGATGGGGCATGGCATGGGGCAAAACCAAGGTTCCACCCATCTCCTTTCCAGTATTTTATTCCACTTAAAAGCTTTATATTTTGAGGATAATAATAATACTCAGACACTCAGTCATCTTTGACTATTTGCAACACTGTGGACTGTAGCCCTCCAGGCTCCTCTATCCATGGGATTTTTCAGGCAAGAATACTCGAATGGGTAGCCATTTCCTTCTCCAGGGGATCTTCTCCAACCAGAGATCAAACCTGGGTCCCCTGCATTGCAGGTGGATTCTTTACATTTTTGGGAAACAAATCTAAATTTTATTCTTCGTTCTCTGCTATTGCTAATAATGCAGGCCCTTGCTTTCTATGATGTCTTGTTTTCTAAGAAGGAAATATAGAGTTTGAAAAAGCACATCGTCATTAAAATACATAGTGGTTAAGAGTCCAGCTTCCAATGAAGGGGATATGCGGTTTCCCTGGTCAGGGAACTAAGATCCCTCATGCCTTAGGCTGTGACCAAAAATTAAATAAATAAATAAACTTGTTAAAGAAATACTTTCTGAATTTCAACATAGGCATTGAGATATAAATAAGCAAGTATTATACCTTAGCACATAGAAAGTATAAAATGAGGAAACTATTCAACTTAAAGGTTTAATACTCAAATTTGAGCTCTCATTCATAGTTATACATCTAAAGAGCATATACTTTTTTTCTCTCTTGAAAAGCATAGTTTTTCAGTTACAGTAAATTGTTTTAAACATATCCACAGATACTCTGGCAAATGTTTTTCAGTGAGAGATTCAGGAAACAGGATCAATGAGTTCATTGAACATATCCAAACCAGGACTGTAGAGAAATCCTGAAGACTTGAGATACTAAGAGTATCTCCTCCACGAAAGGATTCCACAATACATTTGCTACTGTTTTAATGAATCATGACTTTCATGATCCCTGGTGGAGAGCAGTACAGCAAATATATGAAAGCTAAAGACTGAAGAGATCTAACTGTCCAAAATTTTTCTAATGCTAAACACTTTAAGGTGATCAGAAAGGCAGAAAAAAAAAAAACAAAACATATAGCAGTGGTTTGGAATTTGTCATTCTTGGATTAGGTATGTATTTATGTATGTATTTTAAGTGATTCTTATAACTGACATGCTATATTTAATTTCCCTGATCCAAGTGAATAAATATTGTATCATTTTATGAAAAACCCACACAAGCTATGAGAATGATCAATTCTGGTACAAAAGCCTATTGAACTTTATTAAATATGATGAAATGAAATTCTGAATAAAGAAAAAAAGTAAGGCTTAAAGTCTACTAGATCATATACACACACACACACATATATATATATATGTATTTTTTTTTTCCTCCTTTCTAATTAAGCTCTATGGTTGCAACTGTGTCAAGGCTACTCTGAGACTATTGTCCTCTAATCTCTCCTGGTTCCCAGCACATATTACCATGTTTCTCAGAGGGTGAGCTCTGGCCCTAAATACCTAAGCAGTGTAGCAAAATCTCCAAGATACCTGAATGTGGCCACTGGAGAGCAGAAGGCAGGTTCAAGAAAGCCCCTGGGTAGCAGTATTTCTTCTTTTCACTATGAGGTAAATTTGCTAGAAAACTTTAACAAAGAAAATAGTTCTTGGTTCATCTTGTTCCTGTTTAGTTTTTTGTGTGTGGGCTTAACCCCTTCTGCAGTAGGATGACATCTCAAGCCACTAGATCTCATATCTCCAGCCACTCTGATTTTCTCATTGTCTGCTGAGCTTTCCTAGCAAATCATCACCCTAGGCTTAATTTTGAACAATAAAGGCCTGAGATACGAATGACTCCATGTGCTCTTAATCTGTTCCCTTCTAGAGAACAAAGTCCTTAAGTGTGTAAGATATTTTGCTATGGTCCTGATAGTGGCCAGATATAATGTACTTTGAGATATTATTCAACGAATATTTTATATCACCCTTACAGTAAATTACTCACTTTATATAAAAAGGTCAATTTTTTTCTGAGAATAAAATTGTAATCCTTTTAGTTTAACACTAGAGAAATGACGGATATGAATTCAAGAAAATGCAAGTATGTTATTAAAGTGATAAATTATATGAAACAAAAAGATAAATCTGATTTAAAATGTCTATAAATTTTATAAATTATCCCCATCAGTTGCATTTTATGTAAAATTTGAACACAACACATAATGTTATTGTGAGATATTTACTGGAATAAATGGATAAAGCAAATAATTGGATAATTAAAGGAAATCACAGTAAAAAATCTAATTAGCATGACTAGAAGGAAACTCAATGGGAAATGCTGATGCCTGTGGCCTCAACAGCATGAGTGCAAAAAGAGAAAAGGAAAAGGAAAATAAGTACTGATAGTGAACTGAAAAAAAAGTAGAGCTGTACAGCCAAAGAGATACTTAAATATCTCCAAGAAGGTTATCAAATGTCAAAACTACCGTTTATACTAAGAACATAATAAAATGAAAACGTTCTAGTCAGAAAAGACCCAGAACATGAAACAAATTCATCTCGGTCTGGAACTAATCACCATGTAGGTAAATTATTATTTTAAACCCAGTTAAATTCAGTATTTTGCTGTTTTTATGATACCACCTAAAGTTGAAAGCACTGTGACAGATACACATAAAAGAGACAAAAGTGATTTTAGAATGATTTGTTGAATCAATACACTACAGGGTTGCTTAGATTATTATCCTTAGTCCTTGTGTATTAGATTCACCAAGGGTTCTTGTTTAAAATGCAAAAAATATAGTCTTATTCACCTTATAGAAGCAAAACAGATATGTGGGTAGAGAATAAACAATTTCATCAAGCACACCAGTTTTATATACACTAAAGTTTGGATATCTTCTAAGATTTTAATTGTGAAGGTAGAAGCAGCTCCTAGCATAGAAGATGGGAAAAGATCAAAGATAAAAAGTTCTTTGCAGACCAATTCCCATCATAATTCAAGATACAACAAAGTTTTTTTGTCAGTTGGTAAAAATAGTTATTCTGATTTTCAGATTTATAAGGTAGAAATTGGATGTTATAAACAGAATAAATTTAAATCTTTGTTAAAAGTTCTAAGAAAACATTTTAGATTGTTTCTAATAAAACATTTTAACTGCTGACTGTAGCAAACCAATTTTCAATTCATTCCTACCTTTGTACTAAAAGATTCATCATGAAAATTATTGCTAAAAGATGTTCACCCTCTTTGAAGAAATGAACAAAAGAAAGGTCTTTCTCATGTGACTGAATTCCTGGAACATGAAAGACATAGGCCAGCTGAGAGAACAGCTTAGAAATACAAGATGACTGTCCATGTGGATAGATAGAAGTGTTTTACTTAATTCTTAAAGGAAAACCAAGTCTACATGAAGAGTGATGATTACAGACAGTTTAAAAATGTTTACTGCCACATCAGCAATGTGGCTTTGCCCTAAAATATCACTTCCACGTAAACATGAAGATACTAGGTAAACAATGACAAAAATAGCATGAAATAAATTTCTCAATCACCATAAAATAAAAGAATAACAAAGTCACCAAAGATCAAACAAAACTAAACCAAGTGAACAACTGAAAGAACAAACAAATGAATCATAAGCTGAAACCAAGATAGGAGGAAAAAACTGAAAACAAGGCTAATCTGGGTTAAATGACAACCTCAGCATCATATATCATCAGGACCCAATGGCTGTATGTGGAGGGACAGTAAACAGAACCTAGGATCTAAGCAAAATAGGGTAACTGAACTGAAACCCCCACCGAAAGCTAGTACAACCAAACCAACTATTTATTCTGTGAAAATGTTGACTGAGAAAAATTGGCATAACAGGTCAAGGAACTAAGAGGAAGTTTATTTGTCTCTGGAACTCTGAGTGCAAAAAAATAAAAATAATGTATTCTCCTCTGAGATTTCAAAATTTCAAAACTTCTCCCTCACATGCATAGCTAGGATTCAAATTTACATTATTCCATGTGTTCACGGAAAATCCAAATGGAGGACTTAAATTTATCTGGTCTCAGATTGATAGAAATCCCCTGGCAACGTTTGAAAAATAAATGCCTGGGAATTTTCAGAATTATTGAAAGATAGACAAATACATTTATAAGAAGCATAAAGAAAGCTGCATACAAAAAATTAAACCAGATCCATACCTCACTAATTATAGTGAAACTGAAGAACACCAAAGACAAATAAAGACTCTTAAGATCAGCTAGAGAGAAAAGTCATAAGGATATGGTTGACACATCCTAAAATGTGACCCCTTAATGTGTTACATCTTTATAATTTCCTCCCCCTGTGTTCAGGCTGAATTTGTGACTTGCTTCTAGTCAACAGAAAATGACAAAGATGATGACACTTTTTCTCTTGATTAAATTTCATTACATAAGATTGGCTCCAGAAAGGAATGCAGCCCAGTCGACACCTTGATAACAGGCTTAAGAGACCCTAAACAGAGGACCCAGCTTAGCCATGCCTGAACTTCTGACCCACAGAAATGGTTGAAATAACAAATATAGGTTATTCTAAGCCACTGCTGCTGCTGCTGCTAAGTCGCTTCAGTCATGTCCGACTCTGTGCGACCCCATAGATGGCAGCCCACCAGGCTCCCCTGTCCCTGGGATTCTCCAGGCAAGAACACTGGAGTGGGTTGCCATTTCCTGCTCCAACACATGAAAGTGAAAAGTGAAAGTGAAGTCATTCAGTCGTGTCCAACCCTCAGCGACCCCATAGACTGCAGCCTTCCAGGCTCCTCCGTCCACGGGGTTTTCCAGGCAAGAGTACTAGTTGGTGCTAACTTATTAGGGAGTTTGGTGCTTGCATGATCAGTTACTAAGTTGTGTCTGATTCTTTGTGACAACACTGACTGTAGCCATCTCAGCTCCTCCGTTCATGGGATTTTCCAGATGAGAACACTGGAATAGGTTGCCATTTCCTCCTCCAGGGGATCTTTCTAATCCCAGGGACAGAACCTTCATCTCTTGTGTCTTCTGCATTGGCAGGCAGATTCTTTACCACTGAGCTGCCTGGAAAACCTCCATGTTAAGTAGTGTTAGGGAAATTAAAATGGAGGAGGTTTTGTTCAGGCTTCAGAAGCAGGAGCACAGGCTTCTGACCTTACTTCTGACCTGCCTAGACACTGCCTGGATTCCGTGCCTGCCTGCAACCACAGTTAGTCAGGCAGCACTTTAGATAAGGAAAAGATTTGGTCTTGGAATTCTTGAGCTCCTGGAGGCCTGGGCAACTGCACCCAGGGTTGAAGGAAATCTTATGACTCGTAAGATAAACAGCATTGTAAAAATGTTAAAGTAAAACCAGAGCTGCATCTTTGTGTACAAACTGATGATGATATCAGTTTGTGGCCTGGGATTATAAGTGGGAGACCCCAAAACTACAATTTGAAATCTCACCTGTTGAGTGGACACATTCCCTAGGACATTTTCCCAGATGGGATACAAGATTGCTGTTAACAAGGGACTTCCTAGCAAGCTGTTTAAGACTGGATGTTGGGCGGCCTAATTTGGTGATATCTGTGCTGTTACTCTATTTTTTTCTGCTTCTCTTTTTGTTAAAGGGGGAGACACTGACTGAAACTGCCCACCCTGGCCAGGCACCATAGTAACCATTTGTATGAGTTATTTTTTAACAGGGAGTCCTGGTAAGGAACACAGAACTAAAAAAATCACCAAAAGAATTCAGGAGGGTCAAAAGGAGATGGCATGTGTTCTGTTATCTCCCAGAATCCTCATTGGCATCCATTTTGGCTGAGCAATGTGTGTGCCACCAGGAAGGACCCTGAGTCAGAGTGATTAACCAGAGACAACCCAGAAATGAATCCCATTAACATAAAACCCAAGACTGTGAGCCATGTGATGGAACAGTTCTCCTGGGCTCCCTAACCCTAATATTCTCCACCTGGGTATCCCTTCCCAATAAAGTTTCTTGCTTTGTCAGCGCATGTGTCTCCTTGGACAATTCATTTCTGTTAGACAAGAACCCATTTTCAGGCCGTGAAAGGGGCCTTTCCTGCAACATTTTCTTTTAATGACTGTATATTGAAATTAAGTTAAATAGGTCTCTATTAAATGTTGAAATTGTTGGTGTGCACTGAGTGGTACCTTTTGATAATGAAGCCTTCAAAATTGAAACGGAAGTAAAATTTTCAGGAAAACATAAATTGGTGCTGTGAGCAGGATTCGTGAAACAAAATGCCACTCTAAGAAGAAAGAGGTTAAGATTAATGAAGCTTCCCATTTCTCAGATGGGAAGATTGGCCTTATTGCTTGTTGTTGCTGTTGTTCAGTCACTCAGTCATGTGAGACTTTTTGAGATTCCATGGACTGCAGCATGCCAGGCTTCCCTGTCCTTCACCATCTCCTGGAGCTTGCTCAAACTCATGTCCGTTGAGTCAGTGATGCCATCCAACCATCTCGTCCTCTGTCATCCCCTTCTCTTCCTGCCTTCAATCTTTCCAAGCATCAGGGTCTTTTCTAATGAGTCAGCTCTTCACCTCAGGTGGTCAAAGTATTGGAGTTTCAGCTTTAGCTTCAGTCTATCCAATGAATATTCACGGTTGATTTCCTTTAGGATTGACTGGTTTGATTTCCTTGAAGTCTAAGGGACTCTCAAGAGTCTTCTCCAATAACACAGTTGAAAAGCATCAGTTCTTTGGCACTCAGTCTTCTTTATGATCTATCTCTCACATCCATACATGACTACTGGAAAAGCCACAGATTTGACTATATGGACCTTTGTTGGCAAAGTATTATCTCTGCTATTAATACACTGTCTAGGTATGTCATAGCTGTTCCTCCTTATTGCTTGTTAGTTACCAAATGGGGCATATACACTGTGCTGCGTGAGAAATGAGACCCTAAAGTAAAGTGGACCAAACTTTTTGAATACCTAAGGCTGGTGCCAATTAAGAAAGGACAAGAATGTACCACTCTAGGTTGAAGAGGCTGGATCCTCTTCTCTGCCTACAATGAAACCAAATTAAAATTGATTGAAGAGAAGCCACAATTGGAGATACAATTATGTAATATGCAAGGACAATTGTCCATGTTACAATGTCAAAATTACACTTTAGCTGACCAAGTCTCCACTTTCCAGTTGGTAGCTGAAAGAACTGCTATAAAGTTTCAGTTCAGTTCAGTCACTCAGTCGTGTCTGACTCTTTGTGATCCCATGAATCACAGCACGCCAGGCCTCCCTGTCCAACACCAACTCCCGGAGGTCACTCAGACTCATGTCCATTGAGTCAGTGATGCCATCCAGCCATCTCATCCTCTGTCATCCCCTTCTCCTCCTGCCCCCAATCCCCCACAGCAGCAGAGTATTTTCCACTGAGTCAACTCTTTGCATGAGGTGGCCAAAGTATTGGGGCTTCAGCTTCAGCATCATTCCCTCCAAAGAAATCTCAGGGCCGATCTCCTTCAGAATGGACTGGTTGGATCTCCTCGCAGTCCAGGGGAATCTTAAGAGTCTTCTCCAATACCACAGTTCAAAAGCATTAATTTTTCGGCTCTCAGCTTTCTTCACAGTCCAACTCTCACATCCATACATGACCACTGAAAAAACCTTGTCATAGCCTTGACTAGACGGACCTTTGTTGGCAAAGTAATGTCTCTGCTTTTCAATATTCTATCTAGGTTGGTTATAACTTTTCTTCCAAGGAGTAAGCGTCTTTTAACTTTATGGCTGCAGTCACCATCTGCAGTAATTTTGGAGCCCCCCAAAATAAAGTCTGACACTGTTTACACTGTTTCCCCATCTATTTGCCATGAAGTGATGGGACTGGATGCCATGATCTTCGTTTTCTGAATGTTGAGCTTTAAGCCAACTGTAAGTGGTGAGGCAAGGTTAACAAAAAGAAAGTTCATCTGGTAATAGTTAAAGCAAGGATAGATTGGGATAGGAGATTAATTCCTCCAAAATTTAGGGACCCACCCAGACTGTAAAGTTTTGGGGACTACATAGAAGGATATTACCAAAGACACTGATGGCACAATGGTTAAGAAACCGTCTGCCAGTGGAAGAGATGCAAAAGACACAAATTCAGCCTCTGGATTGGGAAGATCCCCTGGAGAGGGAAATAGCAACCAGCTCCAGTATTCTTGCCTGGAAAATTCCATGGGCAGAGACACCTGGTGGACTACAGTCCATGACGCTGCAAGGAGTTGGACACAACTGAGCATCTAAGCACACACACACGCGCACACACACACACACACACACACACACAAAGATAATGGAATTTAAAAATTCCAGGACAAAAAGGAGGCTCAAAATTTTATAGGGATATCTGGTTTCTGGTAACAGCATATTTCACATTTGGGCCAGACTTTGAATTTGCTTTACAAAGTAACCTGATGGGAAGAAATTTTTAAGATAAGAAAAAGTAAATGAGATAAGAGCTTTTAGATAAAGTTTATTAAGCATAATTATGGTTTAGGAATGTCTACCTAAAATAGTTTTCCCAGGTTTTGATAAACTGAATTTATAGGGTTGTGCTAAATTAAGTTAAATGATGGAATTATAAATGATTAGGTCATTTCCAAATAAAATAAGATTTTAAAACAGTAATTACTAAACACTGACTTTTTTAAATACAGAGAAGCCAAAAGATTTAAAATTATTAATGAATATATTTAGTACCATCTTGAGATGGTACCAAAGAAACTAAAATTTTTTAGAAATTATCAATGATGTTTATGCTCACAGAATGCTAATATAAAGGAGAGTTCATGGTTGCTTAAGGAAAGTAGGATGTGTGTTTTTAGTAAAGAAGCTATGAGGAATGGAATTGCATGTTGTTAAGGGAAAAGGAAGTACAATAGGCCTGACTTAGAGGTTATCTGTTTCTGAACGGGAAAATAAAGTGATAAATATAAAAAGTGATAAGAAAGATCAGTGGAAAGTGGACCCTGAGAAAAGAGTTTTATGCATGGTACAAGTTTTCTTGGGAAGTTGAACTGCCTTTGATAACAGATATTAAGTTTCTTTACCTCCTGAGTGATTTGCTTCTGAAATCTTTTACTGTTACTTTTGCTGAGTAAATAACTGCTGTTTCATGGTGACCTATGATCGTATCTGACTGATGGTCTAAATCCTTTGATATTTTTGACAGAACATCTTAAAATCAAAGTCTAATGATTTCTCTTGACATCTAGATGACTTTGGGGTGTTTTAGAGGGCATCTGGTCCCAGAACTTCATGGCAAATAGATGGGGAAAAAAGAAGAAATAGTAACAGATTTTATTTTCTTGGGCTCCAAAATCACTGCAGATGATGATTGCAGCCATGAAATGAAAAGACACTTGCTCCTTGGAAGAGAAGCTATGACAAACCCAGACAGCATATTAAAAAGTAGAGACATCATTGCTTTGTCAACCAAGGTCCATATAGTCAAAGCTGTGGTTTTCCCAATAGTCATGTATGGATGTGAGAGTCAGACCATAAAGAAAACTGAGCACCAAAGAATTGATGCTTTCAAATCACGGTGTTGGAGAAGACTCTTGAGAGTCCCTTGGACAGCAAGGACATCAAACCAGTCAATCCTAAAGGAAATCAACCCTGAATATCCTTTAGAAGGTCTGATGCTGAAACTGAAGCTCCAATACTTGTGCCAGCTGATATGAAGAGCTGACTCTTTGGAAATGACCCTGATGCTGGGAAAGATTGAGGACAGGAGGAGAAGAGGACAACAGAGGGTGAGATAGTTGGACGGTATCACCGACTCGATGGACATGAGTCCCTGAGCAAACTCAGGGAGATAGTGAAGAACACATGAGCCTGGCATGCTGTAGTCCATGGGGTCGCAAAGAGTCAGACTCTTTGTGACTGAACAACAATAGGAGAATCAGAACCTCCTTAACCTGGAGAAGGAAATGACAACCCACTCCAGTATTCTTGTCTGAAAAATCCCATGACCGAGGAGTCTGGTGGGCTAGAGTCCATGGGGGTCACAAAGAGCTGGAAATGACTGAACACAAGCATACATACAAATACACACACGCACATGAGCCCAGCCTGATTAATTAAGCCCAGACTAATGAGACTCAGCAGTTAATAAATGTTTAGTATCTTTTACCACTGAGATTTTGTAGTCCTTTATCATGCAACTTTATTGTAGTAACAGATATCTGATAAATCTAGCATATTACTAAGTGTTCTGCACTTAAGTTTAAAATCATATTATCTTATAAATCTTCACTGACATAATGCATGTAACAAATTGACATTAACTCACTGTTTTTTTTTTTTTTATAAAAAGAACCTCCTTTAAAGACAATGATTATTCCAAACTTAAAGATTCATAAAAATAGACTTCTATACTGAAATGATTGATTATTGGGAAATTAGCCCAGGAGCATTAGCTCCTTTCTGAGCTACTCCTGAGGCCACTGGACTGGATTTGTACTTTATATTTGAACATAGATTTACTAAAAGATTGATATGTGATATTGCAACTGGTGTTGGAATTAAAATGCTTCCTGGACACTTTGGATTAATCAAAGATTGTTCCAGTCTAGCATATAAAGAGAACTATGTATGTAGGGGAATTATAGGCTCATACTACCCAGGAGAAATTTGAGTAATTTTACAAAGTGAAGGAAAGTATGATCTCTTTATTAATAAACATGATTGAATTGCTTAACTGCTGATTCTTCCATGTGTAATTGGCAAAGTGCAAAAAGGAAAACCTCCCATCTTATTAACGGTTAGGGATGATGAAGGGTTTGGATCCACAAATGAAATAATGCAATTGGAATAAAGTCTAAGTAAAGGGGCCTAATGGTCCTCCCGTACCTGCTGATGTGATTTTGCAGGGGAAGACTAATACCTTACTAGTGATGACCCCTGGACAGAAAACATGGAAATATGTGCCACTAACTCACTGCTATTCTCATGAGTAGATTATTCTTGAAAGCCTGACTGTAATGTGGGTTGTCATTCACACTTCAGCCTTCAAGGATATGCTACAGTGAAAAGAAAAATATGAAGAAAGCTACTGGAGAATCTTTAGCTGAAGAAACATGAGCTGGACCTAAACTCAGGACAACTTCTCCTGCCCAGCAAATAAGGCTTGCCCTTTCTGAATTTTTACTTTCTATGGACAAAATTTATCTGTCTGCTAGGTTATAAAGCACTAGTAAAGATATAACTCAATACCTGAACACAAGTATTATATGCCAATTTCATGTGTTACTTTAACAGTCATACCCACTTACTGATAGACTATGACAAGGCTACTGAGGGATTGCTATATGGACCAACTTCTCGCATTTGGGGAACTCTGCTTATTGGAGAACTCTACCAACTATTGTGAATGGACTATCTTCCCCAAATCCTGTTTTTTGAAATAGTCGTTCAATTTGTATGCATTGTAATCAATGATGTAGGAACTACTACATATCAGTTAGGAACCCCTTTTTCTGGAAGCTTAACACATATTGATCATTTATATTGGAAGTGGAAGTGTGGAAGTGTTAGGGGACCACCTATTGTTTTTCCCCCCATAAAAACTCAGGTGTTATCAACTCAAATGCTATTTACTACTTTGTTCCTAATATTAGCTTTTTCTTAGAACCCCTATGTAAAATTTTGCAAGAAACCCAAGTATTATGAAATTTCATAGAAAAATGTAACCATACCTTGATAGAACATTTTACTGTTACTGCTATTGCAGCTGATAAGTTAATAGGTATAGGAGTTAATGTACAAAAACATACTTCTCATTCATGGTGGGACTTTTCCTTTACTACATCCCTTACTGCTCAGAAATTGTTTTCTGCGTTGTTTAACCTTTTGGTTATTTCTTTGATTATCTTGCTTCTTACCTTTTGAAATTGTTATTTGACCTGTAGAGTTAACAAGACTGCTCATGTTATTTTGCCTTATTCCTATGACCTTCAGCCTAAACAATCCTGAAGCTGACTGTTAGAGAAATTAAAATGGAGCAAGTGTTGTTCAGGCTTTAGAAGCAGGAGAGCAGGCCTCTGACCTTGCTTCTGACCTTCTTGGACGCTGCCCTGATTCCATGCCTGCCTACAAGCACAGTTAGGCAGCACTTTAGAAAGGAGGTGGGTCTTGGAATTTTTGAGCCCCTGGAGGCCTGGCCAACTGTGCCCAGGGCTTAAGGGAAATCCTATGATTAACAAGATAAAACAAACAACATTGTAAAAATGTTAAAGTAAAATCAGAGCTGCATTTTGCACACAAATTGATGATGATGTCAGTTTGTGGCCTGGAATTATAAGTGGGAGCCCCCAAAACTGCAATTTAAAGTCTCACTCATGGAGGGTATGCACTGCCCAGTACCCTTTCTGAATTGGGACTACAGATTGCTGTTAATCAGGACTTCAGAGTGCTGTTGAAGTCGGATGTTGGTCAGCACAATTTGGTGATGTATGTGCTGTTACTCTTCTCTATTATTTCAATTTCTCTTTTCTTTTAATAATTGTATGTTGAAATTAAGCTAATTAGTCCTCTATTAAATATTGAAATTGTTTATTTGTGTGTAACGAGTGATTTGTTAACGAACCCTTTGACTCTGAAATGAAAGTAAAACTTTGGCAAAATAGGTAGCAATGGAAATCTGTCACATATTTTGGTACCAGGAATGGAGTTCAAATCCGCATATAGATTCAGAGTAACGGGGCATAGCTAAAGCAGCCATCTGAAGAAATTCACAGCATCTTATACACGTAGCAATAAAATGAAAACAATAAGACATGCAATTCAAAATAATAGAAAACGACCAACAAAGTGAAGCAGAATGATATAAGTGGAAGAAGTTACTAAAGGTAAATACTGAGTTAGAAAACAGAACAAAAAGTTGATTCTCGAAAAATATAAGATAGACAAATTTACTAGCTGAGAAAGGGAGGCATCTCAGAAGCAATGGCAAATGTGCAAAATAAGAAATGAAAAGGGGGTAATATCCAAAACACAAATATTTAAAAATTTTTTCAAATTATATTACATAACTATATACACACGAATTTTTTTAAACTAGATAAATATACAGATATAATTTATAAAAACAAGCTTCAGTAGATGTAGATGTTTTAAACTGTCCAGTTTTCATAGATGAAATAAAATAAGTTGTCAAAGAGCCTCTCCATCCTATTGTTGTTATTGTTCAGTTGGTAAGACAAGTCTAAGTCTTTTGCAACCTCATGGACCTTAACCCACCAGGCTCCTTTGTACATGGGGTTTCCTAGGCAAGAATACTGGATTGGGTTGCCATTTCCTTCTCCAGGGGATCTTCCCAGACCAGGGATCAAACTCATATCTCCTGCACTGGCAGGCAGGTTTTTTTTTTATCACTGAGCGACAAGAAGTCATCAAAACAAATGGTATGAAAGAGGACTTCTACTAAACTGTGAAGCCAAATAACCTTAATGATTTAAACTATGCTGGAGCATTGATAAAGAAGTAAGTGTGTGCGTGCTCAGTCACAAGTTGTGTCTGACTCTTTGTTACCCTATCAGCTGTAGCCAACCAGGCTCCTCTGTCCGTGGGATTCTCCAGGCAAGAATACTAGAGTGGGTTGCCATACCCTCCTTCAGGGGATCTTCTTGACCCAGGGATTGAACCTGAACCTCATGTTTCCTTCATTGTCAGGCAGGTTCTTTACCACTAGCACCACCTGGGAAGCCCCTGATAAAGAAATATTTCTCAATTCTTTTCATTATGTGAGTTTACATTGTTATAAAACACACTCACGACTAAAGGTCAATCTCATTTCTAAATGTAAATATGAAAGCTTAAACAGAATCCAGCAGTACTTCAGGGTCAAGTGGATATTTCAACATTAGGAGAGCTATCAATAAAAATTAATCCTACTAATAGATGGAAGAGAAATTTATATGATCACGTTCATATATGCCAGGGAGGCATTTCACATAAGTAAACTTCAATTTCAATTTTTTTTTAAATTGATAAAATAGAAACTGATGAGTCATTTCTTACTGCTCTTGTTGTTTAATCACTAAGTCATGTCTGACTCTTTGCAGCCCCGTGGACTGTGGCACGCCAGGCTTCCCTGTCCTTCACCATCTCCCAGAGTTTGGTCAAACTCATGTTCACTGAATTGATGATGCATTCCAACCATCTCATCCTCTATTGTCCCCTTCTTCTCCCACCTTCAATCTTTCCCAGTATCAGAGTCTTTTCCAGTGAGTCAATTCTTCATATCAGGTGGCCAAAATATTGGAGCTTCAGTTTCAGCATCAGTCCTTCCAATAAATATTCAGGGTTAATTTCCTTTAGGGTTGACTGGTTTGATCTCCTTGCATTCCCAAGGACTCTCAAGAGTCTTCTCCAGCACCATAATTCAAAAGCATCAGTCCTTTGGTGCTCAACCTTCTTTATGGTCCAACTCTCACATCCATACATGACTACAGGAAAAACCATAGCTTTGACTATATGGACCTTTGTTGGCTAAGTGATGTCTCTGCTTTATAATATGCTGTCCNGGTGATGGACAGGGAAGCCTGGCATGCTGTGATGCATGGGTTAACAAAGAGTCGGACACGACTAAGCGACTAAACTGAACTGAACTGAATACCATCAAAATAATAAAATGTTTAGGAATAAATTTAACAAAAGATGTTTAATATTCTTATTCTGAAAAGATAAATACATAAAAATATAAATATAAAACACATTGAAAGAAATTAAAGAAGGCCTAAAATAAATGAATAGATACCCATGTTCATGAATCAGAAAACTTAAGATTCTCAATATGGCAATACTTCTCAAATTGGTCTACAGAGTCAATGAAATCCCTATCAAAACTCCAGCTGCTGTCCTTTTGCAGAAATTCACCAGTTATCCTAAAGTATCCACATATGGAAGTGGAAAGACCTAAAATACCCAAAACAATCTTGAAAAATAACAAAGTTAGAATACTCACACTTTGCCATTTCAAAATTTACTGTAATGTAGAATAATCAGGACAGTGGGATAGACATGGGATAGACCTAGGATAGACATGTAGACCAACTGAGAGTCCAGAAATAAATCCTCATATTTGTAGTCAACCGATAAAGGTGCCAAGTCAGTTAAAAGGGAAAGAACAGTATTTTCAACAAATGGATAGAGATTGTCCCCTTCCTTACACCATACACAACAATTAATTTAAAATGCATTATTGCAAACTTTCTGGTGGTCCAGTGACTAAGACTCCATGCTCCCAATGCAGGGGGCCTGGATTCAATCCCTGGTCAGAGAACTAGATCCCACATGCCTCAGCTACAGATCCCACATGCTGCAATGAAGACTGAAGATCTGGAGTGCTGCAACCTGGCACAGCCAAATAAATAAATTAATTAAATGCATCATTGACCAAAATATAAAAGCTAAAACTATAAAATTCCCAGGAGAAACCATAAGCATAAATCTTCATGACTTAAGGTTAGACATATCTTACTTATATATAATGCTAAAAACTATAAGCAAACAACTGGAGGAAATAGATAAACTGAATTTCATAAAAATTTTAAACTTTTATGCTTCAAAGAACACAGTTAGGAAAGTAAAAAGACCACTTACCCATGAAATAGGAAAAGATATTTGAAAACCTGATAAAGGACTTGCATCCAGAATATATGAAGAACTCTTACAACTCAACAATAAGGAGACAAGCAAATTTAAAAATGAGCAGACTTAAACTGTCATTTGTTCAAAAAAGATATATAAATGACTAATAAGCACAAGAAAAGTTGCTCAACATCATTAGCAGTCAGGAAAACGCAAATCCAAACCTCAGTGAAATACCACTTCACACCCACTAGGATGATTGCAATCAAAAAGGCATCCAAAGGTCTTCCCTCATAGTCCAGTGGTTGAAAGCTCATGCTTCCACTGCAAGGGGTGCAGGTTTGATCCCTGGTCAGGGAGCTAAGATCCCACATGCCATACAGCACAGCCAAAGTGGGGGGGAAAAAAACATTCACTAAAAGCAAGCATTTGTGAAAATATGGGGAAATCTGAACCTTCTTACACTGCTGGTGGGAATGTAAAATGGTGCAGCCACCTTGGCAAACAGTGGTTGCCAAATGGTTGCCAATTCTCAAAGCATTTAATGTTAGATCACCCACCCATCACATGACCTAGCAATTCCTAGGGACACACTCAAAAGAAATGAAAATATATATCACAAAAACTTGTACATGAACGCTTATAACAGGATTATTCATGATAGCCAAAAGGTAGAAACAACCCAAATTTCCATCAACTGACAATCAAATAAAATACCGTGTATCCATACAATAGAATACTATCTGACCACAAACAGGAAGGACATACTGACACATGCTATAACATGGATAAACATCAAAAACATTATGTTATGTGAAAGAAGTCAGTGTTACAAGGATTAGATTTTATATGATTCCATTCATATGAATGGAGAAGAAAAATATAGAGACAGAAAGTAGATTAGGGGTTACTTGTGACTGAGAGAGAAGGCTGGAGGGGTAGAGGTGATAGGTAAAGGATATGGGGCTTCATTTTTGAGATGATCAATTCAGTTGAGTTCAGTTGCTCAGTCATGTCTGACTCTTTGCAANCATTCATATGAATGGAGAAGAAAAATATAGAGACAGAAAGTAGATTAGGGGTTACTTGTGACTGAGAGAGAAGGCTGGAGGGGTAGAGGTGATAGGTAAAGGATATGGGGCTTCATTTTTGAGATGATCAATTCAGTTGAGTTCAGTTGCTCAGTCATGTCTGACTCTTTGCAACCCCATGGACTGCAGCATGCCAGGCCTCCCTGTCCATCACTAACTCCTGGCGTTTACTCAGACTCATGTCCATTGAGGTGGTGATGCCATCCAACAATTTCATCCTCTGTCGTCCCCTTCTCCTGCCACCTTCAATCATTCCCAGCACCAGGGTCTTTTCCAATGAGTCAGTTCTTTGCACCAGGTGGCCAAAGTATTGGAGTTTCAGCTTTAATATCAGTCTTTCCAATGAATATTCAGGATTGATTTCCTTTAGGATGGACTGGTTTGATCTCCTTGCAATCCAAGGGACTCTAAAGAGTCTTCTCCAATACCACAGTTCAAAAGCATCAGTTCTTCAACATTCAGCTTTCCTTATAGTCCAACTCTCCTTTGACTGTGTAGATTACCACAAACTGTGGAACGTTCATAAAGAGATGGGAATACCAGGCCACCTGATCTGCCTCTTGAGAAATCTATATGCAGGTCAGGAAGCAATAGTTAAAACTGACATGGAACAACAGACTGGTTCCAAATTGGGAAAGGAGTACATCAAGGCTGCATATTGTCACCCTGCTTATTTAACTTCTATGCAGAATACATCATGAGAAAGGCTGGGCTGGATGAAGCACAAGCTGGAATCAAGAATGCCAAGAGAAATACCACCCTTATGGCAAAAAGCAAAGAACTAAAGAGCCTCTTGATGAAAGTGAAAGAGGAGAGTGAAAAAGTTGGCNGTCTTTCCAATGAATATTCAGGATTGATTTCCTTTAGGATGGACTGGTTTGATCTCCTTGCAATCCAAGGGACTCTAAAGAGTCTTCTCCAATACCACAGTTCAAAAGCATCAGTTCTTCAACATTCAGCTTTCCTTATAGTCCAACTCTCCTTTGACTGTGTAGATTACCACAAACTGTGGAACGTTCATAAAGAGATGGGAATACCAGGCCACCTGATCTGCCTCTTGAGAAATCTATATGCAGGTCAGGAAGCAATAGTTAAAACTGACATGGAACAACAGACTGGTTCCAAATTGGGAAAGGAGTACATCAAGGCTGCATATTGTCACCCTGCTTATTTAACTTCTATGCAGAATACATCATGAGAAAGGCTGGGCTGGATGAAGCACAAGCTGGAATCAAGAATGCCAAGAGAAATACCACCCTTATGGCAAAAAGCAAAGAACTAAAGAGCCTCTTGATGAAAGTGAAAGAGGAGAGTGAAAAAGTTGGCTTAAAACTCAACATTCAGAAAACTAAGATCACAGCATCTGGTCCCATCACTTCATGGCAAATAGATGGGGAAACAGTGGAAACAGTGGCCAACTTTATCTTCTTGGGCTCCAAAATCACTGCAGGTGGTGAATGTAGACATAAAATTAAAAGACGCTTGCTCCTTGGAAGAAAGGCTATGACCAACCTAGAGAGCATATTAAAAAGCAGAGACATTACTTTGCCAACAAAAGTCTAGTCAAGGGTGTGGTTTTTCCAGTAGTCATGTATGGATGTGAGAATTGAGATGCTGGAAATGTTTTAAAACAGACTATGGTGGGACATCCCTGGAAGCTCTAGTGGTTAAGACTCTACTTTCCAATACAGAAGGTGCAAGTTCAATTCCTGGGCAGGGAGCTAAGATCCCACATGCCTCGCAGCCAGAAAACCAGAACATAAACAAGCTGGAACAATATTGTAACACATTCAATAAAGACTTTTAAAATGGTCCACATCAAAAAAATCTTTTTAAAAAATTTTTATTAGAAAATATAAAATGGACTGTGGTGATGGTTTCACATATCTGTGAATATATATAAGAATCAATGGATTACATACTTTAAATGAGTGGATCTTATGGCATGTAAACTGCATATCAATAAAGCTTTAAAAAAAACTAACAAACCTGTTACTAGGTTGAATAAGATTAAGTACAGAGCTAATTACTAGAACAAAAATATCAACCTTACTTAATATCCAAATAAAGGTAAACAAAGAAAATATCAAGTAGAGAAGGAAATACAGCAAATATAATACATGGTAATTATAACATGACAGAGTGGAGACTGATAATTAATGTGGATGAGATTAAGCCCATTCAGAGGATTAACTGGTTTATTAAAACAAGATTTCCAATTTGGCTCATAAAGCAAGGCTCACCTATATGCTGATACAAGAGACACACATGAACATAAATGATTGAGAAAGGGTGAAAATAAAGGGATCAGCAAAGGTTAACAGGCAAATGGAAACAATAAGAAAGCAGTGAAGTGTCAAGGCTTGATCTGCATTTTTAAAAGATGGCTCCGATTTCTGTGTGGAGAATGAATTGAGGGAGTGTTCCATGAACAAGCGAGAAATGGCCTCTGTATACTGGCCCCTTGGTTATCTGTTTCTTAATTGCAGGTTGTCTGCTTGTATTTCTTCACTGTGAGCTCAAGAGCTCACAGACACCAAACTGAAATTTTTACATATGAATTGTTTGGAAATAGCCCAAACAAGCAAATTTTTAGCTATTCAGGGCTTCCTTGCCTTGCACAGTCCACAAAACCACACCCAGCATCTGAAGTTCATTGCTAAGGCAAAGATTTCTGGTTACAAGTCCTTTGGAGCACCCTGACCCAGAGACTCCCACTGTGCTGCTGAGGGACACCACCTGGACACAGAAATGTCCTCTGCCTGCCGACAGGCCCCCTGCCCTGCCCTTTCTGAGCAGCAACTTCCATGCTGTAGCCTCTGGACAGATTTTCACTGAGAGGGACTTCCTCAGCAGAGGACTGTCAAAGCATCACCCAATAAAACTTAGGTGTGCTACTGTGACCTCACTGTCATATCATTTTCCTTGATTAGACCCCCACAGCCCCCAGTCCCCTATAGGAGGCAGTCTCCCAGATGACACATGACAAAGGCTAGACTAGAGAGGGTGGATATGGGATGTGGAAAAAGGTGGGTGGACTCAGAGCTCCAAAGCCAAGATCTAGGAAAGAATGGTAATGGCAACACCATTGGTAATGGTAAAGAAGGAAAAGATGTCAGTAACCCTCAAAAAGCACAATGCCAGTAGGACCACAGATCATAGGTAAAAAATGAGGCTTCCATGGTAAATATGGACTTCTGCCCAGAGGGAGGGCTTGGCACATAGGAGAAATTCTGCACTCTTGAGTAAGCCAGTCTGTTTTTCCAACTTCTTTCATGTCAACTCCTGGTAAGAAATACACTTTGTGGGGGCTTCCCTGGCCATCCAGTGGTTAAGAATCCACCTTCTAATGCAGGGGACGTGAATTTGATCCCTGGTGGGGGAACTAAGATCCCACATTCCACTACCACAACAAAGACCCAGAAAAGCCAAAATAAAAATTTTTTTTGGCTTAAAAGGGAAGGGATATATGTTTACCTATGGCTGATTCATGTTGAGGTTTGACAGAAAACAACAAAATTCTGTAAAGCAATTATCCTTCAATTAAAAAATAAACTAATTTTTAAAAAGATTCTATATCATGTTCCTATGTGACTGCCTGTCTATGTGTCTGTGGCTACTGAAGATTCACTGAAATAATACTTACCTTCACTGTGCCAGGTATTTTTATTTTCTATTCACTCTTCTTTTTTTTTTCAAATGCATGTCATGAGCCTTTAAATTGATTTCATGATCTATCAACAGAAAACAGACTGCAGTTCGAAAACCACTGCATTTAGTGATGATTGTTTATTTTTCTCTTCCCTCACCTTCCTTGGATTTAGGATGAAGATTGGCAGGGGCTAGGGGGAGCGGGTAAAGTGCTTTCTCAGAAGTTTCCCCTCTTTTGTCCATGTTGCTGGTCAGCTCCAGTTTTGCTCAGAAGCTGCACTTTGATTTGCTGGGGCCTCTGAATGCTGAATTAAAGGCATAGCTAGAACTTTCTGACTAGAATAGCCCTGAGCCAGAGGGAAAGAGAGGCCTGGATGGGTGTTTCCTCCTGGCAACCAGGAGTGTGCACAGCACCCTGGACATCTGCCCATGAGGGAAGCTGCCCTTGTAAAACTGAAAAACTGACTCCCCATTCCTGTGATTTCTTTCAAAATATACCTATACTTTCTAGGCAGTCTATTACAAGACTAATTGAAAAATCGCTAAAGAAGTTTGAGATGCATAAATACATTCTTTGTATGTATGCAACAGCACATAAAAGGAAATTTATGTAAGAACTCTGTGAAAGTTCTTTAGTTAATAAAGATGAGAATCTCAATATTACATTAATTAATGGTACTGAGAACATAATAAACAAGAATCCATCCAGATGCTCAAAAATTTCCCTTTATTTAGAAGGAAAACATTACATAGAAAAAGAATATTCTGTAAATAAACACAACATAACAAGTTGACCTGCCTGCCTGACTCCTCTATAGTCTACAGTACTCACAAGAGTCATTTTTTTAAGCACAATGTATTATATGAATAAAATTCTACACTTTAAAAATTGAGTTTTCTCTTTTTGAAGTGCAGCTTCGAGCAACTACAAGTTTCCATCCTGCTAACCCCAGGCAGCAGTTGCTTTTAACTTCTATCTTTTATTTAAAAAACTTAATTGGAAGTTTTTGTAGCCAGAAGGAGCACTTCAAAGAAAGGGGGAAAAAATGCCAAAAATTAATACTTCATGTCAGAGGTTAGTAGAGAAAGAAACAAAGATTGCAGAAACGAGGGGTTAATGGTATATGAGAGAGCGGTGGAAGAAGAGAGGAAGGCAGGAATGGATTAAAAAAAGAAGGAAAGGAGAAACTCAGAACACTGAAAACAAGATGAGGGATAACACTGTCTCTCCTCTGAGTAGGGTGACACAACACAAGGCTTTCAGCAGCATTTATAATTTCCTGCACAGCTCACAGGCCATGTGCAGACTCCCAAACCTTCCCCTCGACACCACCACTCTCTCGTTTACCCCCACCTACAGTTACACATCAAGGGACCACAGCTCTGCCTATGCCTTAATTTCTAAACATTCCTGTCACTGCAGATTCTAAGTCAATTCTGTCAAAATATTAAAACTACAAGCATTATTAACGCATATATACGGGATCTAGAAAAAAATGATACTGCTGAACCTATTTGCAGGGCAGAAGTAGAGACTCAGAGAACAGACTTATGGACACAGCTGGGCAAGGAGAGGGTGGGACAAACTGAGAGAAGCATTGAATTTTATGTGTGAAATAGATAACTAGTGGGAAGTTGCTGTTTAACACAGGGAGCTCAACCTGGTGCTCTGTGAGGTCAGTGAATCTCCTGTATCACTCACCAAGGAAGGTGATGAACAGGCCAAGGAGCTGAATATACAAGGCTACCTCCCAGAGGGTCTTAGAGTTGAAATAAATACTAGTTCCTATTACTTCAATGAAGAAAATTTCCCATACTTGGACAAGTCCTCAAGATCAGAATAGCTATAACCAAAGACTGATCTCAGATAGGTTAAACTACTCTTCCATGTGAAAATCATAAGAGGTTGTTTTCCATGCTCTGTTTTATAAGACTTTGCCAAGCAGCCAATTTCAGAACTGTTCTCCCAACATGACCTTTTATCTCTGATAAAAGAGACTTTGGGGCAGGAAATGGGAATGATGGGGGAGAAAGCCTGACAATGAACATTAAGCTGGCTTGAGGGGCAAGGACACTAATTGTATCTCTAGATATGAATCTCCAGCCTTCCTCAGAGCCTCTCAGAAGGCCCTGGCTTCGAGATAGGGCTGTACAATTCAATCTTCAGGGTGGCAAAAGATTGAATTTCAGTGTCCTAGACAGAACAATCCTGCTACAGAAGCTGAGAGTAGGGGAACTCTCCTGCATGCTACATGGCGAGGCCAAAAATAAATAAATAAAGATTTTTAAAAAGAAGCTGAGGCTGACAACCAAAGGAAGCCCAGTTCACACACAGCACACAGGCAGAAGGCCCAAACTGGCCAGTGTGCCATTCCACGGCCCTCTGTATATGAAACTGCTCAGTTAACAGACCCAGTTGGACTGAGGACGGGCATGTGTCCCAAGGGCAGTTAACATATAAGTGGACCAGGCCTCCTATGGCAGACCTGGAGGAAAAGGATAAGAAAAAGCTAGGCCAGTCAGAGTCTGTTGCTGGGGGATGTGAATGGGGACATGAAAACAAAACATTTCCAGATAGGAGAAGGTTAAACATTATGACCAAGAGAGAGGCTGGAGAGGCCCTGATGGACAGTGGGGCTAAAGAGTAAAAACAATGCAGCAACCACACATACACACACACACACACACACACACACACACACATTGACATACTAGACAAAATGGAAGTGGGGAAATTTAAAACATATAATCAAATTTGACAGAAAATAAAGGGAAATTCCTACATTCCAGAAACAGAGGAAACCAGAATAAGGAGCATAAACTAAAGTTAAACAACCTTGAAGGCAAGAAACACTATGAGATTACACCATGCAACAAAATAAACACCATGCAACAAAATAAAGTGCCATTTTAAAGTTGTACACACCTAATTATGTGGTTTACAAGATCTAAGACAAGAATTAAAGAATTACAAGGATCAACTGATGAATCCACATTCATGTTGGAGATTTTAACATGCCTCTCTCAGCAATTTATAATCAAGAGGACAAAAATTAATAAAGTTTAGAAAGAAGATTTGAACAACAGCTTGAGTAAATGAACTAATAACTAAAGAATGCTTACTCTTTTCATTCACATGCAATATTTATAAAAACTGACCATTCAAAGATATAAAGCAAATCATAATAAATATTAAACATTCCAAAACATTTATCTAATCGAATGTAATTAAGTTAGGAGTTAATAATAAAAAACAAAAGTTTTTAAAACTGTATATTTGCAAATGTAAAGATAACAGAATAGTCAGAGAAAAAACTCATATAAATTAGAATGTGTTTAGAATGAAAAAATAATCTTCTTACTTTAAATATAGTATGTCAAACCAATAGGATAATTCTACTTCCACTTAGGATGTAAAAAATTGCAAAAGAATGCTGCTCCTACCATAACAACAAAAGGTGGTTAACCACAAAATCAATCTTTTTAAAAAATTTTATTGAAATGTAATTGCTTTACAATGTTGTGTTATCTTCTGCTCTGCAGCAAAGTGAATCAGTTACACATGTATGTATATCCCCTCTCTTTTAGATTTCCTTTCCATTTAGGTCACCAGAGAGCACTGAGTAGAGTTCACAGTCTTTTTAGGTCTCTCAGAGAGCTGAGGATGCAAGGAAGCCTAATCAAGTAAAATCCAAAACAAATAAACATGGCTGCCTTCATCTTTGGTACAGCAGTGGGGTGCAGAGGAGACTGCCACAGATGGGTAAGAAATGCACTGATCTTTTAATGAATTTCTAGAAATTAAACAAAAGTTAGCATGATAGTTTAGAATCCCTAACAGCAATCATGCACAGAGTCTGTACATCTGGCCAACGTTGCTTCTTGGCCATTTACTAAGTATATGTGAGACAGGACAGAAAAACTGCCAGACATACTCTCTGAGGCACATGTGTGGGGCCTAACAGTCTGTGGAACAATTTTAAAATGTCTAGTGTATACGTAACTGGAGTACCAGAGATAGAGAGAAAGAGTCAGAATAAATATTTGAAGAAATAATGGTTGAAACTCCCAAATTGAATAAAGGAGATAAATTCACATATCCAAAAAGTTCAAAAGTAGAGTAAATACAAAACAAAACAAAAAAACACCCCTACACATATTATGGTCAAACTGGTGAAACCACTAATAAGAAAGAATCTTGAAAGCAGCTAGAGAAAGACTGGAACAATAATTCAAATTACCACTCACTTCTCATCAGAAACTACAGAGCTCAGAAGATAGAGAGATAACACCTTTAAAGTGCTAAAAGAAAGGGGAAAAAACCCTGCCAACCCAGAATTTAATATCCAGAGAAAATGTCCTTAAAGAATATAGTTGAAATAAAGATTCTTTAAGATAAAATGGGTTGACTATAGAGAAAAATTTAAGTTATAACTATATAGCTTTTAGGAGAAATAGAATATTTGGGAAACTTGGTATAGGCAAAGATTTCTTAAAAGGACACAGAAAACACTGGAACATAAAATAACTGATAAACTGTATATCATTAAAATTAATAACTTCTGCTCTTCAAAAGTCATCATTAAAAGAAAGAAAAGGCAAGCCACAGATTAGAATAAAAAATTCACAGCACATAATACCTGACAAAGGACTCATATCCAGGAGATATATAAAACAACAAATCAATAATAAAAGGCATGGACTTCCATGGTGGTCCAGTGGCTAAGAATATGCCTTGCAGTATAGGGAACACAGGTTCAATCACTGGTCAGGGAAGATCTCACACGCCATGGAGCAACTAAACCCACACACCACAGCTACTGAAGCCTGAGCTCTCTGGAGTCTATGTGCCACAATGAAAGATCCTATATGACACAACTAAGACCTGATGCAGCCAAATAAATAAATATTTTTAAAAATAATAATAAACAGGCAAAACCCAATTTTTAAAAAAAAATGGGCAAAATAATTAAATAGTGTAGGTTCACAAGTTGGTCCCTGTACATGGAGGGCAAAGAGAAACAAGAAAAAGAGGTAGGCCGCTTCAGATTGGTAGGTGGCAGATTTAACAAGCAAGGGAACTTACACACAAGATTTGTCTTGAGCAGCCGCAAGATCAATAGAATTCCACACTCATTCATCATAATCTTAAAAGTTTATATGGAGGCCTTAACTGGGTTCTGTCATGTACTGATAAAATGGGTAAAACTCTAACAGCTAAGAACAACAAAAAAAAGTGCACAAATAATATTTAAAAAGTAGAGATTCAAAAAATTCAAAGAGACTATTTACTACAATTTAATACCAATATATCTGGAAATTACATGAAATAGATAACTTCACACGAAAATATAATTTACCCAGGAAAAAGTTTTTATAATAGTCCTATAACTATTGCAGAAATTTAATCAGTTATTAAAATCAACCCCATAAAGAAAAAAGAAAAAGAAAACATTGTCCAAAATAGTTTTGAAGGTAAATTCTAACAGTCAAGGGATTAATTATTCCAACTTTATATACCTCTTCAGTTAAAAAATAAAAAAAGAGGAACCACTCTTAACTCATTTTCTGAAACTGTAATAATAAAACTGGATACCAACACAAAAGAAGGCAATAAGAGAAAGGAAAATTATATTCATAGGTCAACTTCATAAAAAACTAGCAAACCAAATCCAGGAATACAGTTTTTAAAAAAGAAACTGAATAGTGGAATCAAAAAAATAATGGCACAGATGCACTTATTCACAAAGCAGAAATAGAGGCACAGACGTAGAAAACAAATTTATGGTTACCAAGGTAGTTGGGGTGGGATGAACTGGGAGACTGAGATTGACATTCCTTTGGGGTTTTTTCCCCCTTCTTTTTTCTTTTAACTTTTTATTTTGTATTTAGGTATAGCTAATTCCTTCAGTTTTTTAAGTAAATACAACAGACACATTTTTCACCAAGAACTTTATTGAACAATGTATTCACCCTTTTGTTCCACTGCCTTCTGCCATTTTTCAGGCAACTTCATAATTTTTCCATCTTCCCTGTTACAGGTGCTTTCTGTAGTCTTCCAGGTAATGGAAATTTTTTTCCATTAAGAGAATTTTGTAAAGATCAAAATAAATGGAAATCCAAAGGAACAATATCTGATTATATAGCAGGTGAGTCAGAACTTCCCAGCCAAGCTGTAACAATTGTTGCCTGCTCAACAAAGAAATATGCAGTCTTGTGATATCCTGATGGAAGACTGTGTTTTCTGTTGACTAACTCCAAATACTTTTTGTGGAGTGCTGCTTTCAGTTGGTCTTATTGAGAGCAGTACCTGTTGGAATTAATAATTTGGTTTTCCAGAAGGCATAGAAGGAAAGTAAAAGTGCTCATCGCTCAGTCATGTTCAACTCTTTGTGACCCCACAGACTGTAGCCTACCAAGCTCCTTTGCCCAGGGAATTTTCCAGGCAAGAATATTGGAGTGGGTTGCCATTCCCTTCTCCAGGGGATCTTCCCAACCCAGGGATCAAACCCAGGTCTCCTGCATTGCAGGCAGATTCTTTACCATCTAAGCCACTGGAGAAGCATATACAGTAGGTCCTTATTAGTTATCTATTTCACTGTATAGCACAGGGAACTCTACTCAATTCTCTGTAATGATCTATATGGGAAAAGAATCTTAAAAAGTTTATATACATTTATGTATAGTTGATTCACTTTGCTGTACACCTGAAACTAACACAACACTATAAATCAACTTTATTCCAATAAAAATTCATTGAAAAAAGAAAGAAAAAAACAAAGTTAATAATTCCTGGGGGTTCTTTGTCGAAAACAGTCTTCTGACACTTTTCCCTTTGTCTCACTTCTTAGTGGGGTATATGTTGGGCTTCCCAGGTGGTGCTAGTGGTAAAGAATCTGCTTGCCAAAGCAGAAGACATAAAAGATGTGGGTTAGATCCCTGGGTTGGGAGGATCACTAAAGAAGGGCATAGCAACACACTCCAGTATTCTTGCCTGGACAATCCCATAGACAAGGGACCCTGGTGGGCTACAGTCCATGGGGTCACAAAGAGTCAGACACAACTGAAGTGACTTAGCATGCACACAGTGGGTACATGCCAGTCCCAATCTCCCAGTTTATCCCCACCCA
>SJYA01001024.1:540485-569373 GCA_006410615.1 Neotragus moschatus
CCCCTTGGTAACCATAAGTTTCTTTTCTACATCTGTGACTCCATTTCTGTTTTTCTAGACATACAAGCAATATCATTTGATATTTGTCTTCATCTGACTTACCTTACCCAGTATGATAATCTCTAGGTCCACCCATGTCACTGCAAATGAATTCAATATTTTTTATGGCTGAGTAATATGCCATTGTATCACATCTTCTTTATCATTCTTCTACTGATGGACATTTAGGCTGCTTTCATGTTCTGGCTACTGTAAACAGTGCTGCAATGAACACTTCAGTGCATGTATCTTTCAAATTATGGTTTTCTGCGGGTATATGCCCAGGAGTGGGATTGCTGGATCATATGGTAGCTCTACTTTTAGTTTTTTAAGGCACCTCCATACTGTTCTCCTCGGTGGCTGTACCAGTTTACATTCCCACCAATGGTGTAGGAGGGCTCCCTTTTCTCCACACCCTCTCCAGCATTTATTGTTTGTAGATTTTCTTTTTTGAGATGAAAACATTTATTTCAACTAAATTTTGTTTCATTAAAAAAATCTATAATGCCATTAAAAAAGAAATAAAATAGAAACATTTAATTACGTTTAAAGATAAAAAAAAACCTCTAAAGATCAAATAAACACATATACATTTCAAATATTTCCACTGTTTTAACAAACCTCAATATTATCCTTGTTGTTATTTCAGTCTCCTGAAATAAGAGCCATGACTACTACAAAATTACTGGACTAAACATTAACCATATTATTTCTAAATACAAACTATACCAAATATATTGGTTAGTTTGCTGAGTATGTGATTTTTAAGGCTTGATTCTATGAAATATCTGTTTCTCTCTGGTAAAGAGTCCAAAAACCAGCTATTAGAAGGCATATATATATATATATATATATATATATTAACATATGCAATCTGAGCATGGTTATGCCTTATTGAGAGGCCATGAATACCATAGCCACCACCATTAGGAAAAGCTAAGGACCTATAGCTCAAATCAAGTACTGCAGGACCTAGGAAGTATTGTGGTTTGTTGATCTACTGATCTGAAAGATCTAGGCAAAGTGCAATTAGTGGTCAGAAGTAAACTAACCTGGGGAGGCTCATGAAAGTGAACCTTCCTGATGCATCCTAAGAACATTCTGAGAAACACACTCAATGTAGGCAATGACTTCCTGTATTTCTCACAAAGTCAGGGGAACCTATGCATCTGATTTAGCTAGGATTTCAAGGACAACTAAACCAAAAGGCTTACGGCAGCAGAGGGTCAATTGTCATGAGAAATCCAGATAAAATCACCACTACATACTCAGGAATTTCAGTTAGCAGCATGGCCTTTTTAAAAATATCACCACGCTGGGTCTAAAACTGCAACAGGTACATCAAGTCAGAGCCATGGACTCCAGAAGCTGATCAATGATCACTCACGTGTCCTTCATTATCAAATCCCCATAGAATGGCAATTTTCTGAAAGCATTCCTTTTCTTCCATCTCTTTTAGAAGGTATAATGAAATAATGACCTTCATGTATTTTAACCATTATCTTTGGGGGTGGTGAGGAGGGGCTCTCCTACATAATGCCTCCTATTGTAATTTCAACTAAAGTGTATTTTTTGTTTTCCCTATTTGGCACTAGTTTAACCAGAGGTCTTTGACAGGGAATAGTGGATCCTACTTATGTTAAAGAAAGTGGTAAGGCAAAATGGAGTCTTCAAGTAAACAGAATCCCTGATAAACTGGAAAGGAATACGTAATTTGGGGACAGTTGTTTATACATTTTTTTGATGATAGCCATTCTGACTGGTGTAAGATGATACCTCACTGTAGTTTTGATTTGTATTTCTCTAATAATCAGAATTATTGAGAATCTTTTCACGTGCCTCTTGGCTATCTGTATGTCTTCTTTGAAGAAACGTCTGTTTAGATCTGCCACCCGTATTTTGATTAGGTTGTTTCTTGCTTTGATATTAAGCTGCATGAGCTGTTTGTATATTTTGGAGATTAATCCCTTGTCATTGGCTTCATTTGCAAATATTTTCTCCCATTTCTTGAGTTGTCTTTTTGTTTATTGTTTCCTTTGCTGTGCAAAAGCTTTTCTGTTTAATTAGGTCCAAACTAATAAATAATTTGTTTATTTTTGTTTTCATTTTCATACTGTAGGAGGTAGATCAAAAAAGATATTGCTGCAATTTATGTCAGAGAGTATTCTGCCCATGTTTTTCTCTAAGAGTTTTATGGTATCTGGCCTTACAATTAGGAAGGGATTATAAACTCTGAATAAAAATTGTAAAAAATGAAACCCAGGAAAAAGACAAAACCCATGGAGGAGAAAAAAAATTATTCTAATTAATGTCCTTAGACAGAAATTATATTTAACCTGGGAAACAAGACAAGGGACTCTAGAGAAAAGACACTGAAAAAAAAAAAGAAAGAAAAGTTTCTGGAAATCAACAATCCAAAGACTCAGTAGAAGAGATTTTTAAAAACATAAGCTAGAGAAAACTTTTCAGAAGAGAGAAGAGAGAGACAGACAAATAGGAACACAGATACTGAGAATCAGCAAAAGGCTGAAAATCAACTCATAAGGTTTAGCATTCAAATAAGAAAAGTTCCAGACAATGAACTTAGAGAAAGCTGAAGAAGGAATTCATTAATCAGGAAACGTAAATCTCTAAATTGAAAAGCCCCATCTGAGTACTCACCTCAATGAATAATTTAAAAACTCACACTGTCATGTAATTTTAGACCTCCATGGATAAAGAGAAAATTATAATGAATTGCAGAGAGGCAAAAATAACATACAAAAGGATTAAGGATCAAAATGACTTCTTACCACAATACTATAAAGTAGAAAAAGAAATGCCTTAAAAAATTTTAATATGAAAATATTGACATGAAAGCAAAAACTATTTCTATTTGAAGACCCTATGATTGTCTTACCTGAAAAAAAACCCATACAAGTAACTGAAAAACTAACCAAAACAACTAGTAAGATGTCTGGATACAACAGCAACATAAAAAAATAAGTAGCTATTTTATACCTGCCAACTTCACAAACTCAATAGGTTTCAACCAAACTCATCTTTTAGATACAAAAAGAAGGCAATATTGTAGATATTTCTATTTCTGCGAATTTTATCATTACTCTCTTAGTTAGGCTTCCCTGGTGGCTCAGCAATAAAGAATCCACCTGCAATGCAGGAGACAGGGGTTTGATCTCTGGGTCAGGAAGATCCCTTGGAGGAGAAAATGGCAACCCAATCCAGTATTCTTGCCTGAAAAATCCCATGGACAAGGGAGTGCAGCGAGCTCCAGTCCATGGGGTCACAAGAGTTGGACACAACTGAAGTGACCGAGCATGCACTTAGTCACTCAGTCCACACATCTTAAAGTTATCCTGTAATTTTCCTTCCACATCCAAACAGCCACCATGTTTTATGAATTATTCCCAATAATGCCTCTTTTTTTTTTTTTTTTTAATTTTCGCTGTGCTGGGTCTTTGTTGTGGCATGTGGGCTTTTTCTAGTTGCTGTACACAGGCTCTATAGTTTCCCCATGGCATGTGGGATCTTAGTTCCCTGACTAGGGATTGAACCCACATCCTCTGCATTGACAGGTGGATTCTTAACTGCTGAACTATAAGGGAGAATTTCCCAGTGGTGCCAGTGGTAAAGAATCCATCTGTCAATGCAAAAGACTCAAAACACACAGGTTCTATCCCTGGGTTGGGAAGATCCCCTGGGGTAAGAAATGGCAACCCACTCCAATATTCTTGCACTAAGAATTCCATGGACAGAGGAGCCTGGAGGGCTACAGTCCATGGAATCACAAAGAGTTGGACACACTGAGCAACTTTCCTTTCGCTTTTCACCAGGGAAGTATCCCAACGCCTCTTGACTACATCCCTCTTGTTACCACCTAGTACAATACTCCAGAGAAGGCAACGGCACCCCACTCCAGTACTCCTGCCTGGAAAATCCCATGGACGGAGGAGCCTGGTGGGCTGTAGTCCATGAGGTCGCTAAGAGTGGAACATGACTGAGTGACTTCACTTTCACTTTTCACTTTCATGCACTGGAGAAGGAAATGGCAACCCACTCCAGTGTTCTTGCCTGGAGAATCCCAGGGATGGTGAAGCCTGATGGGCTGCCGTCTATGGGGTCACACAGAGTCGGACACGACTGAAGTGACTTAGCAGCAGCAGCAGCAGTACAAAACTCACATATTGTCATTTACTTCAATAATACCAAGTCCAACTCGCTTCTCCCTTATCTTGCTCTGCAGTAGAGGCTAGGTATATACACATACTTGAATTCCCAGCCTTGACGCCAAAGTGACCACTTGATATAGGTCAGGCCAATATCCAATACAGAAAAATCTCTGGGATGACTGCTTGTTTTTCAACAGAAACTAAGGAAGCAAAGACAATGGATAACATCTTTATAGAGGTGGGGAAAAAAACTGAAACATATTATTCATCTAGTAAAGAGATACTTCAAAAACAGAACTGAAATAAACGGAATTCCTCAGGCTAAAGGAAAATGGCCTCAGATAGAAGCAACACTGCAGGAAAGACTGAAAAGCACCAGACAGAATAAATATGGGATAAATATAAAGGCACATTTCTTATTTTAAAAACAATAAGGATAATGTTTTATATAATGAGTAATACATGCAGAAGTAAAACATATGACAACAATAGCAAAAGAAAAAAGGCCAGAAGGTTTTAAAAACTGAGGAAAGGTTCTTATAAAGTGGTAAAAGCACTCATTTAAAGAAATCTACAATAACTATAGTAAGTAAGCATGCACACAGTAATTTCTAAAGTAACCATGAAAAGATTACTACAAGAATGTTTATCTCTAAAGACAACAGAGGAGCAAATAATTAAGAAATTGATTAATCCAAAGAAGACAAGAAAGGAGGAGTAAATCAAGTTTCTCAACTAGGGATTTGTGGGACCCTAGGTTTCTACAAGATATTATAGAAATTACAATTGAGGGGGGAAAGCAAACATGTTGGGTTGGTTTTTTTTAATGCTTCACACCATGCAATGCTGGGGCTTACAGGGATGAGCAGTGATGAAACAAGTCCATTAGCAACTTGGCTAGAGATCTTCAGCCCCTGCCTTCACCTTCCCACTCCATGGCAGTACACCGCCATAAGACCATATTCATTTTACTAAGCCCAAGATCAGTTCTGATGTAAGAAAAAGGGAGAAGAGATGAGGTTCAGAGAAATAGGAGAGAGAGACAGATCATGTAGGGTCTTGTAGAGACTGGCTTTATTCAAAAACAGGAAATCACTGATGGGTTTTTGAATACAGCAGAAGTGATCTGACTTGGCTTCTAGTCAAGAAAGATGCTTCCGCAATGGCTCTACAGGAAAAGATTCCATCTGCAGTGCAAGAGACACAGAAGACTCAGGTTCAATCCCTGGGTGGGGAAAATCCCTCGGAAAAAGAAATGGCAACCCACTCCAGTATTCTTGCCTGAAAAATCCCATGGACAGAGGAGCACAAATCTTCCTCTTCTCCGAGAAAGAATATGACAGACTTCCCCAATGGCTCAGTGGTAAAGAATCCACCTGCCAATGCAAGAGACGTGGGTTTGATCCCTGATCCAAGAACTAAGATCCCACACACTGTGTGTGTTTGTTAGTCACTTAGCTGAGTCCAACTCTGTTGACCCCATGGACTATAGCCCGCCAGGCTCCTCTGTCCATGGGATTCTCCGGGCAAGAACACTGGAGTGGATTGCCATTTCCTTCTCCAGAGTATCTTCCTGAGCCAGGGATCGAACCTGGATCTCTTGCATTGCAGGCAAATTCTTTACTATCTGAGCTATAGGAAAGCCCACATGCTGAGGGGCAACTAACAAACTAAATAGAGGACCACAATCCACAACAAGAGAAGCCTAGTCGCAAATAGAGAAACCCCGCACACAGCAACAAAGAGCCCACAGGCCACAACGAAGACCCAGCACAGCTAAAAAAATTTAAAATAAATTAAAAAAATTTTTTTCAAAACTGAGAATGAGAGAGAAGGTATATGAAGTTCCAGGAAAAGAGAGAAGTTGTCAGTCACCTAAAAGAAATCAAATGCTTTCTTTCCTCAACTCTGTAGCCAGAGAAAGTGAGCTATTCTGAGGACATGATGCTCTCAGTACACTATCTAAGGAAAAGGGTTCTTATGTGTTCTGTTAAACTTAACGTAGACAAATAATCTTCAACTTGAGATAAAAGAAGGATGCACATCCTTTACATAAAGTAAGTTCAACATAGTTCTCTCTCTGCTCTCAACTGCACAATGGAGGAGGTACTTCCAAATGATCCTTGTATACATCAAACCCATTACTTTAAGAAGCTAGTCTCTTTTAGGAAACTGAGCCTAATAACCTATGAATGAAAGCATGTTCCATGTTCTCTATAAAGTACATTAAACATAGAACTATGATTTAATGCCAAGTATGTTGAGAGCTTCCCTGGTGGCTCAGAGGTTAAAGCGTCTGCCTGCAATGCGGGAGATGTGGGTTCAATCCCTGGGTCGGGAAGATCCCCTGGAGAAGGAAATGGCAACCCGCTCCAGTATTCTTGCCTGGAGAATCCCATGGACAGAGGAGCCTGGTAGGCTACAGACCTCAGGGTCGCAAAGAGTCGGGCACAACTGAGTGACTTCACTTCACGGTTTAGATATTATACCTTAAAATGCTTCATGTTCACTTTAAAAACTATGTAACAGCCTGCAGATTCAGGAGCAGGAATGCAGCTTTCACCATCACTCATGAAGGTTCATTTCCTCCACACCAGCCTGGTCTCTATAGCCCACCCATGTATGAGGTATGAACAGCTTTCATAGACTGGATGTACTGAGTAGATTTTCTCCTCCCTGGATGGTGTTGGGGTTAGGGAACCAAGGCATTCTAAAATCTAAGGAAGGGATGTGCCTGGTGGAACAGTAAAAAAGAATCTGCCTGCCTGTGCAGGAGACATAAATTCAGCCCTTGGTCTGAGAAGATTCCACACGCTATGGATAACTAAGCCCATGTGCCACAACTACTGAGCCCACATCCTGCTATTACTGAAGTCCATGGGCCGAGAGCCTATGCCCCACAAGAGAAGCTACAGCAGTGAGGAGCCTGCTCATTGCCTCTGCTTCCTGCAACTAGAGAAAAGTCCAAGCAAAGCAATGAAGACCCAGCACAGCCAAAAATATATAAGTATATAAATAATCAAAGGCTTTCTTCATAGTAATGCTTCCTAAGGTCCACTTGACTTCACACTCCAGGATGTCCAGCTCTAGATGAGTGATGATACCATCATGGTTATCTGGCTCATTAAGACCTTTTTTGTATAGTTCTGTGTATTCTTGCCACCTTTTAAAAATCTCTTCTGCTTCTGTTGGAGAAGGAAATGGCAACCCACTCTAGTATTATTGCCTGGAGAATCTCACACGTGGAGGAGCCTGGTGGGCTACAGTCCATGGGGTTGCAAAGAGTCAGACACGACTGAGCGACTTCACTTTACTTTGCTTTGCATGAAATGGTCCCTTGATATCTCCAGTTTTCCTGAAGCGATCTCTAGTCTTTCCTGTTCTGTTGTTTTCCTCTGCTTGTTTGCATTGTTCATTTAAGAAGCCCTTCTTATCTCTCCCTGCTATTCTCTGGAACTCTGCATTCAGTTGGATATCTTTCCCTTTCTCTCTTGCCCTTCACTTCGCTTCTTTTCTCAACTATTTGTAAAGACTCCTCAGACAATCACTTTGCCTTCTTGCATTTTATTTTCTTTGGGATGGTTTTGGTCACTGCCTCTTGTCCATATTCTTTAGGTACTCTGTCTACCAGATCTAATCCCTTGAATCTGTTCAACAGCTCCACTGTATAATCATAAGAGATTCAATTTAGGTCATACTTGAATGACTTAGTGGTTTTCCCTACTTTCTTAAATTTAAGCCTGTTTTGCAACAACAAATCCTCCTTCACCAAATATATATACACTAAGATTGTAAGTATATTCAGTAGACACTACACCAGACCAAGAGTCAAGAACCCAGAACTCTGAGGATCCTGACCCCCACTACACACACTCACACCCTAGGATCATGTTAAATATGCTTAAAGGTGCTGTGGTTCAGCAACCAGAAGCAGCACCCTGAGCTTTCATCCCAGTTCTGCCATCAAGGAGCAGTGGGCTTGATAAACTACAGTGAGAATCCGGTCTGAACCAGGCTTCGATATTAACTTCAGCTCAGTTTCTAATCAGCTCACTTAGGTCAGTCTCATGAACTTTTGAGGCCTAAGGATATTAATTTCCACTCTGCAGGGGTGCTAGGACACAACAGAGGCTCAGCGAATGTAATTATTTTTATTCCTTCATCTGTCTAAGCCTGTTTCCTAGTCTTTGCAAATGCAATGGGTAACTAGACCAGTTCCCCTTAGCCTGAAGGGCCACTGTGAGCATCCCACGGAATCACAGAGAAGAAATATGAGCATCAAAGCAGAACAGGCTGAAGGAGAAATGAAATGGTAGGAGTAATATGATTATTTATTTGAAACAAAGAAAATGTTTCTATTTGGGAAAAGTATACTGTCTCAAAAAAAAAAAAAGCCTAGACCAAAATAAACGAAAAGAAGACTAACTGAAAAGTGGATATTTATGACAGGAAGGCTAGAGAAGGCATGCCCTAGCACATGGTGAAAATGAAGGCATAAATTCATATGTTTATTTTTCTTAGAGTCTCCAAAGAACAATCTCTTAAGGTTGCTTATAGCCAAAAGTAGTGTTTCTCAAAGTATGGCCCCCAAGGATCACTTTCTTTTTTTTTTTTTTTTTTTTGACCCTGAAGCTCTTTTTTTTTTTCTTTTTCTTTTTTTTTAATTTTTATTTTACAATATTGTATTGGTTTTGCCACACATCAACATGAATTTTTTAATATAAATTTATTGGAGGCTAATTACTTTACAATGTTGTATTGGTTTTGCCATACATAACATGAATCCGCCACGGGTGTACACGTGTTCCCCATCCTGAATCCTCCTCCCACCTCCCTCCTTATACCATCCCTCTGGGTCATCCCAGTGCACCAGCCCCGAGCATCCCGTATCATGCATCGAACCTGGACTGGCAATTCGTTTCACAAATGATATTATACATGTTTCAATGCCATTCTCCCAAACCATCCCACCCTCACCCTCTCCCACAGAGTCCATAAGACTGTTCTATACATCTGTGTCTCTTTTGCTGTCTCGCATACAGGGTTGTTGTTACCATCTTTCTAAATTCCATATATATGTGTTAGTATACTGTATTGGTGTTTTTCTTTCTGGCTTATTTCACTCTGTATAATAGGCTCCAGTTTCATCCACCTCATTAGAACTGATTCAAATGTATTCTTTATAATGGCTGAGTAATACTCCATTGTGTATATGTACCACAGCTTTCTTATCCATTTGTCTGCTGATGGACATCTAGGTTGCTTCCATGTCCTGGCTATTATAAACAGTGCTGTGATGAACACTGGGGTACACGTGTCTCTTTCAATTCTGGTTTCCTCAGTGTGTACGCCCAGCAGTGGGATTGCTGTGTCGTATGGCAGTTATATTTCCAGTTTTTTAAGGAATATCCACACTGTTCTCCATAGTGGCTGTACTAGTTTGCATTCCCACCAACAGTGTAAGAGGGTTCCCTTTTCTCCACGCCCTCTCCAGCATTTATTGCTTGTAGACTTTTGGACAGCAGCCATTCTGACTGGCATGAAATGGTACCTCATTGTGGTGTTGATTTGCATTTCTCTGATAATGAGTGATGTTGAGCATCTTTTCATGTGTTTGTTAGCTGGCTGTATATCTTCTTTGGAGAAATGTCTGTTTAGTTCTTCNGTGTGTATGCCCAGCAGTGGGATTGCTGGGTCATAAGGCAGTTCTATTTCCAGTTTTTTAAGGAATCTCCACACTGTTCTCCATAGTGGCTGTACTAGTTTGCATTCCCACCAACAGTGTAAGAGGGTTCCCTTTTCTCCACGCCCTCTCCAGCATTTATTGCTTGTAGACTTTTGGACAGCAGCCATTCTGACTGGCATGAAATGGTACCTCATTGTGGTGTTGATTTGCACTTCTCTGATAATGATTGATGTTGAGCATCTTTTCATGTGTTTGTTAGCCATCTGTATGTCTTCTTTGGAGAAATGTCTGTATAGTCTCTGGCCCACTTTTTGACTGGGTCATTTATTTTTCTGGAATTGAGTTGCGGGAGTTGCTTGTATATTTTTGAGATTAATTCTTTGTCAGTTGCTTCATTTGCTATTATTTTCTCCCATTCTGAAGGCTGTCTTTTCACCTTGCTTATAGTTTCCTTTGTTGTGCAGGATCACCTTCTTTTGACATCACTGATGAGATCCTGGGACAGATGCCTGGGACCCTACCCAGAGGATTCTGATCTTTAGATCTGGATTCGAACCCATATGTCTACATTTTAATAAGGCTCCCAGGTGATTCTGAACCAGATACTGGGGACCACCAGGCCAGCCTTTCCCAACAGGTAGTCCACTGATGGTGAGCTCCATTGTACTCAGTGAAAGTAAAAGGGTGAAAGTGTCAGTCACTCAGTCATATCCAACTCTTTGCAACCCCATGAACTGTGGCTCCTCTGTCCATGGGATTTTTCAGGCAAGAATACTGGAGTGGGTTGCCATTCCCTTCTCCAGGGGGTCTTTCCCACCCAGGGATCAAATCCGTGTCTCTCATATTACAGGCAGATTCTTCACCATTTGAGCCACCAGGAAAGACTTCTAATACTAACTTCAGACTGAATTGAGCCTCCCCAGCTCACCTCCAGCACTTCATGTAGTCCACAGGCTGATGTGTGCAGTGACCTTTATCTCCACCCACAGTCACTGATTCTGAAAATGAAGAGCTGACTTTGTGGGAATATAATTATTATTAAATGCTTATACCACAAGCAAAAATGCTGAAAATCCTGACATAAGACACTGCCAAAAGTAAGGTAAATGGGAAAATATGCCACTCATCTGCATTTTTGGTCAGAGAGAGGGAAGTTTACAGTGTGTATCAAATATTTCTAAAATGTGCAAACCTTCTGAGCCAGCAGTTTGGGTTCAAGAAAACTATCCTTTAGGAAAAACAAAAGCAAGTGCAAACATGTGTGTATAGAGATATTCACTGTGCCCCATATACAACAGAAAATAATTCAAACCAATCATCCAAAAATCATAAACTGGCTAAAAAAATAATGAAGTCATAAAATGCTACTAACTACTGCTCTATTAACTCTTTTAGAACTGATGTTCTAAAAAAGGTTCAGTGATACACTTTCTATTTCATATTCAGTGCTCCCACTTTGTTTAGTTTATGTTTTCAATTTTCGCTCTCTTTTTCTGTTGTTGTGCTCTTTATCAAGTCTTTATCAAGCATAGTATAAAAGTTTTTGTATACATATAATTTAGTATGCATAATATAGTATATATATTATAAAGTTGATTAATTTTATAGCTAAAAATACTATGACATTTTGATTCCACTTGTTTGACTTAGTATGAATAGAATGCTAGATTTCTAATTTATGTTCACTCAAAACTTTTATACAGTTCTATGTATTTTGACATCTAGTATTACTGCTAAAAGTCTAGAAAATGTATTATCTTGGTGATTTTTAAAAAATTTTTTAACAAGGCTTGAAATTTCCCATCTAATTCTGAGGATATAAAGAAATACTGTGTTGTTTTAAAAAAAATGGAAATTAACAAGTGATATAGTATTATTAACTAAAGTACAGATTTTGTTCAAATTTTACAAAATTTTATGCTAGTGTCCATTATTTGTTTTCATATCTTATTCAAGACTCCATAGTGCATTTAATTGCATTGAGTAGCATCAGTTGCATGAAATAAATTTTGGTAAATTCTCTTTTCATTTTTATTCTATTACAAATATTTTCTAATTTTCCTTGATATGGCTTCTTAGACACACCTACCATTCAAAAGTGGACAAATACATGGGATTTAATTAATTAATTTCCAAATACATGGGATTTTGTTTAAAGTAACTTTAATATTAGTTTCTCATTTTGATACTAATTTCTTATTTAAATGCTTTCTTCTCTGTAATCACCCTCTATATTTTTTCAGTCTAAAGTTTATTGAGGCTATTGATGGCTAAGTCAAAGATCTCTCTTGGTAAATGGCACTGCACTTGAAAATATGTTGGTTATATTAAAAAATATTCAGTGACAAATAAAATGTTCATGATACATTGCTCAGTAAACAGCTAGTCACAAAATGGAGCTATTATTATATGTAACAAATGTATCCTATTTATTTAAGAGTAGTTAATTTATAATATTTGCTGTACTTTCAAAAGTACAGCAAAGTGATTCAATTGTATACATGCACATTGTTTTTAAGATTTTTTCCATTATAGGTTATTATGTTATTGAAGATAGTTTCGTATGCTATACAGTAGATCCTTTTGTTTATCTATTTTATAGTAGTGTGTATATGTTAATCTCAAACTCCTAATTTATCTCTCCATGCTCCCCACCTCCTCTATCCCCTTTGGTAACCATAAGCTTGTTTCTCTTTTTGTCTGTGAGTCTATTTCTGCTTTTTAAATAAGTTCATTTGTATAAGTCATCATACGAAATTTGTCTTTCTAACATACTTCACTTAATATGATAATTTTTAGGTCCACCCACATTGCTGCAAAAAGCATTATTTCATTCTTTTTTAGGGCAGAGTAATATTTCACTCTCTTTCATGGCTGAGTAACATGCCATTATATATATACCACGTCTTCTTTATCCATTCATCAGTCAGTGGGCATTTAGACTGCTTCCATGTCTTGGCTATTGTGGATAATGCTGCAGTAAACAGTGGTGTGCATGTATCTTTTTGAGTTAAGAGTTTTCTCCAGATATATGCTCAGGAGGCACCCCACTCCAGTACTCTTGCCTGGAAAATGCCATGGATGGAGGAGCCTGGTAGGCTGCAGTCCATGGGGTTGCTAAGAGTCAGACACAACTGAGCGACTTCACTTTCACTTTTCACTTTCATGCACTGGAGAAGGAAATGGCAACTAACTCCAGTGTTCTTGCCTGGGGAATCCCAGGGACAGTGGAGCCTGATGGGCTGCCATCTATGAGGTCACACAGAGTCGGACATGACTGAAGCGACTTAGCAGCAGCAGCAGCAGCAGGTCTGCAGACTCATGTGGTAACTTTATTTTTAAGGAATCTCAAACAAACTGTTCTCCATAGTGGCTGCACCAGTTTACATTCCCAATTTATATACAATAATGTAGGATGTTTCCTTTTTCTCCACATCTCTTCAGCATATCCTATTTATTTTATATATACAGAATAAATATACAAGAAAGATCTTAATAAGCTGGAAAACCACGATAGTATGGTCACTCACCTAGAGCCAGATATTTTGGAGTGTGAAGTCAAGTGAACCTTAGGAAGCATTACTATAAACAAAGCTAGTGGAGATGATGGAGTTTCAGCTGAGCTATTTAAGGTCCTAAAAGATAATGCTGTTAAAGGGATGCACTCAATGTGTCAGCAAATTTGGAAAACTCAACGGTGGCCACAGGATGGAAAAGATCAGTTTTCATTTCAATCCCAAAGAAGGGTAATGCCAAAGAAGTTTCAAACTACCATACCAAAAATTTAAAAAAAAATTTTTTTTAACTACAGTACAATTGCACTTATTTCACATGCTAGCAAGATTTTGCTCAAAATCCTTAAAGCCATGCTTCAGCAGTATATGAACTGAGAACTTGCAGATGTACAAGCTGAGTTTCAAAGAGGCAGGGGAACCAGAGATCAAATTACCAACATTCGTTGGATCATGGAGAAAGCAAGGGAGTTCCAGAAAAACATCTACTTCTACTTCATTGACTACAATAAAGCCTTTGACTGTGTGGATCACAACAAACTGTGGAAAAATTCTTAAAGAGATGGCAATACCAGACCACCTTACCTGGCTCCTGAGAAACCTGCATGCAGGTCAAGAAGCAACAGTTAGAACTTGACATGGGACAACTGACTGGTTCAAAATTGGGAAAGGAATACAACAAAGTTCTATCCTGCTATTTAATTTATATGCAGAGTAAGTACATCATGTGAAACACCAGGATAGATGAATCACAAGCTGGAATCAAGATTACCAGGAGAAATAACAACTTCAGATATGCAGATGATACCACTCTAATGGCAGAAAGTGAAGAATTAAAAAGCCTCTTGATGAGAGTGAAAGAGGAGAGTGAAAAAGCTGACTTGAAACTCAACAATCAAAACACTAAGACCACGGTATCTGGTTGCATCATTCCATGGCAAACAGAAGGCGAAAAAGTGGGAAGTGTTAGGGGAAGCACACTGACTAATACTGCTCACTCTGGCCAGGCACCATAGTAACCATCTGCATGAGTTGTTTTACAATAGGAGGTCCTGGTAAGGAACATGGAACTAATAAGCCACCACCAACCAGAAGAGTTCGAGAAAGGTCAAAAGGAAACACCACATGTCTGACAACTCCTAGAATCGTTCTTACTGACATTCATATTGGCTGAGCAATGGGTGTGCCACCAGGAAGGACTCTGAGTCAGAATGACTGGCCAAAGACAACCTGGAAACTAATCCCATCACCATAAAACCCAAGACTGAGCCATGTGGCCGAGCAGTTCTCTTAGGTTTCCGTACCCTTTGTTCTCTGCCCCAGAGTCCCTTCCCAATAAAATCTCTTGCTTTGTCAGCACATGTGTCTCCTCAAAAAAATTCATTTCTGAGTGTTAGACAAGAGCCCCATCTGGGCCCTGGGAAGGGTCCCCCTTTCTGCAACAGAAATAGTGACAAGTTTTATTTTCTTGGGCTCCAAAATCACTGCAGATGGAGACTGCAGCCATTTTACTAAAAGATGTTTGCTACTTGGAAGGAAAGCTATGACAAACTTAGACTCTGGCAACAAAGGTCCATATAGTCAAAGTTATGGTTTTTCCAGTAGTCACATATGGATGTGAGAGTTGAACCATAAATAAGGCTGAGCACTGAAGAACTGATGCCTTCAAATTGTGGTTCTGGAGAAGACTTGAGAATCTCTTGAACAGCAGAGATCAAACCAGTCAATACTAAAGGAAATCAACCCTGAATATTCATTAGAAGGTCTGATGTTGAAGCTGAAGCTCCAGTACTTTGGCCACCTGGCTCGAAGAGCTGACTCAGTGAAAAAGACTCGGATGCTGAGAAAGACTGAAGGCAAAAGGAGATGGGGGTGGCAGAGGAAGAGATGGTTAAATAACATCACCAGCTCAATGAATTTGAGCAAACTCCAGGAGATAGCAGAGGACAGAGGAGCCCAGCATGCTGCAGACCATGGGGTCACAAAGAGCTGGACAGAAATCAATGACTGAAGAACAACATATGATAAAAACACATATTCACCAAACATGGGAGGGAGACAGAAGGATTCTAATTAAACTATTAAGAGTCCTTCCACCCTCCTCTCATGACTGACAAAATCCATCAATGGATGCTAAAATTAGCAGACAGATGTATAAAGAGAAACAAGATTTGTACAGATTCAAAGATAATTATTAATACAAAAGGAAAGGCAGTAACTTTAGAGTGGAGAAGCCCAGCAGATACCACCATAACCAAGTGACCAAGGTTAACAAAGTCATTAATAAGATATACAAAGACTGTTAACCCTTGGATATGATGCACTGAGAAAACCACACTTCTGAGGTACTTCTGCCAACAGTACATAACTTTATTGCAATCAAGTAGGAACACCTATAGGAAAAGGAGTACGTCAAGGCTGTATATTGTCACCCTGCTTATTTAACTTCTATGCAGAATACATCATGAGAAATGCTGGGCTGGATGAAGCACAAGCTGGAATCAAGATTGCCAGGAGAAATATCAATAACCTCAGATATGCAGATGACACCACCCTAATGGCAGAAAGCAAAGAGGAACTAAAGAGCCTCTTGATGAAAGCGAAAGAAGAGAGTGGAAAAGTTGGCCTAAAGCTCAACATTCAGAAAGCTAAGATCATGGCATCCAGTCCCATCACTTCATGCCAAATAGATGGGGAAACAGTGGCTGACTTTATTTTTGGAGGGCTCCAAAATCACTGCAGATGGTGACTGCAGCCATGAAATTAAAAGATGCTTACTCCTTGGAAGAAAAGTTATGCCCAACCCAGGCAGCATATTAACAAGCAGAGACATTGACAACAAAGGTCTGTCTGGTCAAAGCTATGGTTTTTCCAGTAGACATATGTGGATGTGAGAGTTGGACTATAAAGAAAGCTGAGCACAGAAGATTTAATGCTTTTAAACTGTGTTGTTGAAGAAGACTCTTGAGAGTCCCTTGGTCTACAAGGAGATAAAATCAGTCAATCTTCAAGGAAATTAGTTATGAATGTTCATTGGAAGGATTGATGCTGAAGCTGAAACTCCAATACTTTGGCCACCTGATGCAAAGAACTGACTCATTTGAAAAGACCCTGATGCTGTGAAAGACTGAAGGCAGGAGGAGAAGGGACAACAGGATGAGATGGTTGGATGGCATCACCAACTCAACAGACAATAGTTTGGGTAAACTCCGGGAGTAGGTGATGGACAGGGAGACCTGGAGTGCTGCAGTCCATGGGGTCGCAAATAGTCAGACACGACTGAGTGACTGAACTGAACTGAGGAACATCTAATAAACTCAAATGAGCTTATATTCTACAAAATAACTAGTCAGTACTCCAGTACTGTCACAGCCATGAAAGTGGAGATTGAAAGTCACAGATTGAAAGTGACTGAGGAGACATGATGCTTAAATGCACTGTTCAAACTGAAACTGGATCCCAGAACACCAAAAAAAAAAAAAAAAAATCAGAAACACTGGTAAAAATCAAATAAAGTCTGTAGTTTAGTTAGTTCCATTGTACCAATGTCAATGTCCTGGGAGGTTTCATAGATGCTGTTGTTTCATCTGTGTTTACTTTGATGTTTAATTTCTTATATGTTGAGTTTTACAGTATTTTTTATTAAAGCATAGTTGATTTACAGTGCTGTGTTTGCTATATTTCTGCTATAATTTCTATAATTTCTGCTATCCAGAAAAGTGGTTCAGTTATCAGTTCAGTTCAGTTGCTTAGTCGTGTCCAATTCTCTGCGACCCTGTGGACTGTAGCATACCAGCCACCCTGTCTATTACCAACTCCTGGAGCTTACTCAAACTCATGTCCATAGAGTTGGTGATGCCATCCAACCATCTCATCCTCTATTGTCCCCTTTTCCTCCTGCCTTCAATCTTTCCCTGTATCAGGGTCTTTTCAAATGAGTCAATTCTTTGCATCAGATGGCCAAAGTATTGGAGTTTCAGCTTCAGCATCAGTCGTTCCAACGAACATTCAGGACTAATTTCCTTGAGGATTGACTGATTTTATCTCCTTGCAGTCCAAGGGACTCTCAAGAGTCTTCTTCAACAACACAGTTTAAAAGCATTAAATCTTCTGTGTTCAGCTTTCTTTATAGTCCAACTCTCACATCCACACATGACTACTGGAAAAACCATAGCTTTGACCAGACAGATCTTTGTTAGCAAAGTAATGTCTCTGCTTATTAATACGCTATCTAGATTGGGCATAACTTTCCTTCCAAGGAGTAAGTGTCTCTTAATTTCATGCCTGCAGTCACCATCTGCAGTGATTTTGGAGGCCCAAAAAGCAAAGTCTGTCACTGTTTCCACTGTTTCCCCATCTATTTGCCATGAAGTGATGGGACCAGATGTTATGATCTTAGCTTCTGAATGTTGAGCTTTAGGCCAACTTTTTCACTCTCACTTTCATCAACAGGCTCTTTAGTTCTTCTTTGCTTTCTGCCATAAGGGTAGTGTCATCTGCATGTCTGAGCTTATCGATATTTCTCCTGGCAATCTTGATTCCAGTTTGTGCTTCATCTAGCCCAGCATTTCTAATGATGTACTCTGCATGTAAGTTAAATAAGCAGGGTGACAATATACAGCCTTTCCCTATTTGGAATCAGTCTGCTGTTCCATGTCCAGGTCTAACTGTTGCTTCCTGACCTGCATACAGATTTCTCAAGAGGCAAGTCAGGTGGTCTGGAATTCCTGTCTCTTGAAGAATTTCCCACAGTTTGTTGTGGTTCACACAATCAAAGGCTTTGGCATAGTCAGTGAAGAGATGTTTTTCTGAAACTCTTTTGCTTTTTCTATGATCCAGTGGATGTTGGCAATTTGATCTCTGTTTCTTCTGCCTTTTCTAAATCCAACTTGAAATCTGGAAGTTCATGGTTCACATACTATTGAAGCCTGGCTTGGAGAATTTTTAGCATTACTTTACTAGTGTGTGAGATGAGTACAACTGTGTGATAGTTTGAGCATTCTTTGGTATTGCCTTTCTTTGCGATTGGAATGAAAACTGACCTTTTCCAGTTCTGAGGCCACTGCTGAGTTTCCAAATTAGCTGGCATATTGAGTGCAGCCCTTTCACAGCATCATCTTTCAGGATTTGGAATAGCTCAACTGGAATTCCGTCACCTCCCCTAGCCTTGTTCGTAGTGATGCTTCCTAAGGCTCACTTGACTTCACATTCCAGGGTATCTGGCTCTAGGTGAGTGATCACACCATTGTGGTTATCTGGGTCATGAAGATCTTTTTTGTATAGTTCTTCTGTGTATTCTTGCCACTTCTTCTTAATATCTTCTGCTTACTTCCCTGGTGGCTCAGACGATAAAGCGTCTATCTACAATGCGGGAGACCTGGGTTCAATCCCTGGGTCGGGAAGATCCGCTGGAGAAGGAAATGGCAATCCACTCTAGTACTATTGCCTGGAAAGTTCCATGGGTAGAGGAGCTTGATAGGCTACAGTCCATGGAGTCGCAAAGAGTCGGACATGACTAAGCGACTTCAGTTTCACTTTCTGTGTATTCTTGCCACTTCTTAATATCTTCTGATTCTACTAGGTCCATACCATTTCTGTCTTTTATTGTACTCATCCTTGCATGAAATGTTTCCTTGGGATCTCTAATTTTCTTGAAGAGATCTCTGCTGCTGCTGCTGCTGCTGCTAAGTCGCTTCAGTCATGTCTGATTCTGTGCGACCCCATAGATGGCAGCCCACAAGGCTCCCCTGTCCCTGGGATTCTCAAGGCAAGAACACTGGAGTGGGTTGCCATTTCCTTCTCCAATACGTGAAAGTGAAGTCGTTCAGTGATGTCCAACTCCTAGTGACCCCATGGACTGCAGCCTACCAGGCTCCTCCGTCCATGGGATTTTCCAGGCAAGTGTATTGGAGTGGGGTGCCATTGCCTTCTCCAGAAGAGATCTCTAGTCTTTCCCATTATATTGTTTTCCTCTATTTCTTTGCATTGATCATTGAGAAAGGCTTTCTTATCTCTCCTTGCTATTCTTTGGAACTCTGCATTCAAAAGGTATATCTTTCTTTTTCTCCTTTGCTTTTCGCTTCTTTTCTTTTCACAGCTATTTGTAAGGCCTCCTCAGCCAGCCATTTTGCTTTTTTGCATTTCTTTTTTGGTTATGGTCTTGATCCCTGTCTCCCATACAATGTCACGAACCTCCATGACAGTTATATACACATATATTTTAAAGTTCAATTATACACATATATATTTTTTAATATCTTTTCCACTATGTTTTATCACAATAAACACAGTTCCTTGTGCTATACAGCAGGACCTTGTTGTTTATCTGTCCTATATATAATAGTTTGCATCTGCTAACCCCAAACTACCCCATCATCCCTCTCCCTTGGTGACCACAAGTCTATTCTCNCATTTCTTCTGAGGGATTCCTGCCCACAGTAGTAGATATAATGGTCATCTGAGTTAAATTCACCCAGGCGGCTGTGAGCCGGTGCACTGACTGCAGCCAAGAGGAGCTACCCCACGTCCGAGGTCAGGGGCAGTGGCCTAGAGTGCCAGGCTGCGATGGCGCAGGAATGGCTGAGAGAAGCTACCCTGTGTCCGATGTCAGTGGTGGCCGGGAGGAGCTACTCCGTGTCCAAGGTCAGGGGTGGCGGCCGGGAGGAGACACCCCGTTTCCGAGGTCAGGGGCAGCAGCCAAGAGGAGCTGCCCTGCATCCGAGGTCAGTGGTGGCCTGGAGAAGCCACTTCGCGTCTGAGGCCAGGGGTGGTGACCCTGAGGAGCCACCCCAAGCTCAAGGCCAGGGGCGGCAGCTGGGAGGAGCCACCCACGCCTGAGGCCAGGGCTGGTGGCTGGGAGGAGCAACCCAAGAAAGGGTGGCTAAGCAGGCACAGGAGGGCCTAGAGGAGCTATCCCAAGTTGAAGGTCAGGAACAGTGGCGGTAAGGAGATATCCTTCGTCCAAGGTAAGGAGCAGCGGCTCTGCTTTGCTGGAGCAGCCGTGAAGAGCTATCCCATGCCCAAGGTAAGAGAAACCCAAGTAAGATGGTAGGTGTTGCAAGAGGGCATCAGAGGGCAGACACACTGAAATCATACTCACCGAAAACTAGTCAATCTAATCACACTAAGACCACAGCCTTGTCTAATTCAATGAAACCAAGCCATGCCTGCGGGGCAACCCAAGACGGGCGGGTCATGGTCTAGAGGTCTGACAGAATGTGTTCCACTGGAGAAGGAAATGGCAAGCCACTTCAGTATTCTTGCCTTGAGAACCCCATGAACAGTATGAAAAGGCAAAATGATAGGATACCAAAAGAGGAACTCCCCAGGTCAGTAGGTGCCCAATATGCTACTGGAGATCACTGGAGAAATAACTCCAAAAAGAATGAAAGGATGGAGGCAAAGCAAAAACAATACCCAGTTGTGGATGTGACTGGTGATAGAAGCAAGGTCTGATGCTATAAAGACCAATATTGCATAGGAACCTGGAATGTCAGGTCCATGAATCAAGGCAAATTGGAAGTGGTCAAACAAGAGATGGCAAGGGTGAACGTCGACATTCCCTCAGTGAAGACCTGCTATATGTTTGTTTCCACCTCCAGGGCACATGCATTCATTCATTCAGTTACACCCTTGTGCCAGTCCTCACAAGAATGGGCCTGACATCATGAAACTGTCCCTTCAATATGGCAAGAGTGTTGGTGGCTTAGAGAAGGCAATGGCATCCCACTCCAGTACTCTTGCTTGGAAAATCCCATGGACAGAGGGGCCTGGTAGGCCAGTCCATGGGGTCGTAAGATTCAGGCACAACTGAGCGACTTCACTTTCACTTTTCACTTTCATGCATTAGAGAAGGAAATGGCAACCCACTCCAGTATTCTTGCCTGGAGAAGGCCAGGGATGGAGGAGCCTGGTGGGCTGCCGTCTGTGGCGTCAGAGAGTCGGACATGACTGAAGTGACTTAGCAGTAGCAGCAGCAGTTGGTGGCTCAGTATTTACCTCTTCCTAAATTTCTAAGGTAGAATGAGGAGTCTCATGCTCATGTTGTAAATTTACATCTGTCTAGGGAATTATTTTTCTATGAATATTTACTCAAGTAGTAGTTTAGTTCAGTTCAGTCGTTCATTCATGTCCGACTCTTTGTGACCCCATGGACCACAGCATACCAGGCCTCCCTGTCCACCAACTCCCTGAGCTTGCTCAAACTCATGTCCATCGAGTTGCTGACGCCATCAAACAATCTCATCCTCTGTCGTCCCCTTCTCTTCCTGCCCTTAATCTTTCCTAGCATCAGGATCTTCTCCAGTGAGTCAATTCTTCGCATCAGGTGACCAAAGTATTGGAGCTTCAGCTTCAGCATCAGTCCTTCCAATGAACATTCAGGATTTATTTCCTTTAGGGTTGACTGGTTGTATCTCCTTGCAGGCCAAGGGACTCTCAAGAGTCTTCTCCAACACCATAATTCAAAAGCATCAATTCTTCAGAGCTCAGCTTTCTTTATAGTCCAAGTCTCACATCTATACATGACTACTGGAAAAACCATACCTTTGACTACATGGACCTTTGTTGTCAAAGTAATGTCTTTGCTTTTTAATATGCTGTCTGGGTTGGTCATAGCTTTTCTTCCAAGGAGCAAGTGTAGTTGGTTTAAAACATTATATTGGTTTCAGGCATACAATCAAGTGATTTAATATTTTTATATTTTATATACAATTCAAAGTTATTATAAAATATTGAGTGTATTCTCTGTGCTTTCCCAGGTGGCTCAGTGGTAAAGATTCTGCCTATTAGTGCTGGAGACGTGAGTTTGATCCCTGGTTGGGAAGATTCTCTGGAGAAGGACATGGTAACCCACTCCAGTATTCTTGCCTGGGAAATCCCATGGACAGAGGAGCCTAGAGGGCTAGTCTGTGAGGTTTCAAAGAGGCAGACCTGACTGAGGAACTGAGCACATGTGCATGCCTGGTGCTATATGTTATGTCCCTGTAACTTATTTTATAACTGGTAGTCCATACTTTTTAATTCCTCTCACCTATTTCACCCCTCCCCCTACCTTATTCTCTTTGGTAACTACTGCTGCTGCTGTTGTTGTTAAGTCGCTTCAGTCGTGTCCGACTCTGTGTGACCCCATAGACGGCAGCCCACCAGGCTCCCCCGTCCCTGGTATTCTCCAGGCAAGAACACTGGAGTGGGTTGCCATTTCCTTCTCCAACGCATGAAAGTGAAAAGTGAAAGGGAAGTTGCTCACTGGTAACTACTAGTTTGTTCTCTTTTCTCTGTTATGTTGAGCAAAATAATTTAGACAAAGAAAGACAACTGCAGTATACTTTCACGTATAGGTGGAAGCTAAAAAAAAAAAACAATATAAATGAACAAATATGGCAAAACAGAAATGGACTCTAGGAAACTGTTTTGATGGGCTTTACTGCTGACGAGGGCCATGGCACCATCCTTTGCATTGTAAATGTGCTCATATACACAAAAAAGGATGATCTTTTCTCTGCATAAGATTGCCCCCTGCCCTTTACCATGTTCAACATGGCTACCCTTTTAAGGGGAAATATCTAGAGTTCCGCAATCCAAGGTCAGGTAATCCTGAACTGTGGGCCTCTGCTCATTTTCCTCTTGGAGAAGGATCAGTATCTGTATTAGTTTTCTAATTGTGTCTAATTAGTTTTCTTGTTGCATAACAAATCTCCACAAATTTAGACACTTAACATTCATTTATGAGCACACTGCTTCGGTGGGTTGAAATTCTGGCCATACCTTAAGCTGGGTCCTCGCTTAGGGCTTTGTAAGGCTGAAATAGAGATGCTAGACAGACTGCATTCTCATCTGCAGGCTCTGCCAGGAATGGAGCAGCATCTAAGCTCTGGCAGGTTGTTGACAGGATTTATTTATTATTATTATTATTTTTTTTTTTTGCAAGAAACAACATCACTTTATTTTAACTGAAGTTAAGGACAAGAGCTGGCCGCATTCAGAGTTTAACAGGCCTCCTCCAGATGGTTAAAACCTTCTTCTCTTTCTTGGCTAATCATCTCCTAAACTCTAGCGATTCCCACAAGTTCTCTGGAATCATCTGAAACAGTCCTTTAAGGAGCCCCCCCACACCACCACGTGGCGAAGCTCCGCCAGACGCACCGCTGGACACACCTCACTGGATATCATCGTCGTCAAAGAGATCTTCAAAATCATTTTAAAAAGTCTGCGTGAACTGCCTTTTCATTGGCTGCCAAGTCCATCAGGAGCCCGGTGCTGCCTCCCGCCTCGTCCATGTCCACATACGGCCTGGCGCCCTCGGGAAACATCTCATCCACCGCCGGCTTCATCTCACGCAGTCCCGGCGTCCCCGGCTCACTCTGTTGACAGGATTTATATCCTCGACGAAGAAGGCAATGGCAGCCCACTCCAGTACTCTTGTCTGGAAAATCCCATGGACGGAGGAGCCTGGTGGGCTGCAGTCCGTGGGGTTGCTAGGAGTCAGACACAGCTGAGCGACTTCACTTTCACTTTTCACTTTCACACATTGGAGAAGGAAATGGCAACCCACTCCAGTATTCTGCATCTCTTTTTGCTTCCTGAAGACCTGAAAGAAAGGGAAAGTGAACGGCATTCAGTCGAGTCTGACTCTTTACGTAGACCTGAAACAAGGAGAGAAAGAGAACAACTGCTGCTTGTAGTTTTTGCCTTCAGTGAAGCCTAGGCTCTGGTGTTTTAGGGCTCCCCTGATTAGTTCAGGCCAATCTAGGATTCTCACTCTTTTGATTAACTTACTATCCACTGATTAAGGAGGATCTATACGTGAAAAATCCCTTTATCTCTGCCATATTCCATTGGTTAGAAGGGGACCACAGTGTCCACTCACACTCAAGGAAAGGGTGTGACTCAGTGGCACACCTAGGCTGTATCTGCTGCAATATCTTCAAATGAAGGTGCACTTGTCTTCTGCTATTATCTATAGTCCAAAGATAGAGGACAAATAGGAAATGTACATGCTGGATCAGCACCAACAGGAATCAACTTTATCCTTCTTCCTCCCTGTGGAGTTATAGCATAGTGTTGAAAATTGTACCTTCACCAAGAACACCTAGGCTACGGTCATTGGGCATTTCCATTTTGGACCATATCACCCAGATTTGTTGGCACAACAAGTGTCATAAATAACTGAGAAGCAGAACTGTGAACAGGCCAGTTGCTATAGTGAAAAATTTTCTTGATGAACACCATGCAATGCAGTTGACTTTTTCCTTCCAACAGGTTCAAATTACATAAAAATTTAAATTCAAACATTCTTTCTGTATAGAATGATTGAACTCACTTTGTCCTTGCCTCTCTTTTGTTTTATTTTGCTTCTTATTTTCTATTAAATTATCTTCTTTTCATGCAAGTATTTCTTTTTAAGTTTCTTCTGGGCATGTATTCTTCACTTTAACAAAGTTTTAAGGACTAAAATTGTAGGAAGAATGATTTAAGACCCCTATTGCTTATTTGGCTGGTGTTGTAAAAGATTTTAAGAAAGCAAGTTCAAAACAATAGTATGCCTTCACAGCAAGTTGAGAAATATAATACAGCAAAAAGTTCAGCAGAAGTCTGATAAACCCATGCTTCTCTGGCAGAGGTATGTTTTTTCATTTTCTCCAGTTTCCTCCACAACCCCTATGCCCAGTCACTGGTCTGAAGAAGACAAGGGGTTCAGATATGCCCCCCACCACATTCTCAGAATAGTAGGACGTTATTTATCCTATTCTTATTGCTTTGCCTTCCACTCTTTCCCTGCTTTCTGGGGTTTAATCTGGTTTTTGGCAAAAGTGAATAAAGACTGAAGGTTTATTTGCTTAAAATATTGATTGTGAGAATTGTTATCCTGAGCATCATCCATTTTAGAGTCAAATAAAATAGCTCTGGGAACTTCCCCAACAGTTCAGAGGTAAAAAATCTGCCTACCAATGCAGGAGACACAGATTCAATCCCTGGGTCAGGAAGATTCCTGGAGTAGGAAATCCCATGGTCACAGGAGCCTGGTGGACTACAGTCCATGGTGTTGCAAAGAGCCAGACATGATTTAGCGACTGAAAAACAGCCACAGAATAGCTCTGAGTCAAAGAAAAAAGAGAAGGCACTGCTCACAAATTTTCAAACCACAAGTTCAGGACCACACACTTCTCACTGCAAGGATGATATTCATAGATATTATGACACCACAGGATCCCTCAGAGTAGTGAACCGTATCTAGTAATCCTGCTGACCAATCCCTTTACTTGGCTATTTAAAAGCTACGTTAATCTCCACAACCCTCCCTGAGTCCCAAGATTTTAATACAAAGGATTCCTTTCCATGACTTTCTCTGGGCTTGAGGCAAACACATTGTCCCTCGGGTTCTTTATCTCCACACTCCATCTGCAACCTCACTTCTCTTACTTCCAAAACAATAGACTGGAAATGCGAATATATCTTCCAGACTCGGGCACTATTCAGTGCCAAGGTAGTGGCTAGGGGACATGGATGATCACATGTCCAAGAAATTGACCAGAAAGACTGCTGCACACCTTAATGGCAACCCAGATAAATTTGGACACTCATGTTTCTTGGTTTCTACACAAAAATCCTGTATTATAAAGGGTAGAAGATTAGATTGGAGTTGTGTGGTATCGGGTGTAGAAAATTACCTTGAAGACACTATGCAGTGAGCTCATGCCTGGAGCATGAAGTGAGGCATTATCTCGCTAAGGAGACACTGTCCAGAAGCGAAGGAGACAGCCTAAGACCCACTTCCTGTGTTCTCCTCTCCCGTTACCTCTGCTGCTTTCGCTACTAGCTAATCCTTGGCTTGTTCTCTTGGCTACTTCTCCAGCACCCACCCTGCTCAGTCTCTGGCAAGATTCCAGTGCCCGGCTTTGACTGCCTCTTTGCTGGTAGATTGAATCTGATGCCTGCTCTAGTTTTCCTGGACTGACGGGCAAGACCTACAATTTTGACCTGGTGTAGCCCCATGTCGCCATCTTGTTTGAACTACGTTTTCAACAGCAGCTTTTATAAACAATGACAGAACTCTTCAATGCTTCTTCAGAATCTCCAGTCACTTTTTTCTTTTTCAAGGAGTGTATCTTCTTACTCCTTGCTAGATTTTGGAAGATATATCCTAATTTTAAATTTAGTAAATTTCTCTTTAAATAAAGATGGGGGAAGCATCTTTTTAATGAATAAAATTCAACACATTTTAATGAATAAATTCAATTTGAAATTTTAATACATCAGTTATAGGGAGGTATGAAATTTATTCTATCTGGCATATAAAAAATGAGAAATTTATTAATTCATACATCATATAATTTTTTTAAAGACAAGGGCATCAACATTTGTATAGAAAATACCTTAAATGAGGGGCAACTATATTGTGGTAGAATAAACATTGAAAATACATCAGAGCACTTGGATTTATGTCCCAATTCTGCCTTTTATAAAGGAAAGTTGCTTTTCTAAGAGTCAGTTTTTATTAACTATAAAGAAGCATGGCAACCCATTCCAGTATTCTTGCCTGGGAAATCCCACAGACAGAGGAGCCTGGTGGACTGCAGTCCATGTGATTGCAAAGAGTTGGACATGACTAAAGTGACTTAGTATAAGGATACAAATATGGTGGCTCAGACAGTAAAGAATCCACCTGCAATGCAGGAGACCTGGGTTGGATCCCTGGGTTGGGAAGATCCCTGGAGGAGGACATGGCAACCCACTCCAGTATTCTTGCCTGGAGAATCCCCATGGACAGAGGAGCCTGGAAGGCTAAAGTCCATAGGGTCTCAAAGAGTTGGATATGACTGAGTGACTAAGCACATGATATTTTATTTGTAATGACTGCTTTGTATATGATGAGAATTAAATATAGTCTCCACTTCTCTGGCTTTCTCTTTGGAAAGATTCCTTCCCTGTATTCTGAGACTCATCAGGGGACATCTCTGATGTGCTCACCAAGTATGCAGTCACCTGTGTCATTACACACTCATAACACACTTTTGCCTCTGCTGGTACTGCTGATAATGTCAACATTTCTGGGTCCCATAACCCCTTACGCTAGGTACTGCCAAGATCTACTTGATGCCAGATCAGCTAAGTATCACTTCTCATAAAGAAAACAGAAGCCAGACAAGTCAAAGCAGTGAAAGCAGCTCTCACTCTGGAAGGAACTATTGCAACGAGGAAAAGGAGATCTTGGTATACAGAACTGGGCTCAATTTTGAATACAACATGGAAATAATGAGGCATAGCGAAGGGGCAGAATGGAGGTCAGGGGATGAAAAATTACAAAAAGGAAACATCAAGGGTAAGCAAGGAGGAATTCTTTGGTTAAACCAATTTGACAAGATTATTGATGAAAGTAGGCCCAAGTGATCAGATGCCAAAGGTGGGAGATGAAGAATTTGATCAGATAGATTTTGAGGGTGGAAATTCTTATAAAACTGGCAGCACGATTATTTCTACAACTGGATGTTTCAGGCCCTATAAGGACAAATGCCAGAGTTCAGGCCTAGAGGGTATAGAGGAGGCTGACTGAAGTTTAATCCAGAAGAGTCTTGCCACTTCTCACACAGAGAATTGCTCCACTTACCTGTTGGTTCCTCTGTGTGTTTCTGGGCCTGACAGGCACTCCTCCTGCTGCTTTGCACAGCTATTCCTCCTTCCACCATTAGTTTCTGTCACCAGACTCCAAAGCCATCTTCCACAAAGCACTGAAGTCTCCTAGTTGATGCTACGGTGAATGCTCGAAAGGGCCAATGTAGGGGGATCTAAATTTTTTTTTTTTAAAGGAGACCTAACCACAGCCTTGTCTAACTCAATGAGACTAAGCCATGCCCGCGGGGCAACCCAAGAAGGGAGGGTCATGGTGGAGAGGTCTGACAGAATGTGGTCCACTGGAGAAGGGAATGGCAAACCACTTCAGTATTCTTTCCTTGAGAACCCCATGAACAGTATGAAAAGGCAAAATGAGAGGATACTGAAAGACTCTGGGAGTTAGTGATGGACAGGGAGGCCTCGCGTGCTGCAATTCATGGGATCGAAAAGAGTCAGACACAACTGAGCGACTCAACTGAACTGAACACCAAATGGGTGTGTGTGCGTGCTCTGGATCTCTGTGTGCAGAATCCGTGCTCACCTGTGGTTCCTCAGGTGCAAGTTGTGTGNCTCTGGGAGTTAGTGATGGACAGGGAGGCCTCGCGTGCTGCAATTCATGGGATCGAAAAGAGTCAGACACAACTGAGCGACTCAACTGAACTGAACACCAAATGGGTGTGTGTGCGTGCTCTGGATCTCTGTGTGCAGAATCCGTGCTCACCTGTGGTTCCTCAGGTGCAAGTTGTGTGTATGAATGTACCTCCTGTAGGTACTTTGCTGAGACCTGCTCTCATTCCCCTATATTGTCACCCTGCTTATTTAACTTATATGCAGAGTACATCGTGAGAAACACTGGACTGGAAGAAACACAA
>SJYA01001024.1:570672-647602 GCA_006410615.1 Neotragus moschatus
TCTAGTCAAGGCTATGGTTTTTCCAGTGGTCATGTATGGATGTGAGAGTTTGACTGTGCAGAAGGCTGAGCACCGAAGAATTGATGCTTCTGAACTGTGGTGTTGGAGAAGACTCTTGAGAGTCCCTTGGACTGCAAGGAGATCCAACCAGTCCATTCTGAAGGAGATCAGCCCTGGGATTTCTTTGGAGGAAATGATGCTAAAGCTAATACTCCAGTACTTTGGCCACCTCATGCAAAGAGTTGACTCATTGGAAAAGACTCTGATGCTGGGAGGGATTGGGGGCAGGAGGAGAAGGGGACGACCGAGGATGAGATAGCTGGGTGGCATCACTGACTCGATAGACGTGAATCTGAGTGAACTCCGGGTGTTGGTGATGGACAGGGAGGCCTGGCGTGCTGCGATTCATGGGGTCGCAAAGAGTCGGACACAACCAAGAGACTAAACTGAAAGCAATGTTGCTTCTGACTGTGCACAAGTTTCAATAAAATAACTTTTTCCTCTAGTTTACTTCCACTTCCTCCCAGACAACCTAGACATACATCCGTGGAAGCAGAGCCAATGAAACACAAGTGACAAAATTATTATACAGAGTCACTTCTCCCCTCCAGCTCTGTGGGTCTACTTTGGGACTAGGCTTGTGAGTGACTCTGTCTTCCTCAGCAGTCTTCCTAGTCACTCATCTGGCCAGACTCCAGGCTGGCTTCCGGTTCACTGCACATGCCTCGACGGATCTAAATCCCAGCTTATGCTTAAGTCAGATCCCCTTAGTAAACACACAAAAAGTTGCTATAATAATAAATATTAAAAGAAAGGTCACAGATCACTTTAAGGAGAGAAGGTGTTGTAGTTGGATTTCCCTTCCTAGTAGCTTTTAATGATTTTAGGAATTCCAGGTGAGATCGTTATTATAATTAAGCAATACTTTCCACTCTAAGCTTTCTGGCTGCCAAGATGAACATAATGCAGTCAGTGTGTCCCTAAACCTCACCTACTTGTAATGCAAAATAAAACTATGGTTCTTTTAATATCCAAATCAATTTCACGATGTCCATTTTTGTGCTGTGTTTCTCTTCCCAAGTGATTTCTGGGAATCGGGAATTGCTGAGGAATTCTTACATATTCTATGAATCCATCCTGGTGGTCTCTTTTCAGCACAGCCAGACATTTGGACTCACAACCTTTGTTTCAGAGCCCTTGCAGGCCACATCACATCATCTCATAATCGGATTCTGCGAGCTCACTCCTTAGCCCAACCTTCTCCAAGCAGGGAAACAAAGCCCTTGATTAATTTTCCAAACGTGTCTATATCCTTCCTGTGATGTTTTGCAAAATTTCATTGAATATTAAAGGAATGATAGAAGTATAAGTTTCAGTGTCTCACATGGCTATTCCTGACTTTTATAGGAATAATTGTTCTTATTCAGTCATTTCCGACTCTTGGTGACTCCATGGATTGCAGCATGCCAGCCTTCCCTGTCCTTCACCATCTCCCAGAGTTTGCTCAAACTCCTGTCCATTGAGTTGGTGTTGCCATAACACCAACTCATCCTGTTTCCGCCTTTTACTTCTGCCCTCAGTCTTTCCCAGGTCTTTTCCAATAAGTCAACTCTTAACATCAGTGGCCAAAATATTGGCACTTCAACTTCAAAATCACGTGTGGTAAGTAGCTTCAGTCAAGGCCAACTATTGAACTCACGTTTCTAATATCTCTGGGATTGGCAGGCGGGTTCTTTACCACTAGCACCTGGGAAGCCTTAGCTTCAGCATCAGTCCTTCCAATGAAGATTCAGGGTTGATTTCCTTTAGGATTGACTGGTTTGTTCTCCTTGCAGTCCAAGGGACTCTCAAGCATCTTTTCCAGCACCACAGTTCTGGTGGGCATTTATCCTGTTCCTTAACCTGCTGGGTATTCCTCTGTCTCTTCATCTTGTTTATATTGCTGTGTTTGGGGTGGCCTTTCTGTATTCTGGCAGTTTGTGGAGTTCTGTTTATTGTGGCGTTTCCTCGCTGTGGGTGGGGTTGTATGGGTGGCTTGTCAAGGTTTCCTGGTTAGGGAATCTTGTGTCAGTGTTCTGGTGGGTAGAGCTGTATTTCTTCTCTCTGGAGTGCAATGAAGTGTCCATTAATGAGTTATGAGATGTCAGTGTGTTTGGAGTGACTTTGGGCAGCCTGTCATTGAAGCTCAGGGCTGTGTTCCTGTGTTGCTGGAGAATTTGCGTGGTATGTCTTGCTCTGGAACTTGTTGGCCCTTGGGTGGTGTTTGGTTTCAGTGTAGGTATGGAGGTGTTTGATGAGTTCCTGTCGATTAATGTTCCCTGGAGTCAGGATTTCTCTGGTGTTTGTGGGATTTAGACTTAAACCTCCTGCTTCTGGTTTTCAGTCTTATTTTTACAGTAGCATCAGGACTTCTCCATCTATACAGCACCGTTGATAAAACATCTCCTTCCAAAGACAAGGGGCTGCTTTTCTGGTTGCCGGATATCCTCTGCTGGCATTCAGAAGTTGTTTTGTGGCATTTACCCAGCGTTCAAATGTTCTTTTGATGAATTTGTAGGGGAGAAAGTGGTCTCCCCACCCTATTCCTCCACTATCTTCTCCAGCACCACAGTTCTAAACCATCGATTCTTTGGCACCTGGCTTTCTTTATGATCCAACTCACATCTGTAGATGACTACTGATAAAACCATAGCTTTGAGTATATGGACCTTTGTTAGCAAAGTGACATCTCTGCTTTTTAATACTCTGTCTAGATTTGTCATACCTTTCCTTCCAAGGAGCAAACATCTTTTAATTTTATGGCTGCATGAAATTATAGGAATTAAACATGCCTTAAGATCCTAGGTGTTGCAAGAGGGCATCAGAGGGCAGACACACTGAAACCATACTCACAGAAAACTAGTCAATCTAATCACACTAGGACCACAGCCTTGTCTAACTCAATGAAACTAAGCCATGCTCGCAGGGGCAACCCAAGACGGGTGGGTCATGGTGGAGAGATCTGACAGAATGTGGTCCACTGGAGAAGGGAATGGCAAACGACTTCAGTATTCTTGCCTTGAGAACCCCATGTACAGTATGAAAAGGCAAAATGATAGGATACTGAAAGAGGTACTCCCCAGGTCAGTAGGTGCCCAATATGCTACTGAAGGCAAGTGGCTGGATGGCATCACTGAGTCGATGGATGAGAGTCTGAGTGAACTCCGGGAGTTGGTGATGGACAGGGAGGCCTGGCATGCTGCGATTCATGGAGTCGCAAAGAGTCGGACACAAATGAGCGACTGAACTGAACTGAACTAAGATCCTAACCAGTTTTTCCACAGCAGTTACCAGATTAACCTCCACCAGCTATATCCTTCATGGTGCTTGTGTTTTGGATTATTTCCATGTCTCCAAGTCTGATCTTGAAACTCATAATCTTACAGAATGGAAGACCCTCTTCCCATGTTAAAAATTCCTCATCCACCATCCAGAGAAAATCGTAGGTTGGAATGTCCTTTTCTTCAAAAAAGTCACAACCCTTCTCTACTCATGGAATGTGACCTAGAGTCTATCTAGGACAATAATAATAGTAAATAGAATATTTCCTGAATGTTGCTTTAATCTTAAACAGTACCATATGAGGCATGTTTACAATTCAATCAAAATCTATGCTTTATATAATGACTAGTCTGATTTTTCAAAGAATAAAGCAGAAAATGTGTCATTTGCCATTCCCTTCTCCAGCGGACCACATTGTTGCTAGTGAACAAACAGAAAACAACACAATCTGCAGCATCTATATTCATATTTAAGATGACCTCATATTACTACTCCCTGGATTGGTACTTACTGGAGTCTTACTGGAGATTTTATTAAAATGAAATGTATCTGTTTTAAAAATTTGCTTCCACACTGCCCCAAACACAAAGCTTTCATAAACTCAGAAATACCAATTGTTTCTTTTAAAATATTAAAGTTCTGGCTTTATCAGGTACTCAAGGACTATCTCTATTACTACAGTTATTTATAGAAGTATTATTTCATAAAATATGTGAGCTCCCATTATGTCTTAAGCAATGCACTTGGTACTGGTACTATATCATAAATAAGACAGAGGAACTCCTGGCATTCAGGGATTTGATAGCTTAACCATTAATAAGTGTCAGTCACTGTTTTAATTGCATGATCTCATTGAATAGTTTGTAATCTCAACAGCTTATTGAGAGTTTGTGTTTTTCATTCTATAAATAATTTTTTTTAAGGAGCTGAGATTTTGAGAGTTAATCCAATTAATGCAACAAACAAATTGCAGAACTAGTATTTGAAGCAAAATCCTGTATTGACCACAAAAATACATTTATCTATAACCCATAGAAAGAAAATGTTACTCTGAGACCTACACATCATCTGAGAACAATTGTTTAGTTGCAGATAGAGAATAATGCTACTTTAGTCAACTTTAGATTGACTAAATTGATGGTGTCAAAGGTAAATTAAATATCCAATTCTATCAGGTAATCTCTGGACAGGTGGCTGCCCATGACCCAAAACATCACAATTATTAAGCATCAAGAGGGTTAACCTGTGTGTGAGATGGGTTAAGTATGTCTCAGATTTACAAAAACTCCACAACCTTTTTTTATATTATTATTCATTAACTATCTTTACACTGATTGTGCTTGCTAGTATTGGCATTCAATTTCTTACATTTCATATACCTGCATAGTTTAAAATTATGTATATAAGTATATATTTATCCAACTGTTTATTGTTTAATAATAGGATTTCTAAAATTAAAGTTTGAAATTCTTCATAGGTGGGGTTGCCAGCCTTAGCAAATACAAAATAAAAATAGAGAATACCTCACTGTTTTTGAATTTCAGATAAATAATAAATGCTTTTTTAGTATAAGTATGTCCTATATAATGTTTGGGACATATTTATACTAAAAGAAATCTATCTATTGCTTCTCTGAAATTCAGATGTAAACTGGGTGCCCTGTGTTTTATCTGGCACCCTTATTCCACACACACAGGCTTAAATGTCTAAGATGCTACCTTAACTTTGTCTGTTGGTTATTTCAGGGTACTTCATGAGAAATGAACACTTGTTGCAATCTGTTTGGACATTCTGGTGTGGACCACTTAAATTGCTAAATGGCTCAGTAGTTACTGATGGTCCCTGATAGTTACTTGCTATTACAAAGATTTATAGCATATGTGGGCCTTGATCTGAACTATAGTCAACTCAAAAAACTGTCTATGAAACTCTGTTATTTTCTGCTGTGCAGAAGCCAAGGTAATTATGGATTTCTCTGGAGAAAAACACATCCATTGATTTTAAGTTGTTTGGGGGAATGTTAATTTAATGTAAGTTTCCTTTTGCCATGACTGAGACTTTCATATATTGTACACAACAGTTGGGTAGAACACAAAATGTCTTTTGTTGAGAAGTCTAGAGTTTTGCCGTTTTTGTTTGTTTAGCTTGAAGGAGGCAATTTGGGGAGAGGGGTTGGTGAAGGGCAGAGGAAGTTAGTGGAGACGAAGCAAAGTTCTTTCACCTTAGGTCACTGAACTTCTGAGATGCAGTTACATTTTGGTTTGGAGAGTTTTATTTGCCTCAGGTAGCCATCTCAGCAGTACACCACAGACGAGACAGGACCATGAACGCCCATCTGTCGCTCCGCTAATGTTGGCTCTCAAGACCTCATGAAACAAGCTCCACAGGAAAGCCTAATATTTGAACTTTTTACTCTTCGTTCATTTTATTAGACAGCAGTGAAAGTTAGCTTCGTACTAAATGCTAAAGAGAAAGTGTAAGACACTCTTATTAATTAGTCTTTGCATTCTCCTTTCTTTAGGTAGGTTTTAAAAGAAGTTATTTCCTCTTAATTCACTTGTCTGATACTGAAATGTGTTTGAAAATATAGGTGATAAGAAGAAAAAAAAAAAAGAAAAAAAGATGAGTTACAGGGAGACTACCCAAGAAAAATGTTTTTATATTCTAGTAAAGACTTTCCAGCCTTTCAAATTCATTTTTACTTCTGACCTGAACAGACTAGAACTTCTAAAATATTTTTCAAAAAGAGGAAAATAACATAGTCTGTGTCCAAATTCTTCACAGAACTTGTGGAAAAATCTATACTGTGTTATAACATTTTATATATATCCTAAAACTTCCTGCATAAATAAATATTTTTTTAAAAAAGAATTGATTTTAAGGTGAAACAAATGAACCAGTGAAGTTGCTCAGTCGTGTTTGACTCTTAGTGATCCCATGGACTATAGCCTACCAGGCTCATCCATCTATGGAATTTTTCAGGCAAGAGTACTGGAGTGGGTTGCCATTTTCTTCTCCAAGGGATCTTCCCAACCCAGGGATCGAACCCATATCTCCTGCACTGCAGGAAGATGCTTTACCGTCTGAGCCAAGGAAGCCCAACTATAACTGAATCATTGAATTCTCATTTTTTTTTCTTTCTTTCTTGATGCTATATAGTCAAAGTGTTATCTATGCCAGAGAACCTCAACATAGAGCTGGGGACCTTTTAAGCCAAAAATCAAAAGAGAGAAATTGTAGTGGAATAAAAAAGAGCTAGAAATAACTCTATCTAAATATTATATTTAATTTTTATATCTTATCTCAGTTCAGCTCAGTCGGTCAGTCATGTCCGACTCTTTGCGACCCCATGAATCGCAGCATGTCAGGCCTCCCTGTCCATCACCAACTCCCGGAGTTCACTCAGACTCACGCCCATCGAGTCAGTGATGCCATCCAGCCATCTCATCCTCTGTTGTCCCCTTCTCCTCCTGACCCCAATCCCTCCCAGCATCAGAGTCTTTTCCAATGAGTCAACTCTTTGCCTGAGGTGGCCAAAGTATTGGAGTTTCAGCTTCAGCATCATTCCCTCCAAAGAAGTCCCAGGGCTGATCTCTTTCAGAATGGACTGATTGGATCTCCTTGCAGTCCAAGTATTATATAATTATATGTGTAAAATGAAAAGTGAAAGTATTAGTTGCTTAGTCATGTCCAACTTTTTGTGACCCTTTGGACTGTAACCCACCAGGCTTTTCTGTCTATTGGATTCCCTAGGCAAGAATACTGGAGTGGTATCCATTCCCTTCTCCAAGGGATTTTCCCAACCCAGGAATCAAACCTGGGTCTTCCACATTGCAAGCAGATTTCTTTACTGTCTGGGGCACCCTGAACATTAAAAAAGAAAAAGACTGTCTCTCTTATAGGTTGTTAAATGTGATGTATAGTCACTGCAATGGATGAGTTTTCGGAGGTCCTGTGTGTCCCCACACACCTGGACAGGTTAGAAAGCTGTGAAGCACCCCCACCAGGAGTGTCCCAGAAGAAATGCACCTGAGCCCTCAAAAAGAGCACTCAGCTTAACTTTTCTCTATCCACTTCACATTTATTGATCACCAATATGGGCATGATGTTGTTTGCTCTATGCCAGGAATACAGCACCATTGATCTTCTGGGCTAGATTATTTTGTTGTTGTTGTTCTGGAGATTGTCCTGTGCATGGCAGGATGTTGAGTAACATCCCTGGCTTTTACCCTCTACACACCAGCAGCATCCACTTACTCTGTGTCCTCTTAGGGGCAAAATCACTTCCAGTTAAGAACTACTGCTCTGTGCTAAGATAGAGATTCTCAAACTTTACTGAACACAAGACTCAGTTAAGATGCTGATTTAAAAGTAAGGTTCTTTGTGAAGTAATGGTCCAGATGAGATATACTATAGATTTTCTCCTCAGCCCCAATTCTGTTTTTCCAGGATTAGAACATACTGCAAGATCTCTGATGAGCCTCAGGTCAGAAGCTGAGCTTGGCTCAGGTCAAAGCTCTCTGGGCCAATTGGGACAAAATGACCCCTGTCTCCACTGAACTAAGTGAATTAGTACCTTTGCTTTCCCCTTGAAATACCTAGAGTGAGTCTGGGGAGATGAAGAAAAATTTCAAGCAACTTTGCCGCATCTATTTCAGTCCCTGGCCACCATGATACCTCCAGGGCCCTAAATGTCAGTCATAACCTACTTCTCTTTTACAGATTATTGGTTCAAAATCATGCTGACCTCCTTGAAGACATATAACCTCTATGCTGAGTAGAGTGCTTATTGTATAAAGGTGTTGGATAAAAGCTATTTTTTGAGTGATTTATTCAATAAATTGATTATTCAGTACTCTTTATCACTATTGCTTCCGGAGTGTTTGACTTCTACGTTGTTCTAAACTAGGCTATTTAGATGGCCTTGCTATTAGAGGTAATCTAACTGAAACTACTGAGAATTACATAAAGTCTTTCAGCCAAAGTAGAACACTCTCGTTTTTCCAACTCCTGCTCACATTAAGGACACCCACAATGTCCTGCTTCCTGCCTGAGATTCTTCAGTCCTAAGTTAATTCGTGGAGATGACTGATGTCATCAGAGACTTTTGGTCACCATTCGTAACCAGTTTTTGAATGTCTCTGCTATTGAAGACGTGTGTAGACATTTCCAAGGGAAAGGTGGAGCTCCCACTACTTTAATAGCATTCACATAAAACATTATATATTAAACACGGATGTTATGCAATGATAATTCTTAGTCAGAAGGCTGTTTTCCCCAAACTCACAATATTTACTTCCGTCGGAAGAATACTGATTTTCCATTTATGCATTTTCATTGAAAATTTATATCAGCTGGAATGCCTTGCTTACCATAAAATTCTACAATATGTCTTTAGAGAAATAATTATAATTTTAGAAGATTTTTCCTAATTTTATTATCTTTACAGCTAATTTCAACCATCAACTCCAAACTAAACAAAAAATTCCAATGAAAGACAAATTATGGCTAAAGTCAGCAGAATAATAGTCAATTCTATTGAAAATAATGGTTATTGATTATAGAAAACAGTGTGATATATACTCAGACTACAAAATATAAATCATGACACATAAGTTATATGCTTGTATTAATGCTTCTTACCTTATTTTGTGACTTTTTTCCATCTCAATCAGAATATATTTGTTTTTCATAAAGTCACTTCCATTTTTTCTTTATATGAGTAGGGCATGTGCATGCTCAGTCATTTCAGTTGTTTGTTCTTTGCGATCCCACAGATTGTAGCCCACCAGGCACCTCTGTGCATAGGATTCTCCTGGCAAGAATACTGGAGTGGATTGCCACGCCCTCCTCCAGATCTTTCTGACCCAGGGTTTGAACCTGCATCCTCTTTGTCTCCTGCATTTCTGGAGGATTCTTTACCCACTAAGCCTCCTGGGAAGCCCTTATATGAGTACAGTTGTTTTTCATTCTAGTACCAGTAGTCTCACATGTTAGATGGGTAACATGTTTTATCATAAAAATATAATTGTATTAATAAACAACATATGGTGAGTTAATGCTCCTCTAAGAAATCTAGGCTATAGGAGTGTCTTAGTCTGTTTGGGCTGCTATAACAATATCCCACAGACTGGTAGCTTATAAACGACAGAAATTTATTTCCTACCATTAGAGGCCTTATCACTTCCCGAAGTTCCCACCTCCTATTATCATCACTTTAGAGGATTTCAACCTGTGACTTTTGAGGGGACACAAATATTAAGTCCCTGGTGGCTCAAACAGTAAAAGTCTGCCTGCAATGCAGAAGACCCAGGTTAGATCCCTGGGTCAGGAAGATCCCCTGGAGAAGGAAATAGCAACCCTCTCCACTATTCTTGCCTGGATAATCCCATGGACAGAGGAGCCTGGCGGGGTACACCGTATGGGGTTGCAAAGAATCACACACAACTGAGCAACTAACACACACTCACACAAATATTCAGACCATAGCAAGGAGTAATTAATAATATGCTTTCTAACGTGAACAGCATATGCTTAAACATCATTTACCATCTGTGTGACCTTGGACAAGTGTCTTAATCCCAATAAGTTTCAGTTTCCTTCTCTATACAATGAGAATAATTTAGTATCTACTTCACAAGATTGGTAAAGAAATTAAATAAAATCAGGCATCAAATGTTCATAAAAGTGTATGTGGAACAAAATAAACAGTCACTTAATTGTTAGTTATTGCTTTTTATCTTATTTTTTAAAATTATTTCTCTGATTTATGGATAAAATAAGTTAGTTAAACTTTTTGCCATTTATTTACTTTGTGAGAAAATAATTTAGTTCAATTCTATCAAACTCATTTTTAAAGCAGTTTTTTTTGAAATCAGTCTACAAAGATGCTGAACACTGGAGTTTACAAAAGTGAAACCACAAATGATCCTCACCTTCTTGGCACATAAAATTACTTTGGGGGACAAGACTCAGATGAAAAGTGGCTAAATAACCAAATAAGGCAGTCTATAATTTAGTGCAAGAGTTAGGAGTTGAGACATAAATTTGGAAAGATGTTCTAAAAACTTAGAAACCAATGAGAAAAGTTGTCGCCATGGAAAAGTTGAGATTTAGACTGATAAAAGGAAAGATTAGAGGAAAGAGTATATTAACCAAAAGATGAGGTGGCGAGGAAATCTCAGAAAAACATGAAACTGAAAAATGTCAACAGCGTAGCATAGTGAAGGGTGTGTGTGAACGGATACTGGAATCAAGGAGTACCCGTTGTGTTGTGTAATCAGGAGAATGCTGAATGCCCAGCTGTATAGTAGGCAGTGAGGAACCAGAAGGGGTATGAGCAGATGAGGGAGAGAACAGCAGCAGTGTTTTAAGAATGATAGTTTGGAATGACCGCAGGTTGGAAAGAGGGGGAAAGGGACTCACTTCACAGACTGGAGAGGAGAAAGAAGAGGCTGGAGGCAGGAAAAGCAGTTAAGAAACCATTACACTCACCCAGGAAAAAGGCAATGGGCTCCTGGAGTCAGCTCCTGATATAAAAGGGGCAAATTATATATTTTTGTCAAAGATGAATTGATAGGACTGGGTAAATTTGTTGGATCTACAGGGTGAAATAAAAGGATGAGAAATTGACTCCAATTCTAATCATAAAAATCCAAGGACTGATGTGTCCTCCTGTAGTCACCTAAATCCTTTCCATCGACCTTGTCCTCACAAAACTCACACAACCACATCTGAGAATCCGTGTTGTTTTTTTTAGATTCCCAGGGATGCAGTACCTAAAACCTAAATTCAACAACACTGGCAGTATAAATTTTGAAAAGCAAAGTTTAAATTCTGCATACTCTGAATATTTTACAGATAATGGTCTATCTACTTACTGTTTCAACCACACGCCTCTGTTTATTCATAGTGCCATTAAAAATGTTCAGTGTTCATTCCTGAAACCAACCCTGGACTTCTGGATCCAACAGTAGAGTCAATTAAATGATTGCTTAAACATCAAAGCTTTTCTTCACTAATGTCCTTACCAGGGGACATAAATAGGCAGGTCTTTTCTCTTTGGTTGGGACAAATGCCTGTGTAGTTCAGACCAGCATACTGTACATTCCTGTGTGATTTTATGTGTTTGATTGTTGGCAGATGGAATATCTGCTTTTCCCATTGCTATCAACTGAGTGTGTGCAGTGCACATCCTGCTCAAAGCAGGCCTGTTTTGCCGGGCAGAAGTCAGGGCTCACTGCCCTGGGACAGCCTATTTCTTGGAAATGCTCATAGGATCTTCAGTTTCCCTTTCTGAGGTATACAAGGAAAATATTACCCTGGGGAAATAGCAAAGGATTTCCTGACATCAGCCAAAGAAACAGGTGCACGTATATTAGATTTGATTTTTTTAAAAAATGGGGGATACGAGTACAGTGGCCAGAGTCCAAGCATAACATTCCCCCATTAACAATTTCAATGGTCCACTCAAAACCTGCATCCTCAGTGATCACTGTCTCAGTAATCACTTGAATGCCTCAGTCTGGAATTCAAGTTCCTCACAATCTGGCCCCAGCTGACCTTTCCTACCATATTAGGCTCTACACCCATTCAAGATCCTGCCAAACTAAGCCACTTTCTGTTCCTTGATCTTCCACCCAAGTTCTGTGCTTGCTTATGCAATTTCTCCAACTTAAAATTATCTTTCCCTATAGTCCTAATTCTTGGCATCCTAAAAGTCCCATTCATCCACCAGTCAGGGAAGACTTTTCCCTTCCCCCAGAGGGAAATCAGCTTTCACTCTTTTATCCTCCCATTGCAAGTTACTTGGTTTCTCTGATGGTACTTCCAATTTCTACTTGAATAATGGTCAATTATGTGGACTCTGTACTTGGACGGTTTATGACTGACTCAGCTGTGAGTTCTCCACCAGAAGGTTGTACATCTATGACATGATGGAAAGAACACCTGGAGTGAGAAGATTTAGATTCAATTTACCTCTTTATGTTGTGTCACGTGGTCAAAACCTATCAGTTCCTAAATTTCAATATATTTTTTAGAGATTAGATGTGGTAATGGCATGAAAGCCATTACTTAAACTAAAAAAGTTAAGATAATTTAATATGTTTTATGTTATATAAAATATAATACAATTTATTTAATTTAATAAATTAATAATATATCATGAATGAAATTATTGATGGTGAAAAAGTAAATACATTTCTTGACACTGCTGGAAAGATTATTCTTCTGTGTGACCTCACATACCTGACCAGCTTGTTTCACAGTTGGGACACCCCCAAATTGGACTTGCTCATGAAAAGAGGAAAAATTAAAATATGATTCTGTCATTAAAATTGCTGGGCCCTCCTTCCCTATTTCCTAATCATTGGTCTAGCATTTTGATGTTTTTATACTATAGTCAGGCCATGTTACAGTGATTCACAGATGCTGTCAATCAGGTGAAACTGAGGTAGTTCAATCCCTGAGACCAAAACTATTCATTTATTCCATAAGTATTTACTGAGTGATTGGTAAAGGAAATGGCAACCCACTCCAGTGTTCCTGGGGAATCCCAGGAACAGAGAAGCCTGGTGGGTTGCCATCTCTGGGGTCGCACAGAGTCAGAAAAGGCTGAAGAGACTTAGCAGCAGCAGCATTTACTGAGTGTTCTTAATGGTGAAGAATCTGCCTGCCATGCACAAGACCCAGGTTTGATCCCTGGGCCAGGAAGATCCTCTGGAGAAGGGAATGGCAATCCACTCCCCCATTCTTGCCTGGAGAATCCCATGGACAGAGAAGCCTGGTGAGCTACAGTCTGGGGTGTTGCAGAGAGTCGGACATGACTGAGTGACTAACCCTACTACTACTAAGACTACCCTGATGGCTCAGATGCTTAGGACTCTGCCTCCCAGGCAGGAGACCTGGTTCAATCCCTGGGTCAGAAAGATCCCCTGGAGAAGAGAATGGAAACCCATTCCAGAATTCTTGCCTGGAGAATTCCATGGACAGAAGAGCCTGGTAGGCTACAGTCCGTGGAGTCACAAAGAATCAGACATGACTGCGCAACTAACACTTCACTTTTTTTTCACGTTCATGGGTCAGACACACTTCTAGTTGAGTTAGAGAGGTGAGTAAGAAAAAATTCATCTTCCTCTTGAGATGTTTACAAACTGCTGCTGTGTTGCTAAGTCACTTCAGTCATGTCTGACTCTGTGTGACCCCATAGACTGAAGTCAACCAGGCTCCCTGTCCCTGGGATTCTCCAGGCAGGAACGCTGGAGGGGGTTGCCATTTCTTTCTCCAATGCACGAAAGTGAAAATTGAAAATGAAGTCACTCAGCCGTGTTCGACTGTTACCAACCCCATGGACTGCAGCCTATCAGGCTCTGCCATCCATGGGATTTACCAGGCAAGAGTACTGGAGTGGGGTGCCATTGCCTTCTCTGGTTTATAAACTAGCAGAGAAGAAGTGTGACTTCACATGCAAATTTCATTGCAATACAATACAGTATTTAGGTTTTAGAGTGAGGTAGACAGTGGTCAATCAAGAACTTATCTGATTAAACTAATTCTATGGTTTACTATATCCATTCATCATCAAACAAAATGCATCTCCCACTTCAATGTGCCTTCAAAGTTCATTTCAGTCCATCACGAAAAATATGGATGGAGAGTATATGATTTACGTCTGTTCCCCACACTCTATGGTGGACTTGAATCTTAAATTCCCTAGAGAAAGGTTTGCTTGAAAGTGAAGGAACATGCCAAGTTTGCCTTTCATTATCACTAACATAAGGCCAAGGCAGGGAAGTACTGAAAAGGAGAACTTTCTTAGGATTCTATTAGCTAAGGATGAAAGATAAAACTGAAACAGAGCAAGAGTTGGTTAGTTTCCAAGGAAAACCATTCAGTATCACAGTAATCCAAGTCTATGCCCAGGCAGTAATGCTGAAGTAGCTGAAGCTGAACGGTTCTATGAAGAACTTTTAGAACTAACACCAAAAAGGATATCATTTTCATTACTGGGGACTGGAATGCAAAAGTAGGAAGTCAAGAAATACTTGGAGTAACAGGCAAATTTGGCCTTGGAGTATGGAATAAAGCAGGACAAAGAGTTTTATCAAGGGAATGCACTGGTCATAGCAAACACACTCTTCCAACAACATAAGAGAAGACTCTACACATGGACATCACCAGATGGTCAAAACTGAAATCAGACTGATTATATTCTTTGCAGCCAAAGATGGAGAAGCTCTATACAGTCAACAAAAACAAGACTGGGAGCTGACTGTGGCTCATATCATGAAGTCTTTCTTGCCAAATTCAGACTGAAATTGAAAAAAGTAGGGAAAACCACCAGACCATTCAGGTATGACCAAAATCAAATCCCTTATGATTATACAGTTGAAGTGAGAAATAGATTTAAGGGACTAGATCTGATAGAGTGCCTGATGAGCTATGGACGGAGGTTCGTGACATTGTACAGGAGACAGGAATCAAGACCATCCCCAAGAAAAAGAAATGAAAAAGAGCAAAACAACTGCCTGAGAAGGCCTTACAAATAGTTATGAAAAGACGAGAAGCAAAAAGCAAAGGAGAAAGGGAAAGATATACCCATTTGAATGCAGAGGTCCAAAGAATAGCAAGGAGAGATAAGAAAGACTTCTACAGTGATCAATGCAAAGAAATAGCGAAAAAAAAAAAAACAAAAACAGAAGGGGAAATACTAGAGATCTCGTCAAGAAAATCAGAGATATCAAGGGAATATTTCATGCAAATATTGGCTCAACAAAGAACATAAATGGTATGGTATGGACTTAATAGAAGCAGAAGATATTAAGAAGAGGTGGCAATACATAGAAGAACTGTACAAAAAAGATCTTCATGACCCAGATAATCACGATGGTGTGATCACTCACCTAGAGCCAGTCATCCTGGAATGCAGAGCCAAGTGGGCCTTTAGGAAGCATCACTACAAACAAAGCTAGTAGAAGTGATGGAATCCCAGTTGAGCTATTTCAAATCATGGAAGATGATGCTGTGGAAGTGTTGCACTCCGTATGCCAGAAAATTTGGAAAACTCAGTGGTCATAGACTGGAAAAAGTCAGTTTTCATTCCAATCCCAAGGAAAGGCAATGCCAAAGAATGCTCAAACTACCACACAATTGCACTCATCTCACACACTAGTAAAGTAATGCTCAAAATTCCCCAAGCCAGGCTTCAGCAATATGTGAACCATGAACTGCCAGATGTTCAAGCTGGTTTTAGAAAAGGCAGAGGAACCAGAGATGAAATTGCCAACATCCGCTGGATCATGGAAAAAGCAAGAGAGTTCCAGAAAAACATCTATTTCTGCTTTATTGACTACGCCAAAGCCTTTGACTGTGTGGATCCCAATAAACTGTGGAAAATTCTGAGAGAGATGGGAATACCAGACCACCTGACCCGCCTCTTGAGAAATCTGTATGCAGGTCAGGAAGCAACAGTTAGAAGTGGACATGGAACAACAGACTGGTTCCCAATAGAAAAAGGAGTACATCAAGGCTGTATATTGTCACCCTGCTTATTTAACTTATATGCAGAGTACATCATGAGAAATGCTGGGCTGGATGAAGCACAGGCTGGAATCAAGATTGCCGGGAGAAATATCAATAACCTCAGATATATGCAGATGACACCACTGTTATGGCCGAAAGTGAAGAACTAAAGAGCCTCTTGATGAAAGTGAAAGAGGAGAGTGAAGAAGTTGTCTTAAAGCTCAACATTCAGAAAACTAAGATCATGGCATCTGATCCCATTACCTCATGGCAAATAGATTGGGAAACAGTGGCAGACTTTATTTTTTTGGTGTTACAAAATCACTGCAGATGGTGACTGCAGCCATGAAACTAAAAGACGCCTACTCCTTGGAAGAAAAGTTATGACCAACCTAGACAGCATATTTAAAAACAGAGGCATTACTTTGCCAACAAAGATCTAGTCAAGGCTATGGTTTTCCAGTAGTCATGTATGGATGTGAGAGTTGAACTATGAAGATAGCTGAGCACTGAAGAACTGATGCTTTTGAACTGTGATGCTGGAGAAGGCTCTTGAGAGTCCCTTGGACTGCAAGGAGATCCAACCAGTCCATTCTGAAGGAGATCAGTCCTGGGTGTTCATTGCAAGGACAGATACTGAAGCTAAAACTCCAATACTTTGGCCACCTGTTGCAAAGAACTGACTCATTGGAAAAGACCCTGATGCTGGGTAAGACTGAGGGCAGGAGGAGGAGGGGATGACAGAGGATGAGATGGTCTGATGGCATCACTGACTCAATGGACATCATTTTGAGTAAGCTCTGCGAGTTGGTGATGGACAGGGAGGCCTGGCGTGCTACAGTCCATGGGGTCACAAAGAGTCGGGCATAACTGAGCAACTGAACTGAACTAAACTGAGTGTTGGAAAAAGAGGGACTCAGTCTGCCACATTAGGCAGAATGTGTATATATGTGTGTTATGGGGGAGATAACTCAACACATGTAAGTTTAGTAATATAAGGCCTGAGGCTAACTCTGCTCTCCCTTTCTGGGAGGGTCCTAGAAAAGGGAGCAAGATCCTTGGATCCCTGTAAACATGGTGGAGTGGCATAACTGGGAAGCTAATAGGGAATTCAATCTGTGGGAACTCAGAAAGGACCAAGATTAACATTCAAAACATCACTATTCCCTAGAGAAGATGAAGAACCTCTTTATAATGAAGTTGTTTTAACTGGCAATGATTGACAACTTCTGAATGCTATTATAATCACTCTTAAGTTTTATAAGTAGTATAATTTTCAGATTTGATTTTATATAATATCTCTATATGGTCTGAAATTGAGAAAAATCTAGATGTTGAAATGAAAAAGAAAATTATGGAAATCAGGATTATATTAATTTTATTAAGGTTCTTAAGATTTACATAAAGTAACACACAAAAAACTAGACTGTCTTATTTTTACATTCTTTCTCACTTATTTGGCATTTTATTGAGGCATCCTCTTAGTCACTAAATTTGCTTAAATATGTGACATGTCGTCTTTGAAAACAGTTCTTATTATATATTAGAATTAATTTAGTAGCTTAAGGATCATTTACGGTGGTTGGGTTTGCTCAGACAGTTTCAGGGTCACATACCCGGGAACTCCTCTGTTTGGAGCATATTTAGAAGTTGATGAATGAGGATGACCACAAAATGCTAGGGAATGACTTCCATGGTGGTTCAGTGTAGGTCACATTTTTAAAATTCTTGCTTCATCTCAAATTATTTTCTCTTTTGTGGCCCAACATTTTGTGGCCTGACTTTCAATATTTCTAAAATCTTCTCTAATTTACTGCTATTACTTAACATTTATTTACCAATACAGTATATAAACATTTAATTTGATAAAAATAGATCCTTGGTCCATGCTATGAATGCCTTTATAAAGCAATGTCTCTCTTAAGACAAATTTTTCAAAGGTATCTTTTTCTACCTCTTCAATGATTAGAAAATATTCCATGGATTTCTTCAATCAGTCAACATTTGACTCTGTTAGTTAAACCGGAATATATTGACAACATTGTTTCTAATTTTACATTGATTTGGAATTGTACAGATAATATAATACACACATATATTTATAGTATATATATATTTCATATATACACTGATATATATACACAGATATATATAATTGTCCAGATAATATAGCTCACACCCACATGTCATTTTTATAACACATAAAATTGTTTAGTGTGTACAATAATAGTTTTAAAAAATGCTCATACTCCTTGACTGATTCTTGTGGATCTGTTCTAAGGAAGTAATTATAAAAACACCAGAAACATTAGCCACAAGAATATTTATTGCATCATTATTTGTTCTACAGAGAAATTCAAACCTGCTTTCATTTGCAGAACAGAACACCTAGGTAACTGGTAATATAGCTATGTGATGGAATATGGTGCAAACAATACTTAGATTTTATGACAATACGGAAAATGCTTGTAATATAATGTTAATTGAAAAGGAATTTAGATACAAAGTTGCACTTGGGCTGATAGAAACTGGAAAGTAGAGCTTTCAAATTATCCATTCTTCAGACATTTTACTCACCACTTAATTTTATTTCCATTATAGGGAGAAAAAGAGAAAAAGCCCTAGACATATACAGGTACGTTTGCTTGAACTCAAATATCCAGTTGTTTTAAAGGCTACAAATTTTAACCAAACAAGAATTAAGTCCCTTTAGTTACAATACAGCACTTGGTATAATTGCTATGTGTTTTTGAATAATTTCTTTAACTTCCCTGAGTCAATTTCATTTATGGAGTAGTCATGATAATGGCACCATCTTCTTGAGATTTTTGTGAGAACTAAATTAGTCTACTTGTTTTGGGGTTGAGTTACAATTACAAAGTGGTAAACACATTTTCGTAGATACACCATAACTCTTCAGATCAAAAGGAAACAGAAACTTAAAGGGAAGAAATAGGTAACTCACAAAGAGGCAATTTTTTAAGAGGCCTGTTTTCAGAAACCAAAATTACATTTCACATGGTCCAAACTATTGCTCCTAACATCATCATAAAACTCCTTCACAGTCCCTACTTGGTGCAATTTGAAAACCAAACTACTGTTTGAGAAGCTTCTTAGGAATCTTGTCTTGGTTGTATACGGGCAAGTTCAGTCATTCAGTTGTATCCAACTCTGTGACTCCATGGACTGCAGCCCATCAGTCTCCTCTGTTCATGGGATTTTCCAGGCAAGAATACTGGAGTGGGTTGTCATTCCCTTCTCCAGGGGAAACTTCCCAACTCAGGGATTGACTCAGGGACCAAACCTGCATCTCCTATGTCTTCTGAAATGGCAGGCAGGTTCTTTACCACTGAGACAGCTGGAAATCTCCTTGACTCAGCTATCACCCACCTAAAGGCTGAGGTGGCATCGAAGAAGCCAGAGAGTGACACTGGATTCGCTCTCAGATCCTACCGCTCCCGGAATGACTCTCCCAATTTTCAAGCTAAAAGAGCTATTGGGGAGTTAAATGGGTGTGTAGCTGAAATATTCTAGTCTGTCCAGCACAATCTCATCAGAAGTCCAGTTTTGGCCAAATTCTCGACTGCCCCTCCCAGTTGGCAATGTGGAAAAACCTATACTTCTGTGGTTTAGCTACCAATTATTCTGAGTAATGACTTTTATGGTACCACAGGCTGCTGAGTCAAAATGCTATGGGGTCATAAAAGAGGAATGCTTCCTGCAAAAATTGTCTCCATACACATGGCATTGGAGACCAGCAGAGGGGAAACAAGAGCATCCGCTTTCTTGTTAACATCAAGGTCAGTAGAGGAGGCCAACCAGGAAAGCTGAAACCCTTAAAGTTCTTCCTAAGTGGACAATCTCAAATCAGAACAAGAACCCCTGGGTTTCTCCAGAGTTGATTACATCTGGCCTGACAATGGACATATCTTGCTTTCTCATGGTTTATTGCAAACAAGTGCTCTCTCCAAATGGTATTTGTTTGCCTCATGGCACGTGCTGCAGCGATAGATTTGATAGAAGAGGGAAAGAAAATAAGAGTTCGGGTTTGGTGTCTCTTTTGTGACACTGCTCTGCAGGCCTTAGGTTTTTTCTTCTGACATGGTACAAACTTGGCCTTCACTTTCACTCCCACCTATGCACACCCTTGAGGTTTCCTGAGAAGTTAGACCATCATGAGCTGCACCTGGAGTGCAATGCAGTGCCGTGTGTTTTCACCTGGTTTTGTACTTCATGATCACTTCCGGTAGATTTTTGAGGCAGCAAGCTGCATTATCATATCTTTAAGCCTGGATGGACATTTGGTTGCATCTAAGTAGAAGTTCTTTCGCTTTTTCTCAGATTCAAATATTACAGGAGCCAGGTGATGAGGATAGGGAGCAGCCTCTATTCTTGTTATGAAAAAATTAGGAGAAAGTGTTTAGTGATGTCCACAGTTCAGAGTTAGACTTTCAGAACATTGAGCCTAGTAAAATGGATTCTCCCCACCACTGAGAAAGGGAAACAGGCAGGTAACAAGCATGACAGTGTGCTGATCTGAATTTATAAAAGATGGTGAGTGTGTTGGCATGAGTGCCAGAGTCCAGGCAGGACAGGTGGAAACATATCTTGTGGAAATAGGTCGTGAGAAGTGAAGCATGAGAGAGAAGAGAATCTCTCTCCTCTCCACCTAATAGTCTGAAAATTAGGCTCATAAAGTGAAATGTTAAATTTTGAGGCTGAAACAATGTGAATATCATAACTTTTTCTCTTCATTCAATATTTGGGATGTGTGATGGGAAATGAAATGTATAATAGCATGCTGCTGCTGCTGCTGCTAAGTCGCTTCAGTCGTGTCCAACTCTGTGTGACCCCGTAGACGGCAGCTTAACAGGCTCCTCCATCCCTGGGATTCTCCAGGCAAGAACACTGGAGTGGGTTGCCATTTCCTTCTCCAATGCATGAGAGTGAAAAGTGAAAAGTGAAAGTGAAAGTCGCTCAGTCGTTCCGACCCTTAGCGACTCCATGGACTGCAGCCCATCAGGCTCCTCCATCCATGGGAGTTTCCAGGCAAGAGTACTGGAGTGGGGTGCCACTGCCTTCTCCGATATCAGCATAGACATGCATAAAGTTTATAACCACATCCTGTATTAAAGGTTATTCTCATACAGTCTTGTAAAGAGTTATGTGATATTTAAGATATACACAGGTTTAAAGAATAACATTGTTAGCTTTAAAATAAAATATTGCTATAATTAAGTATTTCATTTACCCCTCNCAGCATAGACATGCATAAAGTTTATAACCACATCCTGTATTAAAGGTTATTCTCATACAGTCTTGTAAAGAGTTATGTGATATTTAAGATATACACAGGTTTAAAGAATAACATTGTTAGCTTTAAAATAAAATATTGCTATAATTAAGTATTTCATTTACCCCTCTTGGCTTGTCACCCTCTCTCATCCTTAAAGTAATCAATATCTTGGCTTGAGTGTCCATTATTTCTGTGGCATTCTTTATTTACCATTATATGCGTATTAAACAACACGCAGTGCTATTTTATGTCTACCTTTTTCTTCACTGAATGCCATATTTCAACACATCTACTGTACTTTGGTGTAAAATAATGTAAATGCCCTCATTTCCCCTCTACTAGCCTCCAAATGCCATCCGTATGGTGACAAGTTTCAGTGGAGGCTTTCCTCCACTAGCATTAGAATACTGAAGAATGGCTCCATTTTCTCTGCAGGACTAAGTAGCTCACACTCGGTTTCACATAATTCTTTCAAAATCCCAGATATCTAGGGTTATGTTCATTTAAGGTATCCTATTATAGACAAGTAACATGAAGTTCAGATTGAAGTCCTGGCTCTGTTCAACACAGAATGAGTTATATTTGTCTTCCTAGAACTCGTTTTGGTGAATTATATAATGGAGAAGGTAAAGTGCACAGACATTATCTCCACTGCATTTTCCAACTCTAATATTTCTCCTTTTATTTGACTCTTCTCCCTCTGCATGGAGGAATAGACTCACTATTCTCATTATCAAATTTTCTTTCTTTAAACCGTCTTTTGTCAGTTTCTTAAACAAATTTACTGAACAGTAGAGTTGAGAATGTTTCTACACATTCTTTTCAAAGTATAAACTAAACTTGTTTTCAGGAAGCATTTTCTGGCCAGGTTTGGTTCGAGTAACTTATCTTAGCCTGCTTAGGATTCTGTGAAATCTGCTGAGGAACCAAAAATATTGCTACTGGTAGTCTGAACGTGAGATACAATACCCTTTACCACTCAAAAGAAATCAACATTAGGCTCAATTTGAACCCCATCTAAGGCAATTACTAACCCAAGTATCTCAAAACAAATATGTGTCTGCTCCAGTGAAGTCTTCCTAGGAAAGGAGTCAAAGATAGCCTCATACAAAGACATGGGTGAGGTAAGGATATAATTTCCATTCTCATAGTTTTTGCATAGTTGGCTGTTACTCCTGAAAAAAATCACAGTAAACTGAGACATTCCATGTTTAATCCCTGTCCACTTTTTACTGAAGAGTGTAAGGAAAATCCATTTAAAAAATGTTAAGTTTCAAGAAAATGAAATAGACTTCTATTATACCACTATAAAATAATAAATTACCATTTTCTTTCTCTCAATGAATGTAAGAAGTCATGTACAAGATTCTCTGCTTAGGAAAAGCAGTTACTCAGTTGCTGTAAAGATTGTGTGTTCTGCTTTTATTCATTACATGTTGTTTGCTCTATACAGTATATATTTACAGTCCTTGAAATAGGGATGATTACTGAGTTTAAAGAAAGAAACTTTATTTCTGTGAACAAATCTCCAGAGCAAGACTGAATGTTCAGTATTTCTTGCTAATGCACATTAAATAACGGTGACAGTCAACAAGAGGCGCATTCTCATGGGTCAGCGTCTGTTCATTCATTCAAATGAGATTTCCAAGTGTTAACTACTAGTTTCAGCTCAGCAAACATTTATTGAATGCTGCCTGTGTGCCTGGCACTGCTGGGGTGTTGACGCATGTTTGTAGAATATGTATATGGATAAGGGTCACACGCCATAGTATATACCTAGGAGATCCATGTCACAGAAAGGCCTCAAGTTTCTCCTTTAAAAAAGGAAAACTAAAGGAGTTGTGGGGGGCATTTGTATTCAAAGCCTCTGAAGATATAAACGTTACATTTAAGAGTTTGTTAACATGTTTTTGAGTCCATTCACCTTTGCTCAGTCAAGCTTGAAGTAAACACTATAAAAATCTAGAACATATTACTTCTGTCCTGGTATCCAAGGGAATTTCAATTAAATGGCATATTTTTCTTTATAATTACAATCTTTTTTTTAAAAAAAATTATTTATTTTAGTTGGAGGGTAATTACTTTACAATACTGTAGTAGTTTTTGCCATACATTGACATGAAACCACCACGGGTGTAGATGTGTTCCCCATCCTGAATCCCCCCCACCTCCCTCCCATTCCATCCCTCTGGGTCATCCCAGTGCACCAGGCCTGAGCACCTGTGTCATGCATTGAATCTGGACTGGAAATCTGTTTTACATATGATGATATACATGTTTCAATGCTATTCTCTCAGATCATCCCACCCTCGCTTTCCCCACAGAGTCCAAAAGACTGTTCTATACATCTGTGTCTCTTTTGCTGTCTTGCATACAGGGCTATTGTTACCATCTTTCTAAATTCTATATATATGTGTTAGTATACAGTATTGGTGTTTTTCTTTCTGGCTTACTTCACTCTGTATAATAGGCTCTAGTTTCATCCANTTCCAGGTTCCTATGCAATATTGCCTTTTACAGCATCGGACCTTGCTTCTATCACCAGTCACATCCACAGCCGGGTTTTGATTTTGCTTTGGCTCCATCCCTTCATTCTTTGTGGAGTTAATTCTCCACTCATCTCCAATAGCATATTGGGCACCTATTGACCTAGGGAGCTCCTCTTTCACTATTATAGTCCTGCATAAAATTTGCCATCACCACTTTAACCTCTGTCCTTCTCTGCTTTTGATAGTACTTTCACAGCTGGTTTCTGCTTAGGCAGAAACAGCACTTCTGAATATCCCAAATAACTAGAGTGACCCACCTTGGAGCCTGTCTTTCTTCATAGCTTTCCATATGAGCCCCTGCATTTCTCCAGAGTATTAGTGGCAATATGCCACTTTAAAAACTGCCACTTGTGCTCCTCTGCAATTATAATTGTCCTCCCTTTTGTGGGTTGCCCACCCTAGAACTTGACTATACCACATTTCTGCCTTCCTACCTATCTTCTTGTGGTTTCTTTTAAAAATCTTTAGTTGTATAACATCTTTTCTGCTAGTCTTCTGATTTTTCCATTGATAGGTACTCTGTAAATAGCTGTAATTTTGGTGTGCCCATGGCAGGAGGTGAGCTCAGGGTCCTCCTAATCTACTCTCTTGGCGACTCATCCCTTTGACATTTTATTTTGAATTAATGCATTTATGAAAGAATTGTGCTTTCTCTCTCAACATCAGTTTAACTCTGGAAGATATTTACAATATCAAACATTTTTAAAAGATATTTTTCCATGCTTGCTGATAGAAACAGCAGTGGAAAGTGCCACTTCCTCCTTACAAGTTGAAGTTATTAGAATTGTTAGCAATATATGTGAAAAATGGCACTTTGCCAAACTAATCGTTGAATCTGAGTAATCCACATCTCAACAAGTGCACTATTTTCTTTCAAAATCATGAGACTATTCATATTTAGCTTCCAAAATCTCATTAGACTGTCTCCTTTTGGCAACCAAGTTGCTTAACAATAAATAATTCATGAACCTCAAGAGGCTAAGAAAATTTTGAAAGGTATTCTGGTTTAACAGAAGTGAAATGGTTTAGCTTATAAAATGTACCAGGGAACTAATAATAGGTGAAAAGTTCATATTTGTACTTCGGAAGGATTCTTGATGAATAATACAATAGCATTTCAATTGCATTACGTAAAATGTTGTTGCACCACATCACCTTTTTTACCCACTAACTATAGCACATGACTTTTTTGATATATGTACTGTCTAAATTTAATCAGATTAGCTTCTCTTTAGTATATTTCTTATATCTCTAAAACTTGCTTTTCTCGAGTAAAGATTCAATTATGTAAAGATCTATGTCTTCATAATATCTCTACTCAAATAGTTGCTACTCTCTGGAGTATATTACTGGTAAAGATTATATGATACTCTTTCCTAGAGCTCTTCAAGAAGAAAATTTGTCTGCAGTCATTTACAATAGCCATACGAATAAGCATTCCTCCTGCTTTCCTTCATTTCTTTCTTTTCTTTTCCTTTTTTTATCTTTCCTCTTATTTTTCTCTCGTTAAAGATATTGTATACATATTATATGAAAAATATCACGCTGGATGCTGGGAATAAAAAGAGTAAGTCACGATCCCATAATATCTGTTGTGGTACATTATAATAATTACAAAAGAATCAATGACATAATACAGATGATGTCACAATATGTCATTTATGATAGATAAAGAAAACACTATTGAGACATGCAGGATTGTATAGCAGATGCTCTGGAGGCCTGGTATTTAATTGCAATTTTCTGATCCCATTTGTCTGAGTTCTGTGAGGATCCATTACCCCAAACTGACTGGGAAATCTCATCAAGATTAATTGGTCCCTAGGGCTAAATGAGAAATCAATAGCTATAATGCTTCTACAATTTCATTTTGTAGATTTTTAAACAGCCAAATCTCCCCATTCTCTTTCTCACATTACCCCCCATGTTCCCATGCATTCAGTTCCAACCCAGAGGCCACTGTCCTTCTCCTTTTATTCTTTAATTCTTTCTGAGTTGCACAGCAGGCATGCGGAGGAGGAAGACAGAAAACAGAAAACTTTTCAAGCTGTCAGCCTGTTTCTGCCATATCACTCTGATCCACTTCTCGCCCACTAGCCCCAGTATGACACCGCTTATCTACCAAGTGCCAAAAAGGGAAAGGAAACCCACAATACAAGATGGTCTTCCCAATTAATGACAAAACTCTTTTATGCCTGTACAATTCACTGAGAACATAAAGAAAGTATTTACAGGGCAACTTTCTAAGAGAACCTCACAGCCTAGTCCCAAGCAGAAGAAACAGGCACATGAGACAATAGCTGAGAGGCACTGAGCAGTTATCTATATCTAATCCGCTTCACATCCACCCATGTGATTCACCTCAATCTACAAGGTAGCTACATGATTACTCCCCATTTTACAGTTAGGAAAAATGAGGCATGGAAAAATCATAGGCACCAGAGCTATAAAAACATCTCGAGCAGCACTCTAGAACTCCTATCTTCCTCACCTCCATCCAATATTCACTCTACCAAAGCAGCCTCTCCAAGCACTGGCAGAGCATGAAGTCCGCTCCATGACCTCTCTCAGTTTATTTTTACAAATTTTAAAAGTTTTTCAAAAGGAAAAAATTTATGATAATATGATAAATATCTGTAGGATACCAGAGGATCTCTTATAGAAGGTCCTTATGATGGGTTGCCCTTTAGTACAAACAGAGGAGGGTGTAAGAATCATTAATATGGCAGATATAATTCTGTTCCAAAAATTAAATCAAAATTCTGCTAATTTTTGAGCAAATGTGATAATGTAAGATAGTTATAAATGCCAGTTTTTTAGCTCTCCAACTCTCTGCACTGACTGGAGTTGGGTCATCTGAGAATAATTTTTACTGTTATATCAACATGGAAATGAAGACAGAAATTTGGTAAAGCTATTCGCAGCCGGGTAATTGAGGAGTTAAACTGTAGAACTGACACTCCACCATTTGGTAATCCTCCCACCACATATTTAGTTTTGGCTATAAAATCTGTGAAGCCTCCTTCCGGAAGTCAGGTTTTCTTGTAATACCATAATTGGTTAAGTATGTATTATGGTGAATTTAATAACTTAGCCCCTTGGTTTCCACAACAAATGGCACCCACATGCTTGCTATTAACCTGAATTGTGACTCAGATGCACTAGCCCGGTGGCTTAGTGGTAAAGAATCTGCCTGCAATGCAGGAGACCTGGGTTTGATCCATGTGTCGGGAAGATCCCCTGGAGAAGGGAATGACTAACCACTCCAGTATTCTTGCCTGGGGAATCTCATGGACAGAAGAGCCTGGTGGGCTACAGTCTATGGGGTTGCAAAGAGTTGGACAAGACTGAGTGATTAACACTTTCACTTTCAGGCTGCCATAAACCTAGGTCTTCAAATAACGCACTCTGTGTTTGAGATGCTATCTACTCTGTCATGAAATGACAAGACAGAATTGAGTTGGAAAGAGACCACCCATAGATTCACCCTAAATTATGCAGATAAACATTTTGAAATTCAGTGGTAAGTTAGGAAGGTGTCCTCTAGTAGACTTCCTAGTTTTACACAGGCAAAGCTCACTATTGTGTTCCAAAGCAAAATGGAGGCCTGCTGCAATTTTTCTTGCAACTAACTTATAACAAGTCAATCGCTGCTGGTAAAATATAGGTAACTTTGCTATATGTTGGACAAAAATGCTTCAGAATTCACAACTAATTATAGAAATAACTAACCTATGTAGTCATCTGGAAAAGATTCACATTGTAAAAACTGCCAACACCGAAAATTTACTTGGTCATACTACATCTTGATACATTAAACTTCCCAAGGATGACTTTAGAACATTCATGTTAAAGTCAGAGTTCTGTTCCATCTTCAGATAAATCATGTGAAGTTCAACCAGAAGCCTGAAATCCAGCTGCATCAGAAAGCGAAAGCAACTGACTTATTCGCCCAGAAATTCATTAGTTTTGTATACTATAAGCAAAGTAAAGGCATGACATGCAACAGAAATACTTTCAGTCAGTGCAATTGAGTATGGGAGTTAGCTAACTAACTGGATACGTAGTTAACTTAGGGAACAACAAAAATAAAAATTAGACGTATTATAAATATTTTGTGTTAAATATGTATTTAAGTTCTAATCTTTTGTTGTGAGAAGAAAGCTACTCCCTTGAGAATATATCCACTGACGGGAATTCCATCTGACTGCCTGTGTAAACCACATCCATAACATTGACTAAGGTTTCCAGTTTTAGTTTTTTAAAAGGTTCAAGAATTTAAATTCTTCAGTGAAGCAAAAGCATGTTAAATCCTTTTAGACTTCCATGGTTTTATAATCTTTTCTAAATATCTTGCTGACACCTCATTTGACATCATTTTCAGCTGTTTCTCTTTATTGGGACATCCAAGAGCATGAATTTAATTTTCATACTAATATTTCACTTCTTTTTCCAAGACATTTAATTAAATTCTGTCATTAAAATATTAAATACTGCTAGCATAAAATGTTTTGGAATAAACAAAACTATCCTTCAACAAGTGGGAGCTACAGTGCATTTATAAAAATATAACAGAATAAATTATAGGCCATAAGCACTCAGAAGGCTACAGGATTGAGACTGTACCTTTCAGAGGGAATGAAGAATGTTGGCTACTGTATGAAATGTATCAAATGAAAGTAAGTTAAGTGAAACTTAATTTGGAGTAGGTAAAATAGTTGAGGGCAACAATATGTTGTGAGAATGTACTAATAAATTGCAATATATCTTATGAAAACTTATATACATTTCAGATATTTCTTATTATATAAAACAATAATTTTATCCATGGGAGAATAATTTTGTCCATGAATTTAAAAAAATTCAACTCTCAAGGCAAACCTAGAAAGATATTTATTATTTCAGCTCAGGAAATCCATAATGTGGAAGCAATCAGTGCCAGGATTCTCTTAGTCTTCACTCATGTTTATCAAAACACTGCTGTAGCACCAGGTATTTGATTTTAAAATTTTTCATTTATTGCCAGATTCATATTATGCCCTTTTATATCTGACATTTTAATCTGTTTTCTATTCCCACTAGCTTCAACTACCCTCTTTCTTTGGTCAAAAGATTATCTTCTCTATTATATCATTTACTAGATGGAGAATATGTAATATTTCATTTTTATTCTCCTCATATCTACTGTTAAACCAGAATGAATATTTATAATCAAATTTAATATTTTCTAATATCTAGAGTATATAGATGTTTATGACTTTCCCCAGAACATGTCAACAACTTGAAAAACCTTTTACTTTCCTTATTTGTTCTTTTTTTTTTTTTTTCACATTCAATATTTGAGGAGAATGAATAAGTTTGTATAATGTCTCTGTTCACTATCAAGTCTCATCTACCATTACTTGTTCCTGGAGTCATTAAGCTTCTTTCTGGAGTACATTTTTGAGTCTTTTAATAGTTATCATTCATTTTATGCCTGAAATGTGCTGTTTTTATTTCTCAAAAACTTTACTCTCCAGAGCCTAGTATAATGCCTGGCACATAAAAGATGTTTATTACATATTTGTCCACTGTGAGAATGAGCAAATGAACACGGAGGTATATTATGTGTGCATGTATTATTGTTACAAACACTCTGCAAGGTAAGCATTCTCTCCATTCATGAAGGAGGAAACAGTTTCAGAGAGGTTACTAACACTTGCCCAGGGTCATATCACTAGCAAAGTTCTAACATTTGGATTCAAGTCTATGTCTCTCCAACATCACATTGCATATTTTGTCAAATTCTTTGGCTCTTGAACCTAGAAAATAAAGGATCTCACAATAGAAAAAGGGATATTGAAGTTAATGAAGATGATACATTTACGGATAAAAATATGCAAGGAGAGACAACTTTGTCTCTTGTCTTACTTTCACTATTCCCTTGTTTGCTTCCATTTGATATTTACCCTCCACTTTCACTAACAAAGAAATGACCAAAGTACCATAGAATTGACAAGCCTAGATCTCAAAGAGTAGAATTAATATAGCTTGTAATGGAAAAGACAATCAAAAGGTGAGAAAAGACACTGAACAGGAAATAAGAAGGAAAATGCAGAGATTATGAACACATGGATTCATAGATATTTTTGTAATAAGAAGCATCATCTTAGATTCAGTCACTTCTTTGTAGGAAGTTATGTTCAGTTCAGCTCAGTTCAGTCACTCAGTCGTGTTCGACTCTTTGCGACCCCATGAATCGCAGCATGCCAGGCCTCCCTGTCCATCACCAACTCCCGGAGTTCACTGAAATTTACGTCCATCAAGTCAGTGATGCCATCCAGCCATCTTATCCTCTGTTGTCCCCTTCTCCTCCTTCCCCCAATCCTCCCAGCATCAGAGTCTCTTCCAATGAGTCAACTCTTCACATGAGGTGGCCAAAGTACTGGAATTTCAGCTTTAGCATCATTCCTTCCAAAGAAATCCCAGGGCTGATCTCCTACTGAATGGACTGGTTGGATCTCCTTGTAGTCCAAGGTACTCTCAAGAGTCTTCTCTCCAACACCACACTTCAAAAGCATCAATTCTTTGGCGCTCAGCTTTCCTCACAGTCCAACTCTCATATCCATACATGACCACAGGATAAACCATAGTCTTGACTAGACGGACCTTAGTTGGCAGAGTAATGTCTCTGCTCTTCAATATGCTATCTAAGTTGGTCATAATGTGTCTTCCAAGAAGTAAGCGTCTTAATTTCATGGCTACAATCACCATCTGCAATGATTTTGGAACCCAAAAAAATAAAGTCTGATACTTTTTCCACTGTTTCCCCATATATTTCCCATGAAGTGATGGGACTGGATGCCATGATCTTCATTTTCTGAATGTTGAGCTTTAAGCCAACTTTTTCACTCTCTTCTTTCACTTTCATCAAGAGGCTCTTGAGTTCCTCTTCACTTTCTGCCATAAGGGTGGTATCCTTTGCATATCTGAGGTTATTGATATTTCTCCCAGCAATCTTGATTCCAGCTTGTGTTTCTTCCAGCCCAGCGTTTCTCATGATGTACTCTGCATATAAGTTAAATAAGCAGGGTGACAATATACAGCCTTGGCATACTCCTTTTCATATTTGAAACCAGTCTGTTGTTCCACGTCCAGTTCTAACTGTTGCTTCCTGACCTGCATATGGATTTCTCAAGAGGCAGGTCAGGTGGTCTGGTATTCACATCTCTGAAGTTATGTAACAAATACTAAATGTAGTATTTTCAGACTTTTGCAGAAGTTTTCCATTAAAGTATTTTATATTCAATATTTTTGTCACTACAATTTAAAATTGAAAGATGATGATTAGGTGAATGCACTAAAATAACCCCATTGAAATCAAGGTTATTTTTAGATTGCAAATTTAGAGATACTGTCTTAGCTGACTTTCTTACTATAATTTATTGTACTAAGATCCAAACTTTAAATGCTCTAGAAATCTTAGATTTATTATGTACTGCATTTAAGTTTCAAATACTTGAAACATTAATTCCATTTATAATGGAGAAACCTTTTCAAATGACTACTGCTTAAATTGCAGTGGGAATGAAAACAGGGCAAAAAATAGAAAACATAAAATAAAGTATCTTTTTGAGATATGGATGTTGTGGTCAGGTTACAGAAGTAATTTTTTTTTAATTAAGAGCTTAGAAATGTCTTTCCTGGGTTCCACCAATATAACCTGTCTCAGTTACATTTGAAAGAGTCAGCTTAGTGTTTTCTAAGATAAAATGTCTCAGCTTTAATATGCTGTCTAGGTTGGTCATAGCTTTTCTGCCAAGGAGCAAGTGTCTCTTAATTTCTTGGCTGCAGTCACCATCTGCAGTGATTTTGGAGCCCCCCAAAATAAAGCTACTGTTTCCCCATTTATTTGCCATGAAGTGATGGGACTGGATGCCATGATCTTAGTTTTCTGAATGTCGAGTTTTAAGCCAACTTTTTCACTCTCCTCTTTCACTTTCATCAAGAGGCTCTTCAGTTTCTTTACTTTACCAACAAAGGTCTATCTAGTCAAAGTTATCATTTTTCCAGTAGTCATGTATGGATATGAGAAGCAGACTATAAAGAAAGCTGAGCACTGAAGAAATGATGGTTCTGAATTGCAGTGTTGGAGAAGACTCTTGAGAGTCCCTTGGACTGCAAAGAGATCCAACCTGTCCATCCTAAAGGAGATCAGTCCTAAATATTCATTGGAAGGACTGATACTGAAACTGAAACTCCAGTACTCTAGCCACCTGATGAGAACAACTGACTCATTGGAAAAGGGAAAGATTGAAGGCAGGAGGAGAAGGGGATGACAGAGGATGAGTTGGTTGGAAGATATCACTGACTTGATGGACATGAGTTTGAGTAAGCTCTAGGAGTTGGTGGTGGACAGGGAAGCCTGGTGTTCTGCAGTCCTTAGGGCTGCAAAGAGTCAGACATGACTGAGAGACTGAACTGAACTGAGCTGAAGATAAAATGTAATTGATTTCCAAAAAATTATTTCTGATTTTTCCCAACATATGAATGAAAATAAATGCTTTATGGATTCAACTTGAGAGCTAGAAAAGTAAAAAAAAAATTTTGTAAAACAGGAAGACGTAATTCATAAGTAAAAAAGCAGAAGTTAGTTTAAGTTAGTTGAGAAGAAAAAACAGGCAAATTAAGGCATAGTTATCTCAAGGTGTGTCTGTTTAAAGCCTGTAAGAAATCTGCTCAAAGTCATGGGTTCTTTCCCCTGTTTGATGTTTGCTGTGTTTCTGTCCTGATATTTTATGTATTTTCTCAGTGAGGTGATACTTTAGTTTACCAGTTATCTGCCATTTAAACAAGAGATTTTGGCTCTTTTAATTAAATGCTGCTTGTTAAAATAAGAATGACAGGGGTATATCTGATTTGGAATGTACCAATAAAGACCTCATTTCTCAGGAATCTTTCGTAGACTGTATTTGCATTGGGGATAGCACTTGGCTGCATCCACAGGAATCTGACTATACTGGTTTAATGAAATAGAGTCTCGAGTTGGGTTCCCTAAAGTTGCACTTGGAAGATAAATTGGGAAGTCCTCTCAGGACACACAGCTATAAGATAGCAAGTAAGGCAAAATTGGGCAGAGAAGAAACACAGATACAGAATTCTACAGCTAAGGCCTCAGCTAGTCCCACAGCAAGTTCCGGAGCTATAATGACCTCTCAGAGTTGTCCCAAATTNGACTGGTTCCAAATAGGAAAAGGAGTACATCAAGGCTGTATATTGTCACCCTGCTTACTTAACTTCTATACAGAGTACATCATGAGAAATGCTAGGCTGAAAGAAGCACAGGCTGGAATCAAGATTGCTGGGAGAAATATCAGTAACCTCAGATATGCAGATGATGCCACCCTTATGGTAGAAAGTGAAGAACTAAAGAGTCTCTTGGTGAAAGTGAAAGAGGAGGGTGAAAAAGTTGGCTTAAAGCTCAACAGTTAGAAAACTAAGATCATGGCATATGGTCGCATCACTTCATGGCAAATAGATGGGGAAACAGCAGCCTAGTGGCTGACTTTGTTTTGGGGCTCCAAAATCACTGCAGATGGTGACTGCAGCCATGAAATTAAAAGACGATTACTCCTTCAAAGGAAAGTTATGACCAACCTAGATAACATATTCAAAAGCAGAGACATTACTTTGCCGACTAAGGTCTGTCTAGTCAAGGCTATGGTTTTTCCTGTGGTCATGTATGGATGTGAGAGTTGGACTGTGAAGAAGCCTGAGCACCAAAGAATTGATGCTTTTGAACTGTGGTGTTTGAGAAGACTCTTGAGAATCCCTTGGACTGCAAGGAGGTCCAACCAGTCCATCGTAAAGGAGATCAGTCCTGGGTGTTCTTTGGAAGGAATGATTCTAAAGCTGAAACTCTAGTACTTTGGCCACCTCATGCGAAGAGTTGACTCATTGGAAAATGCTCTGATGCTGGGAGGGGTTGGGGGGAGGAGGAGAATGGGACTACAGAGGATGAGATGGCTAGATTGCATCTCCGACTCGATGAACATGAGTTTGAGTGAACTCTGGGAGTTGGTGATGGACAGGGAGGCCTGGCGTGCTGCGATCCATGGGGTTGCAAAGAGTCGGACACGACTGAGTGACTGAACTGATACAAGTAGGATGTATAGTGGTGTGTGTAATCATGTTAATGGAGCTTCTCACATGGCACAGTAGTAAAGAATCCACCTGCCAATACAGGAGGTGAAGGAGACACGCGTTCAATTCCTGGGTCAGGAAAATCCTTGAAGTAGGAAATGGCAACCCCACTCTGGCAGTCTTGCGTAGAGAATTCCATGGACAGAGGAGCCTGGTGGACTGCAGTCCATGGGGTTGCAAATTGTCGGACATGACTGAGCACACGATCATGTTAGGAATAATGACTCATATTTTAAAAGATCCATCCCCCTGTGAAGTTTCGTCTATTCACCTACTAATGCTCAGGTATGTCGCGTGTATCACAACCATTTTGTCAGCCTGTTAACTACCTGGAATCTACTCACTCTTCCTACTCCTACTCACTCATTGATGTCACTGCCTGTGACGCTGTTTGAGGCTGCCTTAACTTTGAAACTATAGAGAGGAGCATAGAAAGAATTCTGGTGATTCTGCCAGGACTATTAGCACTTGGTTCTCTTGATATGATTTGCCCTTGGAGTGCTATACTTGAACAGGCATGGGGAGCAGAATATTCTTCCTACTCCTATTTCATATCCAGATGCCTGTGTGCTGCCAGCAAAGGGCTCCTCATCTCAAGGTTAAGATTTTGCTTGAAGTCTCTTTCCATAAGACTTAGACATGAGTCTATGACCCCATGTTAAGAGACTCATGTTTCAACAGATACCTTGCTGCCTTCTGTATCTCCATTTTATTCCACTTTCCTCTTATTTGGCTGTCAACCTGTTCTGTGCTAATCAATTTATGCAAACATATCTTCAGACCACCCAGGATATTAGCTCATTACATTTTCCTGTGTTTGCATGAGTCTCAGTGGTATATGCAACTTGGGCTCAAAGTGGGATGGAAATCACCCCTACCTTATATTGCCTTGGGAGAGCTTTAATGTACTGTACTCTAGACATTACATTAATACTATTCTTTCATCTTCATTCCCTCACCAAATGATCAGGTCATCATAGAAATGGATTTTTCTGAGTTGTTTCCAATATCTCATTAAACTTTTTAGTCATCATCCCTCTGGGCCTAAACTGTGAAGAAAGGAACTCAAATCACCTCCCACATCTCTGCTCCCCAACAAACCTACCACACCTGCATAGTGTCTGGCACATGGAAGGCACTTAATATCTACTTGATGAATGAAGGAAGGTGAAAACACCTCCCTACTCATCCACAACTTCAGATTCAAGGAACATGACAGCCATAGAAGTGGAAAAGGAAAAAGAGAAGAAAAGGCAGTAATGATTAGTTCAAGTTGCATGGTGCCCAAACACTGAATGAAAGAGAAGAGGTGATCGTTAATGATTAGTTCAAGTTGCATGGTGCCCAAACACTGAATGAAAGAGAAGAGGTGATCGTTGTTCCATGTATCATTAAGTTTGGTTGAAATTCTCCAGAATAAATATTAAGTTGAGCTGTGAAGTAAAGATAGAATGCAATGCCTTTCTTTCTAACAATCCTCAATATTTGAACAAATATGTTGATATGTTTGTCCACATCTGCCTTACCTTACACCATGACCAAGAATTTAGGAATTTTACTTGCTTTATAAAATATAGTATTTGGAAACTAACTTTTGTTGTTGTTAATCAAGATTAAATTTATTTTGCCAATGACCAAAATGAACTCAATGGTATTTGTAGGAATCAGAGTACAGTTGACTCTCAAACAATGCTGGGTTTAGGAGTGCCAACCCTCTACTCAGTCAAAAAATCTGCCTATAACTTACAATCACCTTCAATATACTACATACTTCCATATTCTTTGATTGAGCCAACTAAGTGTCACGTGGTACTGTACTATTTACTATAGAAAAACTCTCAGGTATAGAAGACCTGGGCAGTTCAAACCCACCTTGCTCAAGGGTCAACTGTACTCATTTTTAACGGCCAGATCTCCCAGTAGGTGGTGCTATAGTGCTTTTAAAATGGGACACCATCCTGACTCTGTTTCCTCTTTCTAAATCTGAGCACAATAATGGAACTGTTGAAGCTTAGCCTAGAGTTGTCTTGCTCTGATATTTGTTTGGTTCTCAGCCTTCACTGTGCATCAGAATTATTTATGATGTTTTTTAAAATTACAAATACTTCAGGATGTGCCAAGAAATGGATATATATATTTTTAAAGTACTCCAGGGATTCTATTTTACAGCCAAGATTAATAACCACTGACCTGGTAGAGAAGACACATTCAGAGGTAAAACTATAGAGAAGCAGTAATATCATAAAATAAAAGCATTTTATAACAAGCGTTTGTGAATTTAAGCATTTAATACAATAACACGAACTATGAACTCCAAGCACAATGTTTCTCGTTTATAAAAACTTGGTTCTTTGCCTAATTTTTGGAAAATCAAAAATTTTGTTTTTTAAAACGGCCTCTATCTCAAGCCTAAAATGAGTTGAACTTTTAAGGGGAGCAGTATATTAGAAAATATGTTAGAGTAGTCCTTTGTCTTTCACTGTTTCTTGTTTTTTTCCAAGAAATTGAAATTTGCCAGAAGCAGCAAATGAATATGATGATTTCTGAAAGTTCTTCCCAGTTGCCCAGTAACTTCTCATTTGCCCACTCCTCATTTTCTGCAGCAGCTAAAAGACAGATCACTACCAAACAAAGGTGATCTTATCACATGCATGAAAAGAACAATGCAAAGGTGACAGCCTCTTCAAACTAACTTCAGTTTCCCCTTGGCTTGTGGTTATCCTGGTTGTGTGGGAAACATCCAAAATGTCATTCCCATCATAACATTTTCAGCAGAGGCTCATTTACTGTGAAGCTGATAAAGCGTAACCTTTTGGGCCTCTCACTTGCATAGGTCATTCTAAGGTACCATGAGGGACCCCAGAATTGTGATTTCTTAAAAACTGCAAAATATAAGGTATTTTTACTGCACTTGGCTAATACCAATAATTCTTTTCAATGCTACTTCTCTGCCATACTTCCCCACATACTAAGTGATGTTGGAAGAGCCACAGCATTTGGAGGACTTGGTTAAGGGAGATTTGAGGGCAGTGTTAGTTTGGTGTTAAGTGGGATACAGGTATATGATGTATAGTCATTTCCATGGATTGTTGTTATTCAGTAGCTAAGTCATGTCTGACTCTTTGCCACTCTATGGACCACAGAATGCCAGGCTCCTCTCTTCTCCCAGAATTTGCTCAAATTGTCCATTGAATCAGTTATGCTATCTAACCATCTCATCTTCTGCCATCCTCCTCTCATTTGCCTTCAATCATTCCCAACTCAGGGTCTTTTCCAGTGAGCTGGCTCTTTGCAGCAGGTGACAAAAGTATTGGGGCTTCAGCATCCATCCTTCCAATGAATATTTAGAGTTTATTTCCTTTAGGATTGACTGGTTTTATCTCTTTGCAGTCCAAGGGACTCTCGAGAGTGTTCTCCAGCACCACAACTTGAAAGCATCAATTCTTCAGTGCTCACCCTTCCTTATGGTCTAACTCTCACATCTGTACATGACTACTGGAAAAACCATAGCTTTGACTATATGGACCTTTGTCAGCAAAGTGATGTCTCCACTTTTTAATTGCTATCTAGGTTTGTCACAGCTTTCCTTCCAAGAATCAAGTATCTTTTAATTTCATAGCTTCAGTAAAGATCCACCATGATTTTGAAGCCCAAGAAAATATAGTCAAGTAATTGGTAGCAAGATACCATATGCTCGTAGATGGCAGAGCTAGGACTCAGACCTGTCTTAGTCTGACTACATAACGCACTTAACACTTCCATTAGACTGCCCTTCGTGTGCTTAGTGATCCAGCAGCAGAGCTTCTTAAAACTATCTATCTTTAAGCCCCCATCAGGAAGTGATAGTACATTCTTACTGCTGTCTGACTCCAAGAATTTTTTTTTTCACCTTTTTGCCCCCTCCTATCTTATCAGCACAGCATACTTTATCCAAACTAGATGGCTTATGCTTTCTGGAAAAGAACTTTGCTCATTCTCTTCCCTTAGCTAATTATTTTATTTACTGGTTCTTATTGACTTAACATAAAACAATAACTTGACTGAGTTAATAAAAATATTTGCATTCACTATAGTGGAGAAAGCAATGGTAACCCACTCCAGTACTCTTGCCTGGAAAATCCCATGGACAGAGGAGCCTGGTAGGCTGCAGTCCATGGGGTTGCTAAGAGTCAGGCACGACTGAGCGACTTCCCTTTCACTTTTTGCTTTCATGCATTGGAGAAGGAAATGGCAATCCACTCCAGTGTTCTTGCCTGGAGAATCCCAGAGATGGGGGAACCTGGTGGGCTGCCACCTTTGGGGTGGCACAGGGTCAGACATGACTGAAGCAACTTAGCAGCAGCAGCAGCAACAATGAGAACATCAATGACACATCAGTTAATGAGTATGAATTAAAAATGTAATTATCATTAATCATCATACACACACACAAAAAAAAAACCTTAAAATCTTACACTTCACATGTAAAAGAAATATGAAAAAGATTTTTACAAATTTGGCAACAATCCTAAAAAATTAAATGACATTTCAAATAAGTTTTAAAGCTGAAGGAAAACTTTGTTAGTAATTAAAAGAAACTTTAAACAATCATTCTAGGAGAACCAAAACTAGGTATTACCTTATACCAGTCAGTATGACTATCATCAAAAAATCAAATAATAAATGCTGGAGAGGGTGTAGAGAAAAGGGAATTGTACTACATTGTTGGTAGGAATATAAATTGGTGAAGCCACTATGGAGAAAAGTATGGAGGACCCTTAAAAAACTAAAACTATGGAGTAGGAAATGGTAACCCACTTCAGTATTTTTGCCTGCAAACTTCCACGGACAGAGGAGCCTGGCAGGCTACAGTCCCTGGGGTCAAAAAGAGTTGGATGCAACTGAACACAAGCTAGAATCAAGATTGCCGAGAGAAATATCAATAACTTCAGAAAGGCAGATGACACCACTCTTATGGTAGACAGTGAAGAGGAACTATAGAGCCTCTTAATGAAAGTGAAAGAGGAGAGTGAAAAAGCTGGCTTAACATTCAACATTCAAAAAACTAAGATCATGGCATCCAGTCCCATCACTTCATGCCAAATAGATGGGGAAACAATGGTAACAGTGACAGACTATTTCTGGGGACTCCAAAATCACCACAGATCGTGACTGCAGCCATGAAATTAAAAGACACTTGCTCCTTGGAATAAAAGCTATGACCAACCTAGACAGCATCTTTTAAAAAGAGAGACTTGACTTTGCCGACAAAGGTCCATCTAGTCAAAGCTATGGTTTTTCTGATTGTCACATATGGATGTGAGAGTTGGCCCATAAGGAAAGTTGAGCACCAAAGAATTGATACTTTTGAACTGTGGTGTTGGCGAAGACTCTTGAGAGTCCTTTGGACTGCAAGGAGATCAAGCCAGTCAATCTTAAAGGAAATCAGTCTTGAATATTCATTGGAAGGACTGATGTTGAAGCTGAAGCTCCAATACTTTGCCCACCTGATCATTACAAAAGACCCTGATGCTGGGAAAGATTGAAGATGGGAAGAGAAGGGGACAACAGAGGATGAGATGATTGGATGGCATCACCGACTCGATGGACACAAGTAGGAGTTGGTAACTTGGTGATGGACAAGGAAGCCTGATGTGCTACAGTCAACGGGGTCGCAAAGAGTTGGACATCACTGAATGACTGAACTGACCGATTGAGCACAGTCAGTGTAACACACACACACACCCCTACACACTAACCTATAGTTTCAAATAAATGTCCACGAATATTTTAAAAAGTGTGTTAAATACATTTTAAAAAACTGAAAATATAGTTACCATATAATTCTGCAATCCTATTTCTGTGCATATATCTAGAGAAAACCATAATTTGAAAGCACACACCCCAGTGTTCACAACAGCACTATTTACAATGGCCAAGACATGGAAGCAACCTAANTTAAAGTTCAACATTCAGAAAACGAAGATCATGGCATCTGGTCCCATCACTTCATGGAAAATAGATGGGAAAACTGGAGAAAGTGTCAGACTTTACTTTTTTGGGCTCCAAGATCACTGCAGATGGTGATTTCAGTCATGAAATTAAAAGACACTTACTCTTTGGAAGGAAATTTATGACCAACCTAGATAGCATATTCAAAAGCAGAGATATTACTGTGCCAACAAAGGTCCATCTAGTTAAGGCTATGGTTTTTCCAGTAGTCATGTATGGATGTGAGAGTTGGACTGTAAAGAAGGCTGAGNTCATGAAATTAAAAGACACTTACTCTTTGGAAGGAAATTTATGACCAACCTAGATAGCATATTCAAAAGCAGAGATATTACTGTGCCAACAAAGGTCCATCTAGTTAAGGCTATGGTTTTTCCAGTAGTCATGTATGGATGTGAGAGTTGGACTGTAAAGAAGGCTGAGCGTCAAAGAATTGATGCTTTTGAAGTGTGGTGTTGGAGAAGACTCTTAAGAGTCCCTTTGACTGCAAAGAGATCCAACCAGTCCATCCTAAAGGAAACCAGTCTTGGTATTCATTGGAAGGACTGATGCTGAGGCTGAAACTCCAATACTTTTGCCATCTCATGTAAAGAGTTGACTCATTGGAAAAGACCCTGATGCTGGGAGGGATTGGAGGCAGGAGGAAAAGGGGATGACAGAGGATGAGATGGCATCACTGACTCAATGCACATGAGTTTGGGTGATCTCCGGGAGTTGGTGATGGACAGGGAGGCCTGGCATGCTGCGCTTAATGGGATCACAAAGAGTTGGACATGACTTAGCGACTGAACTGAACTGAACAATTTACAAATAATATTAAATACGTAAGTTTTCATTTTAAATTATATATAGCCAATTAATTCTCACAGAATGAATGTTTTCTTTGATTTTTGGATAAATTTTATTTCTGTAGCCAACCCATGATTGCAATTGATAAGGAAGCATAATTCAACATGATTTAAGGTGGATATTTTCATTTTCATCAATAAAAGAAAAATGAAAAAACAAAAACATATATTAGAACTTCACTCATTCACCAATTATGCAAGAAATGTTTTGGTTGCATGAGATGATAATTTTTGAACACAGGAAAAATATTTCCTCAACTTATGGTGCTATTCATGTTGTAATGACTATAGACATAGCACACTTTTAAGTTTGGTCACCGTTATTAACATTTTCTCCAACACTTTATGTCTAGACAATCAACAAAACAATAAATCATGACCTGATTTGCACTTGCCAATTCCTGTGGTCAGAATACGCCCACTGTGGTCAATTTCAGCCTTAGTGTTGAGAAGAGATGTACATCATTACATTCGTCCCCCGAATCCACAGGGGATGGGTTCAACCACTTCAGAAACTAAAATCCACAGATGCTCACATTATTTACATAGAATGACATAGTATGTGCATATAACCCATACACACCCTCCCATATATTTTAGCTAAGTGAAAATCTCTCAGTTGTGTCTGACTCTTTGTGACCCCATGAACTGTACAATCCATGGAATTCTCCAGGCCAGAATACTGGAGTGGACAGCTGTTCCCTTCTCCAGGAGATCTTCCTAACCCAGGGCTGGAGCCCAGGTCTCCCACATGGCAGGTAGATTCTTTACCAGCTGAGCCACCAGGAAAGCCCTATATGTTTTAGACCGTGATGGAGGAGGCTGTTAGGCTACAGTCCATGGGATTGCAAAGAGTAGGACATGACTGAGAGACTTCACTAAATACTTAAAATACCTTAATAAATGTAAATGCTATATAAATATTGACAGTTGCTGGCATGCAGCAAATTCAAGTTTTGCTTTTTTGGAACTTGCTGGAAGTATTTTTGGAGAATCTTTCATCTATATTTAGTTGAATGCACAGATGTGGAACCAGTGGCTATGGATCCCACAGATGAGAAAGCCTGACTGTACACAGTATTTCTACCATACAGATGCCATATGTGTAAATAACCTCAAGAATAGAGTAAATAGTATAAATAATAAATAGATAATAGTAAAAGGTAGTGAAATAATTGGGCTTCCCTGGTGGCGCAGTGGTAAAGAACCTGCCTGCCAATGCAGGAAATGGGAGTTTGATCCCTAAGTTGGGAAGATCCCCTAGAGAAGGACATGGCAATCCACTCCAGTAATCTTGCCCAGGAAATTCCATGAACAGAGGAGCCAGGCCAACTGCAATCCGTGGGGTTACAAGAGAGTCAGACATGACTTAGGGATTAAATGACAATGAAATAATTAGGTAGTGATGAGTTTTACATCTTACTTTTAATTTAATTTATTTAATGGCACATCTGTATAACTTGTTTTAATAACAAGTTTGTAAAATTCTTGAAAAGTTACTCATCGGCTGTCACAATCCAATATGAGCCAGCTGCAGTATACCACTGTGTTTATCACATAAAGAAATATGTGAAGAAAGAAAAGACACTTAATGTTAGTGTATTCAATCAGTATATAGTTTGGAAATCCACCGTTATAAGCATTGGCGTTGAAGAAGAGAATCACTTCTAATGTAAGCTCTTAACAAAGTCACTATATCATGTGAGTCACAGATACATAGGAAACTCTGCCACATAATGCAAATTGGTATAGTCCTTGTGTATAAAGAGTGTTGATGGGAATCTCCTGGAGAAAACAAGCTGCAAGACACTCCGTGGAGTAAGTGGAGTCATACCTATTGGAGAAGAACATAAAGTAAAGAAATAACATGAGCCAAGAAGATATGAAAAAGACATGAAAGACCATGACAAAGGCAGGGATGTGCAGCTTGGCTGGTGAAGAATCTGTGTATAAACTAGATTTTAAGTAAATAAATTTGAGAAAAAAAATATTTTATAGTTAATACCGATTACTACAAATGTGAAATTAATTTCTACCTTTGAAGTATTAGGAAGGAGAGTGGTCTAAAGAAAAATACAACAGATCAGCAAGGATATTTGGAAAGGGAAACATAAAGGCAAAGATTCATGGCCACTGTAACAGATAGCTAATTAAACACAGAACCCCAACAGATGCTGGATTTTGAGCAATACTGGTTTTGATTATTAAAGGAAAAATAAATTTTGCGAGTAAAAACATTTATTAGCAGCCTGAAAATATACTAAAACCTTCCGCCAGTTTGCCTTCTCAGTCTGTTTTCTGTATCTTGGAGACCTTCCTATTAAACAAATATGATACAGTACCTCTAAAACAGGTTCTTATGCTTTATCTTGAACATAAAATAAAAAACCAAATCTAGCTACAGAAAAATATAAATGTAAAGACAGGTGTCAAAAGAAAAAAAGAAACAAAGAGGGATGGAGGAAAGAGGGAAAAAGAAAATTCTGCTATAAGAAGAGTACCTTAAAAGAATATCAAGAAGTACTAACTATTCCAAAACCCTGAAGTAAGCTCAGATTTTGTAAGTGGAACCTCTGACCTTAGTGCCAGCATGCCAGATCCTCGTGCAGAGGAGCACATCTGAGTTCTGGAAACATCTGGTTCCGTTGATGAGTTCAGTCTGAGGTTCTAGACAGCCTGCTGACCCTTTACGTATTGTAGTGTTACAGTGACCCAGTCACAGTTGACATCGGTCAGGTGAGTCACACTCATTCAAAACACTCTTTAGACATGCTGCTGCTGCTGCTAAATCACTTCAGTCCTATCCGACTCTGTGCGACCCCATAGACAGCAGCTCATCAGGCTTCTCTGTCCCTGGGATTCTCCAGGCAAGAACACTGGAGCGGGTTGCCATTTCCTTCTCCAATGCATGAAAGTGAAAAGTCAAAGTGAAGTCACTTAGTCGTGTCCGACCCTTAGTGACCCCATGGACTGCAGCCTACCAGGCTCCTCTGTCCATGGGATTTTCCAGGCAAGAGTACTGGAGTGGGGTGCCATTGCCTTCTCCGCTTTAGACATGATACATGCTCAAAGATAGTGGTGAAGTGAAAGTCTCTCAGTCATGTCCGACTCATTATGATCCCATGGACTGTAGGGTCCATGGAGTTCTCCAGGCCAGAATACTGGAGTGTATAGCCTTTCCCTTCCCCAGGGGATCTTCCTAACCTGGGGATNGACATGATACATGCTCAAAGATAGTGGTGAAGTGAAAGTCTCTCAGTCATGTCCGACTCATTATGATCCCATGGACTGTAGGGTCCATGGAGTTCTCCAGGCCAGAATACTGGAGTGTATAGCCTTTCCCTTCCCCAGGGGATCTTCCTAACCTGGGGATGAATCCAGGTCTCCCACACTGCAGGTGGATTCTTTACCAGCTGAGCCACATGGAAACCAACTATTCATTTTTGCTGTCTTGATTAAACACTAATTAACCATTTTGGTTGGCAACCTTCAACTCTGTTCAGCTGAACAGAGTGCTCTGAAGTTAACGTTTTGTTAAGACATGTCAACAGGATAATTTGTGTTACCACCGACATAGGCACTCTTCTATTTCCTTCTCCCTCCGGGTGTTTTGGCTTCTTATAAATACCAAATTGTTACTCTTGGTTCAGTGTCCTAATGTCAGCCTAGGAACTTGGAAACACTAGCGTAACTTCAAAAAGCTACTCACTCCTATAAAGTAGTTTAGATCTACAGATGATGTTAAAATATACCTTCTGTATGATTTTTACTGGCTATATGAAGTTGTCTATGTGTATAAGAGTGTGTTTCTGTATCAGTGAATATTTAAAAGGTACAAACGTTATAGTAGCTAGTTACTATAGGTAAGCAATCATAAGACCCCCCAAATCATTAAAAATTAAGGCCTAATGTGACCACAAAGTCAATATTACTGAGTTAAGGACTAGAAACAGAATATAAATTACTTCTAGATCAGCCTTAGAGATCAGGGAGTCATTTTGTTGTTGTTGTTGAGTTGTTAAGCTGTGTCCAATTCTTTGCAACCCCGTGGTCTACAGGCACACCAGACTTCCCTATCCTTCACCATCTCCTGGAGTTTGCTCAAATTCATACGCATTGAGTCAGTGAAGATAGCTAATCATCTCATCCTCTGCCACCCCTTTCTCCAATAGCCTTCAATCTTTCCTAGCATCAGGGTCTTTTCCAGTGAGTTGGCTCTTCACATCAGGTGGCCAAAGTATTGGAGGCATTACATAGGATGTATAACCTGCTTTCCTTTGCAGAATAAGTTATATGGCCAAATTTCACCCTTGATTTTCTAGTGTTACTTTCATTTTACTCCTAGGTTCACAACAATATTTATTTATTATTATTCCAACTTTGCGTGTTTTGGTATTTGCAATTTTTTGAACAAAATTGAGAAGCCCTAAATTAATGATCAGCAGCTTACTCTTAGAATGTCTGAAGTCAAGAAATATCAAAATATTTTGAGGTTCTTTCATCCAGGATTACATTCAAAGAGAAGATCAAGAAAAGTTCAGTTCAGTTCAGTCACTCAGTTGTGTCTGACTCTATGCAAACCCATGAATTGCAGCACACCAGGCCTCCCTGTCCATCACCATCTCCTGGAGTTCACCCAGACTCATGTGCATCGAGTCTGTGATGCCATCCAGCCATCTTATTCTCTGTCGTCCCCTTCTCCTCCTGCCCCCAATCCCTCCCAGCATCAGGGTCTTCTCCAATGAGTCAACTCTTCACATGAGGTGGCCAAAGTATTGGAGTTTCAGCTTTAGCATCAGTCCTTCCAATGAACACCCAGGACTGATCTNATAAGCAGGGTGACAATATACAGCCTTGATGCACTCCTTTTCCTATTTGGAACCAGTTTGTTGTGCCATGTCCTGTTGCTTCCTGACCTGCATATAGGTTCAAGAAAAGTTATAACCTGATAAATAGACATATTTCAGGAGATCAGAAAGAGGCCTATTTCAGATCTTGTCTGATAAAGCACTTCAAGAGGAAGTTAGAACAAAGATTAAAATGAGCCATGATACAACCGTCCTATAGTCCAAGTAGCCCTGGAAGGAAAGGATCATCTTCATGAAACCAGACAACAAGAAGCTCCAAACCAGCTGCAGATGGCTTCTGGAGCCAATACAGTCAATCCAAGTAAAGAGAAGGAGGTAACCCATTTGTGTGCTAGACATTGAAAGAAACATTCCCCACAGGGCAGGAGTGGTTGGAATGGAATCCTTGAATTAGATGAAGGAAAACAGTTCTGGAAAGCCTTTCTATTCTTAGAACCACCAAAACTTTTACTACATGTCAAAATTTCTTTCCCAGGCAGTAACAGGGCCTGGGACCCTAAAATCAACGGTTCTGGATTCAGAATTTAGAATTGACATCAAGAAAGCTTAACTAAGAACAAAGAAAAGGTTTACAGTTTCTCATTCTTCCCATCAACCCTCTACTATCCCTTCTCAATTCCTGTTACCTCTTTTGATTTTGGTGTAAGTAAGGTACAAATCAAAATGACAGATTGTTCAAACAACCTAACATTAACAAGGTAATATGCTTTAAAAAAAAATATCCAGGTTCTAAAGCAAAGATTCTAAACTATGAAAGAAAGGAGGAAATTGGGTGATAGAATCTGGAGCAATTCACTGAGCAAACTGGATAGATAGCTGCCAATCTTTATCACATACCATTAGATGATGGGTCAGATGGCACCCTAATGGTTTAAGGCTAACATCCTCAAGTTGATTACATGAATGATATCTTTATTAGCAAGGCTTGTTGTTGTTGTTTAGTTGCTCAGTAGTGTTCAACTATTTGCAACCCCATGGACAGAAGCATGCCAGGCTCCTCTGACCATGGCATTTCTCAGGCAAGGATACAGGAGCAGGTTACCATTTCCTTCCAGGGAATCTTCCCAACTCAGAGAGCAAACCCGTGTCTCCTGCATTGACAGGCGGATTCTTTACTGCTGACTCACCAGGGAAGACCTACTAGCAAGTTTAATAGCAGCCCATTTTTTGCATCAGACTTCTTTGAAAATATGAAAGCTTCTGATGCTTAATCCACCATAACATAGATATTCATTTANCCAACTCAGAGAGCAAACCCGTGTCTCCTGCATTGACAGGCGGATTCTTTACTGCTGACTCACCAGGGAAGACCTACTAGCAAGTTTAATAGCAGCCCATTTTTTGCATCAGACTTCTTTGAAAATATGAAAGCTTCTGATGCTTAATCCACCATAACATAGATATTCATTTACACACAAAATTTTGCATACATTCTCCTTAAAGCTCACGGCTAATGAAGTGCTGCTGCTGCTGCTGCTGCTGTCACTTCAGTTGTGTCTGACTCTGTGCAACCCCATAGACGGCAGCCCACCAGGCTCCCCCGCCCCTGGGATTCTCCAGGCAAGACTACAAACAATATTAATGCAAAAAAAGAAAAAAAAAATCCATGAAACTAAGAAACAACTAAGTTGAAACAGGAGTTAAACTAGCAATAGTGAAACCATTAATCAGAAAGAAAAAGCAATTGGAGCTGTACCCTAGTTTTTTTCCCTCTCAGCTGCTGGTGAGGAATGATAGTTATGGCAACACTTGCAATGTGTCTCTCAGCTCTCAGGAAAATGGTTCGATTTACATATACCAGGTGGTGCAGTGGTAAAGAATCCTCCTGACAATGCAGGAGGCGCAAGAGATGCTGGTTCAGTCTCTGAGTCTGGAAGATTCCCTGGAGTGGGAAATGGCAACCCATTCCAGTATTCTTGCCTTGGAAATCCCGTGGACAGAGGAGCCTAGTGGGATATAGTCCATGTATCCTAGTGGGATACAGGCAAAGAGTCAGGCACAATTGGGCACACACGCACACACACACCACACACCACAGACACACACACACACACCACAGTTTCCCACATCTGATGATAGGAGGCCAGAAAACTAATGAAAGGAAGGATTTGTTGCTATTTCACAGTTAAAACTAACATGGAGTCTACTGTCGGCTAGCGCACAGCCACTGAGTCCTTAGTGAGGAGCCTCAATGACAGTCATAAATACAGTGCCAAAGGGCAGGGCTCAATCCCAAACTGGAGCGTAGGTTCCATAAGACATGAAGGGGTGAAGGAAAGGAAGAAAAACTTCTGCCTTTTGGTCACCTCGGCTGGCAAGTCTGCAATTGCCTGTTACCTGAGAAGGAAAGCCAGTTGGCCAGGTCATCTCCTCTGGATGGTGTACTCACCACCTCACCCGACTGTCCCACTTGTGGCCTCATTTTGGTCTCATCTGGAACACAAGATGAAGAATATTTCTGACCAAATTATAAAATACAGCTGGGCAGTTTGGTTTTAAAATGTCAGTTCACATGAAGATTTTACAGTTGTCTTTGTAAGTAAACGAGAATTTTCCTCAAATGACATGGGGATTACAGAGAGGTGGGCAGGGGAGATTGAAAAAGCATACACAGGAGCGGTCATGATTTCTGGTTTTCTCTTTCAGGACAAACATTACAACAGACAACTCATGTGCTGTAGGTGAAGTTACTTCTAGACTTGGGAAAGCATCAGTAATTTTGGTGGGTTTTTTTTTTCCCCCTCCCTGAGAGAGAAGAAAAAAATTAATTGCTTTTTCATTGAATTCTTCTTTTAATGTAGAAAAAAAAACCCAGAAAAGTTTACATCATTCCCTATACCTCTGCAATAATAAAGCACTTTTAAGTTTAGAGTTGTTTCTTTTTTTTTTTTTACTACAGTGTCAAGATATATTAGCTCAGTATTTAAATGTAAGAGCAGACATGGTGGGCCACATTTGCTCAGATTTACTCTAACCTATATTCAATAAAAATGGAAATCCCTTGTATATGTTAGTAATTAGAACATTTACAGTAAATTAGTAGGAATTTTTCTGTGTATAATATAAATGATCTTCCGTTAGAAAAGACCTTGACTGGTTTTCAAGTTGTATAATTGCACTTTCCATAGCAATAGCATTTTATGCTTTCTTTTAAAGTGCCTTAGCACACACAACATCCTCGGGATAAACTTATACATAGATTAGGTGGTTATTTTCCCATTTTTCTGTAGCTAAATGGAAACCTTGACTTCCACTTGCTCAAGATTATTTAGAGACAATAGCAATATGTTCACTATCCTGGCTTACTGACTATCCACGTACTCTGTCTCTCTCTTTGAATCTTTTTCCTTTTTACCACATTATATCTGAATAATTCTTGAGATCTTTAAATATGTGGCTAAAGAGACATTTGGTTTCTTCTCTCCATTCTCTGGATTCTCCCTTTTATCCTTAAAAACTGTCATCAGAAGAGATTCTTCCAAATTTCAAGGTCTGTGTTCCTTGACTCAAATGTAAAAAAAAAAAAAAAAAAAGATAATTCTACTAGATCTGACTATGTTATAGCAAGGCTCAAAGTACAGATCTTTAGTTAACACAAAACAAATAAGCACTTTTGATTTTCACCAAATATAAAATAATTACCAGATTTCCCTGGTGGTCCAGTTGTTTGGAGTCCACCTTGCAATGCAGGGTACACGGGTTCTATCCCTGGTCCTGAAGATCCCTCTTACTACAGAGCAGCTAAACCCATGCACCACAAGTACTCAGCCTGCACTTCACAACTACTAAAGCCCTGGTGCCCCAGAGCCCATGTTTCACAACAAGAGAAGCCATCGCAATGAGAAACCCTGCACACAATGTTCAAGACCCAGTGCAGCAATAAATAACTTAAAATTTTTTTTAATTGAAGGATAATAGCTTTACAGAATTTTGTGGTTTTCTGTCATACATCAATGAGAAACAGCCATAGGTACACCCATGTCCCCCTTCCATCTCCTTCCTCACCCCACCCTTCAGCCTGTCGCAGAGCCCCTGTTTGAGTTCCCTGAGTCATACAGCAAATTCCCATTGGCTATTTATTTTACACATGGTATTGTAAATTTTTCTGTTACTCTCTCCATACATCTCCCCTTATCCCTCCTCTTCTCCCACCTTGTCCATAGGTCTGTTCTCTAAGTTTGTTTCTCCATTGCTGCCCTGAAAATAAAGTCATCGGTGCCATCTCTCACATTCCATGTATATGTGTCAATATAAGATGTTTATATTTCCCTTTCTGACTTACTTCACTCTGTATAATGTATTCTAGATTCATCCACTTCATTAGAACAGATTCAAATGTGTTCCTTTTTATGGCTGAGCAGTATTCCATTGTATATATGTACCACAGCTTCTTTATATGTTCATCTGTTGATGGACATATAGGTTGCTTCCATGTTCTAGCTATTGTAAATGGTGGTGCAGTGAACATTGGGGTACATGTGTCTTTTTCAGTTTTTACTTCCTCAGGGTATATGCCTAGGAGTGGAATTCCTGGGTCATATGGTGGTTTTATTTCTAGCTTTTTAAGGAGTCTCCATACTGTCTTCCATAGTGGCTGTATCAATTTACATTCCCACGAGCAATGTAAGAGTGTTCCCATTTCTCCATATCCTCTCCAGCATTTATTATTTGTAGACTTTAGATAAATAAATATTTTTAAAATAAAATAATTACATAATTTCTAACAGAAATCAGAACTTATCATTTTTTCTGTTTTTAAATAAACAAGGGAGTATCTCAACCACCAACATCTTTCTCTTAACTCACTACTCCCAAATTTCCTTATATCATTTTTCTTCTACAGTCTATTCTTCAGAGAGAGATGATCTTTTAAACCTTTGTGATCTTTTAAAATTTTAATTCAATTTGTGTCATTTCTCAACTTAAAACCAACTGGTGGTTTTCCATTACTTTTAAAAGAGTGTCCAACTTTTTATCAAGACCCTTGAGATCCTAAATGATCAGGTCCCTACATTGATTAGCCACTGCCATAATAATGCTTTAAAAACAACTAGAAAACTCAAGGATTTGAATCATTTATTCTCCTAGATCTTCAGTTGGCTGAGTTGACCTCACAGTCATTCCTGGAGCAGAATATCTTCAGGCTGCAATAGTGTAGAAGGTTCTGTATGCCTTTCTCATCCACCTCCTGGGTCCAACAAACTAGCTGTGGTAGAAACAGAAATGTGGCAGGCCTCTCAAATCCTCTGGTCAGAACTAGCATCCTGTCAACTCTGCCCACTTGCCTTTAGCCACAGAACATCATGGTCATGACCTCAAGGTCAAAGAGTAAGAAATACATTTGAACCCTGTTGAGACAGTAAAAGCTAAAGAATTGAGACCAGTCGTTTGATACGCCACATACTTTAACTTCATCTTCTAATACTTATCCTACTTTAATTCTTTCTTTCCAGACTGGGATTTTTGATGCTCCTCAAGTGTTTAGGCTCATCCCAACCTCAGGGCGCTGCCTTTACAGTTCTCTCTCCCCAGAATAGGTTTCTTGCAGACATCCCATGAGAGAATGGAATCATTCTCTCGTTGTGTCTAGGTACCTCTTAAATGCCATCTCCTTTGGAAGTCTTTCCTTGATTATCATATCTAAAATAGCTACAACACATGCTCATATCTGATTATTTTCCATTCTGTTCTTTTGCTTTACTTGTTTTTTTTTTAAATTTTTATTTTTTAGTTTGTTTTGCTTTACTTGTTTTAAAAGGAGTTATCCAAAGCATTATGTTAAAAAAAAAAGCTGTGTGTATTTGTCTGTCTCCATCATTCTATTGCCAGTTCTTTAAGGGATCCCTTTTGTCTATCTTGTTCATCATTATTTTTCTAGTACCTAGGATTGTGTCTGGTACATAAGGAATCGTCTACAAGTATTAGTTGAATGGGTAAATTAAAATCATTTTTATTAGAATTGAAAGTAAACCATTCAAAAGTGAGCTATTCATCACTAGATCTAATCTTCAAGATTAGGGATCAGAAGTTCCTTCATAGATTCTTTTTTCCAGGAAGGTGCAAATACATTCCAGACCCTATGAAGAATGCCATTTCCCATGGATGCCATGTTACATATTTGACCGTAGAATGAGAAAATGTGCATTTTTAATTAAGGACCCATAAATGCATATGCCACAGAGCAACGTCAGGCTATTCTGCGAAATGGATGCAGCAAGCAGAAAAGCTCTCTCAGCTCTGCCAAGAAAGACAGCCCTTCACCTAGCTGCTAATTCTCCAGGCAGGCTAGCACTATCTTAGATTTCTTCTTAGGTGACAGTATCAAGAGAAAGAAACAAGATGTGAATTTACCTGGATCCAGTGAATGCCTCAAACAGCACAGTTCAGGGAAGGATGCCAGCTTGAGTGAGGCATTTTTGGACTCTAAGAAACTATGTGGGCGTTCAGTGTCTCCAGCTCACACTAATAGGCCTCGCAAGACTGTGTTTGGCTTCAAGGAGGCCACTAATGAAGTTCAGATTGAACCTGTGCGGCTTTAGCTTTAAAATGTTTCCTTAAAATTTTATAGGGAGCTTAGTCTTTATGAAATTTTCAGAAAGCGTACCCAGCCTTTTGTTTGAAAACACAGTGAGATGCCTGCATTAATCATAATGGTAATGGCCATAGTAATAATGGGAGCAACTGGAAGGCAAAACGACGTGAAACTACAGGCTCCACCAGGTTAATCTGGATATTTGTTTATGAAGTTCAAAGGTTGCTGAAGCAAAATAATAATCAACTCTCTTGGAATGTGCTGTATATTCTCTGTGGAATTTCTTTTTTTTTTTTTTTCTTGTGGATGAGAAGGAGGGGAAGGCAGAATGATGCTGAAACTTTCCATCACTGCTCCTTTCTTCTTCTGATTCAGCTTGGTTCTCACTAAAGTCCACGTTCCAACAAAAAATGCTCATGCCAGTATATTCTTTAAAGAAAAAGAATGTCCCATCTGTCTTCATGATTACACTTGCATGTGGGTAAGATTCAGCAGAACTGAACATGCCAAAGCACTGGAAGAAAGAAATTGCCCTTTCCTTGCTCCCCTAACTCCCATATTTTTTCTTCTGAAAAATATTCACCCAGTGGAGGGATAGATATGCCGTAGGGTCATGGGCATATAAAATTGAAGACTTTCTGTTTTGTTTTGTTTTTTATTTTAAGCAGAACTTGAATATTTAGGGCTGTGTAGATATAGCAGGATGTCCTTGTTTGGATGCAAGGCTAAGTTGGGGTTAGGGCGAAAAAAAAAAGTAAAGCCCAGGAAAATTCTTGAGCTTTAAACCACTCTCATAAAATAATATTGAGTTGAGTTACATGTAAATGAGTCAGAATTTAGAAATCAAGAAGCTAAGTTTTCTAATATGTTGCGTTTCAGGTTCCACAAACTCCAAAATATTTTTTCAGTTATTTTGGAAAAAGTACTTTGGAGATATGAGTCAGAATTTAGAAATCAAGAAGCTAAGTTTTCTAATATGTTGCGTTTCAGGTTCCACAAACTCCAAAATATTTTTTCAGTTATTTTGGAAAAAGTACTTTGGAGATATGAGTCAGAATTTAGAAATCAAGAAGCTAAGTTTTCTAATATGTTGCGTTTCAGGTTCCACAAACTCCAAAATATTTTTTCAGTTATTTTGGAAAAAGTACTTTGGAGATATGAGTCAGAATTTAGAAATCAAGAAGCTAAGTTTTCTAATATGTTGCGTTTCAGGTTCCACAAACTCCAAAATATTTTTTCAGTTATTTTGGAAAAAGTACTTTGGAGATATGAGTCAGAATTTAGAAATCAAGAAGCTAAGTTTTCTAATATGTTGCGTTTCAGGTTCCACAAACTCCAAAATATTTTTTCAGTTATTTTGGAAAAAGTACTTTGGAGATATGAGTCAGAATTTAGAAATCAAGAAGCTAAGTTTTCTAATATGTTGCGTTTCAGGTTCCACAAACTCCAAAATATTTTTTCAGTTATTTTGGAAAAAGTACTTTGGAGATATGAGTCAGAATTTAGAAATCAAGAAGCTAAGTTTTCTAATATGTTGCGTTTCAGGTTCCACAAACTCCAAAATATTTTTTCAGTTATTTTGGAAAAAGTACTTTGGAGATATGAGTCAGAATTTAGAAATCAAGAAGCTAAGTTTTCTAATATGTTGCGTTTCAGGTTCCACAAACTCCAAAATATTTTTTCAGTTATTTTGGAAAAAGTACTTTGGAGATATGAGTCAGAATTTAGAAATCAAGAAGCTAAGTTTTCTAATATGTTGCGTTTCAGGTTCCACAAACTCCAAAATATTTTTTCAGTTATTTTGGAAAAAGTACTTTGGAGATATGTTTGCTAAATCCAGTACCTGACCAGATTGTCCTCATTGCTGAGGGTTATCAGGAAGAGGAAAAACTAAACTCTGTTTTTCAGATTGTGGGTGGCTTACAATGCAAGAAAACACACACACACCCCACACACACACACTAGCATCAATGAGAAATAATCCTAATAATCCAAAGAGTTAAATTAGTTGTCTGAATCACAAGAAAACAAAGCAACATAAATTTGAGCCATTTGAAATAAAGGGCTCATTTGGACTTGAATTCCTGGCATTCAGAACCTTCATGGAAAGAATGTATAAAATATTTAATGAATTAATGAACAAATGAATGAAGACGACAAGAGACATCATTCAAATACTGTTGCATAAAGCATGTATTTTGCTTTATAATTATGCATTATATGGTCAGCTGGTAACATCTCAGGATATGTGTGGGATTTTCTTACACGAAAAAACAAAACTCATGAGTTATCAAAAAAAAAAATTAGGTTTACACCACGTGCAATAATAAAGGCCTCTGCCTATACATTAGAGAACTTGGGTTGTATATCTTTGCCCTAGATTCCAAGATCTCTTCCTTTGTTACTCAAGACCAAATTAAATCATCAGACCTTTGCTTCTTATATCTATAGAATATCTTTAGAGGACATTAACTGCCATGCCATGTATACATTCTTATTTATTTTATTATCATTACTGTCACATTTCCACTCCTGCCACTTTTCAATATTTTACCTTTGCACTAGCCAGTCAGCCTCCTTAACAGTCTATAGAACTGCCACATGTCTAAGTAAAGACCCAGAAAGATCAATGACACATACTTGCAGCAAATTTTCATTTTTCCACAAGTTCAAAATATTTCTGCATTCAGAGCTTACTCCAGGTGCCCTGAACCCCTACAGTGTCGTAAAACTGGGATGTGTAATTCAGTGCTATATAATGTTACTCAATTATTCACTGTCATTTGTATCAGCCTTTTATCTGCCTATTAAATTGTATATTTACTTTCTCCTCCTGGAGATATTTCAAGCCAGAGTCTTTGCCTCTTACAGGTGTCTTATACCTCTCACAGCAACAAGCACAAAGCAGGCATATGATTAATGAAGACACATGCAATTAAACCAAGAATGACCAAAAGATACAAAAGGAGCTACCAAAGGATGACATATTTCACGTAATTCTCAAAAATGGGAAGCAAGTAGAATAATGGCAACTGATGTAGCATGTTAGAGAAACCCTTACCTTACAGTGCTTATAGAAAGCACAGAATAAAAGAAGCAACGTGTCCTGGAGAACCCTAGACAGAAAGCTAATGTTGGTAGTGGTAATGAAATGATGAGCTGACATATGGTCTGCATATGGTCATTCCAATTCCGGTTCTACTCTGCCATATCCCACTTTAGGCAGAATAGACAGAAAGACAGTAGTCAGAAATCTTATTCTTAGGAGAGTAAAGGCTTTTTCTCTGGGGAAAATGAAGAAACCCAGAGATCAGATGTTTGATGTTTTGACATTTTGTGAAATTCTGGCTTTCTGTCTGATCTCCAGCAGGCAGAATTTCCAACTGAAACTTAAATCGGATGCAAAGGTTGAAGTCAACTGTGTAATTGGTGATTGAAAATCATCACTTAAAAAAAAAAAATAAAACCACAACGTAAAAGACAAAGAAAATAAATGAGGAGAAGTATCTCAGAAGAAAAAGAGAAAACTTAGGAAATAGGAGAATAATTGTAACAATAATGTTCTCCTGTTTGTAAATCAAACTAACTTTCATTAATGATGCCATTTCAAAAATAAGCAATGAAAGAAAACAAAGAGCTCTTGGGAATTAAATATTTGACTACTTAAATTTAAAATCAGCATAAAGTTTGTAAAGAAAAGGACATTTCTTAGAAAAGCAGAAAAAAACAGCAAATAATTGAAAAAAATTTTAATGCAAGAGACATAAAAGGCAAATCTAGACAATCTAATATTTGACTGAAAGAGTTTCAGAAAAGAAAAAGGACAGGAAAAAAGCCAAGTTAAGCCAAAACAAAATAAAAACTTGCTGGAGCTAAAGAACCATAAAGTCCCACATTGAAGGAGAAAACTAAATACCAAGAAAAGCGATTTTTAAAGTCATTGACAGAAAAGTGTATCATTATGAAATTTTAGAATTCTAGAAGTCTTTTTCAAAAACCTAAAAACTTCCACAGAGTAGAAGGACCTACAAAAATGAAAACCTGAGCTGCTTCAAACTTGTCGTCTACAACGCTGAATGCAAGATGGCATTAGACATTTTCTTCAAAGTCTGTGGAAAACATTGTAGCTTTCTCTTTCAATCTGGAGCTTTATCGTTCTTTACTGTCTTTCTTTTTTAAACTTTTTTTTTGACATGGACCATTTAAAAATCTTTATTGAATTTATTACAATATTCCTTTTATTTTTCATGTTTTGGTTTTTTGGCTGCAAGTCATGCGGTAATCAGGTTCACAACCAGGAATTGTACCCACACCACCTGAACTGGATGACAAAGTCTTAACCACTGAACCACCAGGGAAGTCCCTTTAATTTTTTTTTTTTTTTTTAACCATATCTTGTTCTAAGTTTTCTTTGTCTCTTTCCTGGAACACTTATTAGTCAAATGTTAGATACCTCAATTTGTCTCTTATATTTTTTTTATATTTTAGAGCTCTTTGCTTGTCTCTATGTCCTAAAAAATGATCAATCATAATGTGGGTTAAATAAAGACATTTTCAGACATGCATTGATACATACACTTACCTTATATGCACTCTTTCTAGAAACACTTAAGGTTATGGTAAGTTAGGACTACGGCAAGAAGGCAGTCTTATGACCTCGGACATAATGGATTCTATTCAGGGTCATACACAAAGGAACTCCTAGGACTATGATCATGACCACTGGCCTAGAGTGCAACAAAAGATTATTGAGCTCCATTTCTTGTTTTTTTAATGTATAGAAAAATGGCTCTGATGATACAGTTTGGAAAAATAAGCATTTCTATAAGAAATTCCTTTAAAAAGATGTAAAACAGTTCTCAACTACAGCAAACAAAATTTTAACAGAAATAAAATGCAATCCAAGGTCAATTCTTGACACTACAAAAATCACTTTTTTCTTCTTATTAATGCAAATATTGTCAGTTGACTTATCTAAAATTAAGATTTATGATGATTTTGTAAGGATGAGTGTAAAGCCGAAAGATGGTGTGAGAGAGTAAATCTCTATATCCTAAAAGGAAGCAGAGAATACAATAACCAGGGAAAATAGCCATTTCCTTCTCCAAAGGATTTCCCCCACCAAGGGATCAAGCCTGGTTCTCCTGCATTGCAGGTGGATTCTTTACCATCTGAACCTCCAGGGAAGCCCCCAGAATACAATCAGTACAGATGCATTATTTAGCAATATGAAGGAACTTGTAAGAAAATAATTTAAAATAGTTGCCTCTACAGAAACTGCACTGGGGGTGAGAAAGAATAAGAAATAGAGTGAATGTTTCCTTCTCGTTTTAAGTCTTTTTGGGTTCTACTTCACTTGTTAATATGTGCGTGTATCTTTAATAAGTATTTTAAATATATTTAAATAAATCTATCTTATTGATAGTTTTTGTTGAAACATGCTATGGTCCAAATGCATCCCTCCAGAGTTCCTATGTTGAAATACTAAAAAAGAAAGCTTAATCGCCAAAGATAATAGTTTGAGGAGGTGGAGACTTTCGAGAAATGCTTATATCATAAGAGTCATGTTATGATAATGGGATTAATTCTTTATGAAAGAGGCTCCAGAAAGCTCCCAAGCCCCTTCCACCAGCTAGAACACACCAGCTATGAACAAGAAAAGCACCCTCACCAGAGCATGACCATGATCTTGTACCCCGATCTTGGATTTTCAGCCCCAATAACTAAGAGAAATAAATTTTGCTGTTTATAAGCTACCTAGTCTGTGTTATTTGGTTATAGCAACCCAAACAAAAACAGAGTATTAGCAAATTGCTGTAGAAGAAAGAAAAGGTACAAAGAGTTTATAATGTTTACTTTGAAGAAGTAATCATTTTTAGCCTCAGATAGTCTTCTGCCTATTTTGGCATTCAGTACAGCATGGATGAAAGAAAACTAACAATTGAAAATTTTGAATTTCACAATCATATTGCCAGGTTGTGTTTCTGAGTGCTACTAGCGAAGTTTCTCCTTTGCATGAATCAGGAAATTACCTGAATATGAGAGGTTTCAGACTTGATCTCCTGAAGTATAGCAACTGTATCTTCTTAATCTGTTCATTCTTGAACACAGTGAGTTCTATGAGCTCAATAAATATTTACTGGATTGAACTGAAAGTGAAGAAATGTCCTCGCAATACTTTATTCTAGACTATAAAAGAGGCAGTAGCAAGAATAGTAGAAAACCTCTACCAAATTTTTAATACTTGCCAATTTCTCCTCATTTAGGGTTGTTTCTTTGAGCCCTGAGCATTCTTAACTTGCCAATTAACTATCTGTCATAAATTTCGAATGTCTGTTCTTTTGAAGCAAACAGAAACATACTATTATTTTTTTAGCTTTGTAAATTTATTTTTCTCTATGGCAACAAATTTCTAATTATTATTCCAAAAAAAAAAAAAAAAACCCTGTGTGTTTTCTATTAAGAATGTATATCCACAATGCAAACTTTAATGAGGCAAATTGCCAAAATGTGCTTGTGAAACATATTTAAAGAGTATATTTAAATACCTCCATTCTGAAGGATAGCAACCCCGGGATTTCTTTGGAGGGAATGATGCTGAAGCTGAAACTCCATACTTTGGCCACCTCATGCGAAGAGTTGACTCATTGGAAAAGACTCGGATGCTGGGAGGGATTGGGGGCAGGAGGAGAAGGGGATGACAAAGGATGAGATGGCTGGATGGCATCACTGACTCGATGGGTGTGAGTCTGAGTGAACTCCGGGAGATGGTGATGGACAGGGAGGCCTGGCGTGCTGCGATTCATGGGGTCGCAAAGAGTCGGACACGACTGAGCGACTGAACTGAACTGAACTGAACATACACACTATCATAAGTAAAATAGCCAGTGGGAATTGCTGTATTACTCAGTGAACTCAAACCAGGGCTCTGTGACAATCTAGAGGAGTGGAACAGGGTGAGAGGTGGGAGGGAGGGGACATATTTATACCTGTGGCTGATTCATGTTGATGTATGGCAGAAACCAACACAATATTATAAAGTAATTATCCTTCAATTAAAAATAAATAAATTTAAAAAATAAAATAAATACTTTTAAAATACTTTCCTGTCTATTTTACATGTGGTTTAAATTCATTATTAAAAATTTATAAAACTGCTTCACATAATCTTATTATCAAATAGGCAATATTCTTAACTTTTTTTGCTGCCAGCTATTTCTATGTAATAAATATGTGAAATATATATCTGAATAAAATAGATTAAAATGCGCTTTTCACAAAAATGGTATTATCTTCTTTTCTAACCTTTTTTTCATGTGCAAAGTTATCATTAACATAATTCATTTTCATGCCAGTAAACATGGATCTTCATCATCATTCCCAGCAATGGAAAGATTCTATCATGTGGATACATTATTATTTAGTCAATATCTTAACATGGGAAACATATATTGTCTCTAATTTATAACTAATGGAAACACCTTAGAATAAACCTCTTTGTGCATACATCTTTGAGTGCATGTATTTTTATTTCTTTAGAGTATATTGCCTAGAACTGAAATGTTGCATTAAACTATCTGCACATTTTGAAGACTTACCCTTAGGAAAATTGGTCCTAGCTTACATCTCGCCAGTAATTACAAAAATGCCCTTTTATTCATACACTTTACAATACTGGATATTGTTATTCTTTTTAATCACTGCCGCTCCATTGGGTAAAAATATGCAACTTGAATTTCTTTGATTATTACTGAGTTTGAACTTTATTTTTAGTATTTATAAGGTTTCTTTTGTGAATTGTCTGCTCATGCTTATTGTTTTATTATTATCAGGCTATGAAAAGTTTTTTTTTTAAGTTACAGCATTTTCATTAGGAATAAAATTTAAGTTTCTTAAAATTCTGGGTTTAATTGAGGCTTTGGCAAGTTATTAAGAACATTCACATGTCAAGGACTCACTAATATCTTACATTCACCAGACTTGCCAATGACAAATTGTTTCTTAGTCTTGTGGTAATCGTACAAAACTATGCTGAGATGTTTTGTTTATTATAGAAACAGACACAGGAAGATTGATCTATTAAAGATTATGATGGTTAAGATCATGACTTAAATTTCTGTTTATGACAATGCTTTTTGAATGGCTTATAATTTAAAATTGTTCATCTGAAGCGCCTTAAAAATTCTTTCTCCCCATATTTTTATTCAAGTACTTAACTGCATTTTCCCCAAGAAATCTCCGATTGTTTCACTTATTTTAAACTACTCTCAAATAATGAGGATTAAACTTTAGTAGCAAATGTTGAAACATATAAAGGTTTGTAATGGTTATTCTCCATAGAAGTAAGCTTTTTCTCTCTCCCATCTTCCTCTCCTTCTTGTCTTTGTTATTAATTTCCAGAAAATAGTTTGGTTCGCTATGACCACAAGAAAAGCACACTGAATTTAAAACATGAGACAGCATTGTAGTGGGTTGAATGGTGGCCCCTCTAAAAGATGTTTGTATTTTAAATCAAATCTCTGAAACGTTTAAACGTCACCTCACTCAGAAAATGAGTTATTACAGATGTAATTAAGTTAAGGATTTTGAAATGAGATCATCTTGGATTATCTGGGCCCTAATCCAGTGAGAAGAGTCTCTATAAGAGACACACAGGAAATAAACACAGCAGGAAGGGCAGCAGGCAGTGTGGCCATGGAGACAGAGACTGGAGGAATGCGACCAAGAAGCACCAAAGCGGGACTATGGCCACCAGCAGCTGAAAATGGCAGAGAACGGAATTGCCACTAGGGTCCCTGAGGGGATTGTGGCCCTTGAGTTCAGACTTTGGGCCTTCAAAACAGTGAGCAAAGAAACTTCTGTTGTCTTAAATAACCAGTTTGTGGTCGTTCGTTATGGCCACCACAGAAAACTAACACAAGCACTAACCCTGAAAAATCTCACCAATTAAAAAGGCATCTTCCTAAATTCTGAAAAGGTAAAGAAATTACTCATTTGTCAAATTCTAGATAGTAAGTATGACAAACTTTCTCTAGGCGATGTGTAGTATCCAATGTAGTGTTAAGAGTAAGGTTAGCCTCTTCACCTCTAGGTTTTGCATCCATGAATTCCACCAAATGCTGATTTAAAATAAAAATTCCAAAACGTACCTAAAAAGAAAACCTTGAATTACATTGTACTTAGAACTATAATAACTTGGCGCATAGAAGTTCTCTATATCTCGAGTCTGTTTCTCTTTCATTATAGTCACTAGTTTGCTCTATAGATCTCGCATACAAGTGATATCATACAGTATTTGTCTTTGTCTGATTTTATAATATTCTTCTGCTTGTGAACAATTCCATATATCTTCTGTAACAAAACACCACAAACTGGAAGGATTAAATAACAGAAACGTATTGTCTCATGGTTTGGGAGGTTAGAAGTCTGAAATCAAAGGTGTCAGCAGTGTGGGCTCCATCTGGCATTTCTGAGGGAAAGATCTTTCCAGGCCTCTCTCCTCTGCTTGTAGCTGGCTGCCTTCTCCCTGTCTCTTCATGTGATCTTCCCTCTAAGTGTTTCTATCACTGTCTCCATATTCCACTCCCGTCTTTTGCAGGAACATCAATCATATCAGATTAGGGACCACACTAAAGACTTCATTTTAACCTAATCACCTATGTAAAGACTCTATCCCCAAATAAATTCACATTCTGAGACACTTGGGGGTTAGGACTCCAACATACTATTTTTCGTTGGACAAAGTCCTACTCAAGTATATATTTCCCTCTTTGGCTTCCACTGCCTTATATCCTAACCAAAGCATAAAGCAATAACTTAATATTTTGAGATGAGAAAGCTCAAATTCAAAGAAGTAATATATGTTTTGTGGAAGGAAGGTCAGGCAATTGTATGAAGGAGTAGGTGAAACAAGTCAGTGAAAATGGAATTAAATAATTGTGTTATTAATCTTTTTCATTTATAACTGTTTTTCCTTTAAAAAGCAGAATAGCAAAGAGAGAAGGCTCCTGTTATCCTTTTTACCTTCAGTATTTATTTAAAAAAATGTTCATTTTTTAACATAATACACAAGAAGCAAACAGTTTTAGAAACATTAAGAAAAATTTATTTTCTCTTTACTATATCATATAAGCATTGTAAAACAAAGTAGATATTTCATCTCTTTATTTCCATTTAGTATACAAAAAGCTATATTTCAGACTGAACAAAATAGTCATTTCCAATTTGTATGGTAATTTATGAGTCACAGAAAGAACCATTTCTGGGAAAGATGATAAACTGCTCTTCTGTGCAACTCAGGTAGAAAAATTTTGCTCATTCCAATAGAAGTGGGAAAAATACTATTACAATTATTCAAAGAAATTTAATTATATAAGGGGAAGTTAGACATTCTAATAAATGCTTAACCACATATTTTTCTCCTTTAACTTCTCTCAACACTTTGACTTCCATATATACCTTAGATTTATGATATAATTGTTGAGACAAATAAGGAAATATTCTTATCTGCACATAGCATTTTCCTCAACTAACAAATGCCTCTACAACAATTCCAGCTGAAACAACCAAAATTCCACAACTTATGATTGAATATCAATGTTACTCTTTTAAATATTTATTGTTAAATTATGTTTGAGCACTTACTATGTGTAAAAGTCCATGTAATTAAAGGGTGCAAACATATGGCTGGTGGGAATGCAAAACGGTACATCCACTTTGGAAGACAAGTTTGGTGGTTTCTCATCAAAGCTAAACATACTCTTTCATATGATCCTATAATTTCCTTCTTTGATAAAAAACCAAAGGAGCTAAAAACTTATCTTTACACAAAAACTTGCACATGAATGTCAATAGTAGAGTCATCTATAATTTCCAAAACTTGAAGCTACCAAGATATCCTTCATTAGGTGAACGGATAAATATCTGAAGCTCATCCAGGCAACAGAATATTATTCAGTGCTAAAAATAACTGAGTTGTCAAGCCAGGAAAAGACAAGGAGAAACCTTAAATGCATATTATTAAGTGAAAAAAGGCAATCTAAGAAAGTTACTATACTGTAGGATTCCAATTACATAGCATTCTGGAAAAAGCAAAACTATGGGCAAGATAAAGATCAGTGATTTCCAGGGGTGAGAAGAAAATAGTTGGAGGGAGAGATGAATAAGCAGAACACAGGGGATTTTTAGGGTAGTGAAGATACTGTAAATGATATTATAATAATGAAAATATGTCATAATTTTTTGCAAGCACAGTGAATGTACAATACCAAGAGTGAGCCCTTATGGACTTTGGGTGATTGTGACATGTTGACATAAGTTTATCCTTGATTTTTTAAAAAAATGTACCAATAGATACATGTATCTGTATAACTGAAAATAAATAAGTTTTAAAAAAGAAAAAATATATATAAAAGTTCCAGTTGGTGAGTGATGTTAATAATGGGGAAAGTTAAGTTGTGTCGCAGCAGGGGATTAGGGGTACATGGGAAATATTAGCACTCTCCTTTACTGTAAACCTACAACGGCTCTGAAAAATGAAGTCCTACAAAAAAGAAAAAAAAATTAGACACACGAGAAAATTAGTTGAAGGGCTTTGGAAGTTTTACCCTGGAGAAGAAAAATTAACCTATCTTTGTAAAAGTAAGAGCTTTATGTAAATTAGGCAGCTTGGTTTTTCTTTATAGACCCTGAAGAGAGAAATGACAAGTCAGTAGACTTGTTTCCGTAATGTAGTGTTATCACGCTCACCTCACAAGTAAGTAGACTTCAACTTGATATAAAAAGATGTTTTAAGTTTTAAATCTACCAGCTACATGAGAGCAGTATCTATGTATGTCTTGTTCATCTTTATACGCTCAGTGCCTACAAGATGCCTGGTATGTGAAAAGTGCTCAGTGATTGAGGAGTCAGTAAGTTCCTTGTCTCTAGGATCAGAAGTATAGCTTATACAACCCCAAGCAGAGGTTGTACATTGGGTTGATATAGGATAGAGGAACTGTTTTCATATTTTTATTTTTTGCTTTCTTTTTAGTAGCTGAATCCTTTTTTTGTAAAAATTATTATGTAGAAATGCAACATGTAAAACAGACAAAATCAGAGAAACTTTGCTGTATTGGCTGGCAGGAACCTAGATCTGCAACTGCTAAACCATCCACTTTGTCCCTGTACCATCTCCACGAAACAAAACTTGTTAGGGGTTTTAAAATTCTGAGATTCTATGAACTCCCAATATCAGTTCCAGAGGAATATTACCTTTCTTCGTACATAAACTGAAATGATATTAACTTATTATCGATTTTGCTTTCATATCTAAAATTTTGTGATTAAATAAAATATTTAAAATACAATAAATGTGAGATATCAGATAAGAAGCAGAAAAGCAGAAAGGAGACAACATTTAATGAGTGCTTACAAAATGTCAGACTTCATACTAGGTTCATTATGTTAAATAGATTTAAGTTCAGGAAAAATTACTTCTCCATAGGCTGACAGAGAAGACTTCACAGAGGAGGAAAAATTTGAATTAAACCTAGAAAGGCTTAACCTAGATAAGAAAAAAGAAAGAATGGTCCAGGAAGGAAGCTTAATTTTCTTTGATTTTTAGACATAGATATATGTCTATCTCATAGACATAGAAAACAGAACTATAATAAAGTTACTTTGTGAAGAAATTCCAAAAACTCCATGCCATTACATTATAAATATTTAGAATCATGCTATGAGTATCAAGAAAAAAAAAATTAACCCCAAATCCCTGATCACTAGCAATGGGGCAAATTGTTACCATGCATTCCTGATATGTTTCGTGAAGAACAACACATCTCTTAAACCATAACTTGAATCTAATCATGAGGAAATAGTTACAAACCCAAACTGAAAGATACTCAGCAACATAACTGACCTGTGCATTTCACAAGTGTCACAGACTGAAGTACTGTTCCAGATAGAAAGGGACTAAAAGGACATGACACCCAAATGAAACACAGATCTTGGGTTTTGCTTTGCTAAAATGATACTCTTAGACCAACTGGCAAAACCTGAATAAAGGCTGTATATTAAACAATTATGATAGTAAGTAAGTGAAGTCGCTCCGTCGTGTCCAACTCTTTGTGACCCCATGTACTGTATGTAGGCCACCAGGCTCCTGTGTCCATGGGATTCTCCAGGCAAGAATACTGGAGTGGGTGCCATTTCCTTCTCCAGGGGATCTTCCTAACCCAGGGATCGAACCTGGGTCTTCGGCATCACAGGCAGATGCTTTACTCTCTGAGCCACCAGGGAAGCCATGATATATCAATATTATTTGTCATTTGTCTAATTTTGATAATTGCATTTGAATTATGTAAGCAAATGTTTTTAGAATAGACACACTGAAGAATTTACGGATAAGGAGGAATCATGTCTGCATCCTACCCTCAAATGGTTTAGAAGAAAATTTACATACACACAGAAAAAGACATATAAAGTAAATGTGGTAAAATGTTATTATGTGGGAAAACTTGGGGAAATATATATAGGGACTCTTTCTACTATTCTTGCAGCTTTTCTGTAGGGTCTGAAATTATATCAAAATAAAAATGTTAAAAGAAGAAAGCAAGGAGAAAAGTAATATTTCTAAGAGGAAAATTAACATGCTATAGGAACAGTATGATTCATATCAAGAAAGAAAGTTCTTTGCTCAGGAAAATTATTTATATGCCTCTTGGTGTCAAATTTGTATTTCTCACGGGAGACTTTGGAAGAAAATGGTATAGTAGAGAGACAGCTGGATTATTCTGCAAAATGAAGCAAAAGAAATCTTACTAACTTTAGACAAACTGGGAGTGGGACTCAAGAATAAAGAGAAATCGGCAATAAGGAAGGAAAAACACAAGAAGTTTTAAATTGGGATAGCCATCAAGAAATTTCTAGAGAGGAAAGTAGCTGATGAAATTGTTGGACAGTAATGCCTAATACTAAATTTAATTTTATACCATGCTGCACTCTGATTTTCCTCACCATCCCAAATATTTAATAAAAATCTGCTACATATTTATAACACTTTCATTTAAAACACTTTGACTGAAATAGAAATGAGGTCATATACATGGGACATAGAGGTCTGAGAAGACAGCAACATTAGGAAGAGAAATGCAGAGAAGAGATTGAAAATTCAGTGGATTTTCAAAATTACAAAAAAAGGTAACCAGAACTATATAAAACTTGCAAAATCCTTGAGTTGGTGGGAAGGGAACCTTGTGACTATAGGAGATTCCGATCACTCCTTTTAAGTATTAAAGGATAAGTTGACCCAGGAAGGTTAGAGAACCTGGGAATGTAAGACGGCACATAGTTTTGTTACTCTGGCATAAATAAATATTAAATAATATGATCAATTAAAAAGTTATTTTTTTCTACTAAGGTATGATCACATAATTGCGCTTCAGGGAATCTATTAATATCTACGGTAACCTGCCTCTAAAATGGCTTCCAGTGAGTTTCATCTTCTGACGTTGATGTCTTCCCACATTAAAAGGAGTGATTTATGTAATAAATGAGATACTGAAGAAATTATGGAGCGTGACTTCTGAGGTTAGGTCATAGAAAACATTGTGGCTTCTGCCGTACTTCCTCTTAGGTCACTTGTCCTGACTAAGCCAGCTTTCACATTGTGAAGGCACTCAAGTGGCCCATGAAAGTCCCACTAATGAAGAACTAAGGCCTTTTGTCAACAGCCAAGATCAACTTGCCGGTGATGAGAGTGAGTCACCTTGGAAGCAAATGCACCAGCCCTAGTCAAGCCTTCAGATTACTGCAGCTCCAGCTGACAACCTAACTATAATCATTTAGAGACCTTGAGACAAAACCAGCCAGCTAAGTTGCTCCCAAACCCCTAACCACAAAAGCTATGAGAGAGACAGTAAATATTTTTAACTATTTTAATGCATCAAATTTGGGGATAATATGCTATGCAGCAAAAGATAATTAATACATTCTCCTAAAGTGATCATCAGGAAGGTTATGACATTCATTGTGAGTAGGTTCAGCACAGTGTTATTCATAAAAGACAAAAATTGAAATAGCCTAAGTGTCTAACCTAAATAGAAATGATTTTTAATGAATTTTTTATATAGCAATATCATAATTAAAGTGAAAACTTACTAGATTTTTTCTATTGAGACACTGTATACTTTGTAGACATTAAAATTAATATTTTGAAAAAATAATATTCTTGAAGAATATTAAATAACAGTCATAATGTACTGTTAAGTGAAATAAGTAGCATATAAAACTATATATATTTAGTATTATCACACATTTTGTAAATATATTTTTATTCACCTGCAAAATATACTTATAATTACACATATATTATAAAATGGAAGTCGGATATATACATATGTAAAAGAGAAACACTGATACCCAATACAACAAATGTTAACTGTAGTTATCTTTGGATGGGGTAGGAACTATTTTGGTAATTGCCTTCTTTAATTTTTCTGTGTGTGTGTGCGTGTGTGTGTGTGCTCTGTCATGTCCAACTCTGCGATCCCCTGGACTATAGCCCTCCAAGCTCCTCTGTCCATGGGATTTCCCAGGCAAGAACACTGGAATGGCTTGCCATTTCCTTCTCCAGAAGACTTCCAAACCCAGAGATTGAACTTGCGTCACTTGCGTCTTCCGCATTGGCAGGCAGATTCTTTACCACTGTGCCACCTGTTACACTAAATGTATGCATTACTTTTATCATCTTACTTTCTAAAAATAATAAGAGAAAGTTTGCCACAGCACGAAACACGGGAACAAAGAGTGGTCTAAAATAGTGCCTACTCATAGAACTTGATTACTGGGAAAGCCACCTAGTTCAACATCCTCATTTTACAGATGAAAGAATAGAGACATAGGAGAATTGGGTGATTACCTTGAAGTTCACCTAGTTGGTAATGGCAAAACTTGAAGGGACACTCAAGTCTCCCAGTTTCTGATCCAATATTTTCTTTACTATCCTATGTTACTGCCAGGAAATCAAAGACAATGGCACCACATGACCTCAGATAGGAAGAGGGCAAACTTGAGAAAAATGGTCAAAGTAAAATTAATGGCCAAACAACCCTGAGCAGACATCATGGCAAAAGGAAAACTATGTTCTAGGAAATTAGGCACCATGTCCACTACTCAAATAAATCAATATTTAAGGACTTTTATAGAGCCACCACTTTTATAGTAAACCTTAGTTAGAAAGGATGGCAGTCTAGACCCAGTAGGGCTTTGACCTGAACTGACCCATAGCTAACCTATTTATAGGGAAAGTTAAAGGGTAAATGCTATTTCATCACCTGATGAGCGGGAACTTCACTTAATGCAGTTGCCTGAGCCATTCTTACCACATCAGAGCAACTTGTATATACTTCCTCTCTCTACCTCCTTACTTATGCTGCCATACAGAACAGTATACTGGTCGCTAGCCACAGCACAGATATTTATAAGTCCTTTGGAAGGATCTAAACGGAGAATGAAAGAGCCTCTCATATGAAGGAAAAAAATCAACAGCTAGTTCTAACTCGTTAGTAATTTGGGCTTTATTTGTGTTTGGGGGAAATAGAGAGTTTGAGAAAACTCATAGAAACTATAAAAACTTTCTGAAAACATTGAGAGAATTATTAAGTTTGTATGTGCTCTGTTGCTTCCAGCTCTAAAAAAAATTATCCAGAAATAAGCAGACAAAACCACCTACATTTCTTCTATATGACTGGTGTCTCTTGCATGGCAAAATGTTTAATCATCAGAAATAACAGAACTTCCACATGAAAACTTTTCAGATCTCTTATACATCATCATGAGGAATTAATATTAAAATTTACATGTAGCTACAGAATTTCCAAAGAATTCTCAATCTCTGGCTCATGATTAAGTGTGGGATGAGTGGTTTTTCTGAGGAAATATGAAGCGACATGTAATTACTTGAGAAATCTCAAAAGAATCAGGTCATCAGTAAGAACTATTGCTTGGCTATTTAATCCTAATATGACTCTTGTTCCGGTGTTGAATAAAAACATAACTAATCTACTTCTATTTCAGGAAGAGTATTTCTTCATCCAGGAGCCAACTAATGAAAAGACTGTTGCTTCAAGTGAATAGGAATGTTTCCAGAGATTTTTGAGTAAAGGATAAGAGTGATCCTAAAGGAAAAGAGAAATTTGGTTGTCAAATCACCTGCTTGGTGAGTTTCTACTAGCTTAGGAAAAGAGACTGAGAAAATTCCTATACGATTTGTCAAGGATTTCATGGGTGGCAAAACACCAGTAATCTCACAGTATCTGCCCCCAAGTTAATACAAAAATGGGAGATGACCTCGTAGATCACTGAGCACATGACCAATTAGCACACAAGTGGGCCTTCTTTCTAATAAATCTGTGTGTGTGTATTTTGTATATACAGTCATAAATAAATTATTAAAGCTCACTTGAAAAGTTTATTTCATCCCTATTTATTTTTTCACTCTATGAAAAAATATACATATGTTTAAAATTTTTTAAAAATCATATTTTCAAAACATGTTTATACCACCTGGCATTCTCTGCCCAGTTGTAGAATTAAGTGACCATATTTTTGAGGCTTTCCTGGTGGCTCAGTGGTAAAAAAAAAAAATCTACCTGTTAATGCAGCAGAGACTGTTTCAATCCCTGAGTCAGGAAGATAGTCTGGAGAAGGACATGGTAATCCACTCCAGTATTCTTGCCTGGGAAGTCCTAGAGACAGAGAAGCTTGGTGGGCTACAATCTATGGGGTCGCAAAAAAAGTCGGACACAACTTAGCAACTAAACAACAACTTTTTGCTAACGTTCCTTCCAAGGGGGTGGATAAGCCTTAGACTGGGGAATCGGAGGATCTCAGATACCTGAGGTTGCTTTTATATATATATACAGAAATATCAGCTGTGCCTCCAGGAACCAGAGACGTGGCCCACCCTGCTCTACCCTGGAGCCTCCAACAGAGCTTTCTTGGTTTGACAATGCTCTGATGTCCAGCAGCAACCATACATGAGTCAGTTTCCAAAATCTTACTTGGCTGAACAGGCAGAAAAGGCAGACAGAGCTCAGATCATTCCAACCCCACCTTGGCCCAACAAAGACTTGTTTGAGGTGTATACAATTGAGAAACCTCTTCTTGATGTCTTTTAAGGGAAGATTTTTGTCTGTATGATGTGGTTGAGGTGTGGTCTTGCCTTAAGGTAGAAACAAAATCTTGCAAAATCATCAGTTTGAGGTTTACAACAGTGCCAAGTCAGTTCTCTCTTTCAATGTTCTACATGTTTCATTGCTTCCTTCTGGACTGTGGTAGATAAGTTTACCACCCAGTTTCTAGATGCTGCTTGGAGATTATCTTTTTCCTTTACTACTATCCATCTTAGATTCTGACCTTGAGCCCCCTGTATGCAAATATCTTCTATATAAATCTGCACTGAGTGAGTTTCCTGATGGTCCAGTGGTCAGTCCTCAGGGCTTTCACTGCCAAGTGCCCAGATTCAGTCTCTAGCTGGAGAGCTAAGATCCTGCAAGCCACACAGTGTAGCCAAAACAAAAACAAAAATATAAACTTGCACGAACAGTCTCCTCCCACGTCAGTCACTTCTCTGGGGTATGCCTCTGCTTCTCCATTACCTTCATGTGCTGAGTTTTAAGTTGCTTTCCATCGGTTTCAACATTTTCCATCAAATTACTATGAGGTGCCTATCTGAATTACTGACCTAATACTTACTTAGGAAAGAGTATCTTATGTTTTTAAATTTTAATTCAAGAGTGTGAAAGGATGATAGTAAGTGTTCGTTCAAACTCCAAAGATCTTTCAAGAAGACCAAGTAAGAAAATGTATAAGCAATTAGATTATAAAGCAATAATAGAAAGAAGGCTTAGATATCATATATTATAATCATAAAAAGAAAGCTGAGATATTATATATTATAGTAAATATAATATCATAAAATATTACTAATATGCTGAGAAATTATGTATATTTGTCTGTACTGGCTGCATAAACCTGCTTCACATGTGGTCTGAAAGTCATCATCTTTCTTCACGCTGTTCTCTCTAGTTGGAATTTTCTCCCTTCCTAAATTTGCTTATATTCCAGCCAGCCTAAGTCCACCAAACCTCACATGTTCCAACGTTCAATGCCTGTGTGGCCTTGGACAAGTAACTTGAGCAAGAAACATTTATTCATGATCTTCTAGGCTGTATATTAGAGTTCACAGTGAGAAATTGATATGCACCAGGTAATACTATAAGTGGCAGACTAGACTAGAACTCATATCTCCTGCCTTAGAGACCAGCCACCATTCACTGCCATATCCTGCTTTCTCTAAGTTTACATCAAGGAATTCAAAGATTACAGACAGACTCAACAGTTCTACACTATTTGTTAGGTTTTTATATCAAATGTATCCATAGTTTGCTCTCAGATTTTAGTGGGGATAGCAAAGATTTTTCCACTAAGGAAAAGCCTCAGATACTAAGCTGTTACAAGAAGCAAGTATTTTACATTTTAATAATCATATTACACATTAAATTATTATTTAAGTTCTACTTCATTAAAAAATTTTTCTAATTTCTTTATTTTTTCTGAATATAAAATTAATGTCTGTCTCCTTTAGATAATTACTTCTCTGTATTTCCAAACTTGTGTGATCAATATTTTTATATATGACTTGATACTTCCATAAGTGTAATACCTATTTCACTACATTCTTAACAGCAGTCAGTATCAGTATCAGTTCAGTTGCTCAGTTGTGTCCGACACTTTTTCACTCTCTTCTTTCACTTTCATCAGGAGGCTCTTTAGTTCTTCTGCACTTTCTGACAAAGGATGGTGTCATCTGCATATCTGAGGTTATTGGTATTTCTCCCAGCAACCTTGATTTCAGCTTGTGCTTCCTCCAGCCCAGCATTGCTCATGATCTACTCTGCATATAAGTTAAATAAGCAGGGTGACAATATACAGCCTTGATGTACTCCTTTCCCTATTTGAAACTAGTCTATTATTCCATGTCCACTTCTAACTGTTGCTACCTGACCTGCATACAGATTTCTCAAGAGGCAGATCAGGTGGTCTGGCATTCCCATCTCTTGAAGAATTTTCCAGACTTTCTTGTGGTCCACACAGTCAAAAGCTTCAGCATAGTCAATAAAGCAAAAATAGATGTTTTTCTGGAACTCTATAGCTTTTTCAATGATCCAACAGATCTTGGCAATTTAATCTCTGATATCTCTGTCTTTTCTAAATCCAACTTGAACATCTGGAAGTTCACAGTTCATATATTATTGAAGCCTGGCTTGGAGAATTTGGGCATTACTTTACTAGATTGTGAGATGAGTGCAATTGTGTGGTAGTTTGAGCATTCTTTGGCATTTCCTTTCTTTGGGATTGGAATGAAAACTGACCTTTTCCAGTCCAGACCTTTCCTCAGCCACTGCTGAGTTTTCCAAATTTGCTGGCATATTGAGTGCAGCACTTTCACAGCATCATCTTTTAGGATTTGAAATAGCTCAACTGGAATTCCATCACCTCCACTAGCTTTGTTCATAATGAGGCTTCCTAAGGCCTTGACTTCACATTGCAGGATGTCTGGCTCTAGGCTGGTGATCACACCATCGTGGTTATCTGGTTCATGATCTTTTTTATATAGTTCTTTCTATTCTTTCCACTTCTTAATATATTCTGCTTCTATCAGGTCTATACCATTTCTGTCATTTATTGTGCCCATCTTTGCATGAAAAGTTCCCTTGGTATCTCTAATTTTCGTGAAGAGATCCCTAGTTTTTCCAATTCTATTTTCCTCTATTTTTTTGCACTGATCACTGAGGAAGGCTTTCTTGTCTCTCCTTGCTATTCTCTGGAACTCTGCATTCAAATAGGTGTATCTTTCCATTTCTCCCTTGCCTTTCACTTCTCTTCTCTTCAAAGCTATTTTTGTAAGGCCTCCTCAGACAACCATTTTGCCTTTTTGCATTTCTTTTCCTTGGGGATGGTCTTGATCCCTGTCTTCTGTACAGTGTCATGAACCTCCATCTGAAATGCTGGGCTAGATGAAGCACAAGCTGAAACCAAGATTGCTGGGAGAAATATCAATAACCTCAGATATGCAGATGACACCACCCTTATAGCAGAAAGCAAAGAGGAACTAAAGAGCCTCTTGGTGAAAGTGAAAGAGGAGTGTGAAAAAGCGACTTAAAACTCAACATTTAAAAAAATGAAGATCATGGCATCTGGTCTCATCACTTCATGGCAAATAGATGAGGAAACAATGGAAACAGTGTCAGACTTCATTTTGGGGGGCTCTGAAATCACTGAAGATGGTGATTGCAGCCATGAAGACACTTACTCCTTGGAAGAAAAGTTATGACCAACCTGGACAGCATATTCAAAAGCAGAGACATTACTTTGCCAACAAAGGTCCATCTAGTCAAGGCTATGGTTTTTCCAGTGGTCATGTACGGGTGTGAGAGTTGAACTGTGAAGAAAGCTGAGCACCAAAGAATTGATGCTTTTGAACTGTGGTGTTGGAGAAGACTCTAGAGAGTCCCTTGGACTGCAAGAAGATCCAACCAGTCCATCCTAAAGGAGATCAGTCCTGGGTGTTCATTGGAAGGACTGATGCTAAAGCTGAAACTCTAATACTCTGGCCACCTCATGCAAAGAGTTGACTCATTGGAAAACACCATGATGCTGAGAGGGATTGAGGGCAGGAGGAGAAGGGGACTACAGCAGATGAGATGTCTGGATGGCATCACTGACTGAATGTACATGAGTTTGGGTGAACTCTGGGAGTTGGTGATGGACAGGGAGGCCTGGCATGCTGCGATTCATGGGGTTGCAAAGAGCTGAGAAACTGAACTGAACTTATTGTGATCAAAACATTATGGTACTAGCACCAAAAAAAAAAAAAAAGAAAGAAAGAAAAAGGACACATAGATCAGTGGAAAAGAATAGAAATAAGCCCATAGGTATGTGGTCAATTAAACCTATGACAAAAGTGGCAATAATATACAATAGAGAAAAGAGAACTTCTTTAATAAGTGGTGTTGGGATGCCACTGGAAAGTTACATGCACAGGAATCAACTTGGATTACTTTCTCATAACACATACAAAAATAAACTCAAAAGATTAAAGACTTACATGTAAAACCTGAAACCATGAAATGTCTAGAGGAAATTATGGGCACTGATTGGTCTAAGCAATATTTTTTTGGATATATCTCCTCAGGCAAGGGCAATAAAAGCAAAAATAAATGGGACTATATCAAATTAAACATCTTTTTATAGGGAAGGAAACCATCAAATAATGAAAAGATAGCCTACTGAATGAAAGAAATTTGCAAACAATATATCAGATACGGTATTAATATCCAGAATACACAAAGAATCCACATAAATCAACATCAAAAACTCCAAATAATCCAACTGAAAAATGAGCACAGTATCTGAATACAGAAATTTTTAGAGAAGACATATACACAGCCAATACACACATGAAAAGTTGTTCAGCATCACTATTCACCTGGGAAATGCTCATCAACACCCAATAAGACATTGTCTCACACATTTCAGAATGGCAGTCACCAAAAAGACAACAAATAATAGGCAAGGGTGAGAATGTGGACTAAAGTGAACCCTCATTCACTGTTAAGGCTAAGTCACTTCAGTCGTGTCCAACTCTGTGCGACCCCATAAAGGGCAGCCCACCAGGCTCCCCCGGCCCTGGGATTCCCCAGGCAAGAACACTGGAGTGGGTTGCTATTTCCTTCTCCAATGCATTCACTGTTAAGGGGACTGTAAATTGGTGTACCTACTGTGTAAAACAGTATGGAGGATCCACAGGAAAGTAAAAATAGAACTACTATACGATTCAGCAATTTCACTTCTGATTATTTATTTGAGGAAAGTGAAAACACTAATTTGAAAAGATATATGCACCCCAATGTCTATTGTAGCATATTTATAATAGTTAAAATATGGAAGCAACCTGAATGCTCATTGCTAGATGAATGGATAAAGAAGATGTGGCATATATATATATACATATATATATATATATATTTATAAATGGAATATTGAAGTGAAGTTAAGTCGCTTGGTCATGTCTGACTTTTTGCCACCCCATGGACTGTAGCCTACCAAGCTCCTCTGTCCATGGGATTTTCCAGGCAATAGTACTGGAGTGGATTACCATTGCCTTCTCCAGGGGATCATCCTGACCCAGGGATTGAACTCGGGTCTCCTGCATTGTAGACAGACGCTTTACTGTCTGAGCCACCAGGGAAGTCCTAAATAGTATTAGTCACTCAGTCATGCCCGACTCTTTGCGACCCCATGGACTGCAGCCCGCCACGCTCCTCTGTCCATGAGATTTTCCAGGCCAAAGACACTAGAGTGGACTGCCATTTCCTTCTCCAGGGGATCTTCCCAACTCAGGGATCAAACCTGGGTCATCTGCACTGCAGGCAGATTCTTTACCGAATGAGCTATAAGGGATGCCCAATGGAATATTACTCAACCATAAAACTTGAAATCTTGCTATTTGCAACAATATAAATAGCTCTAGACAGCATTATGCTAAGTGAAATAAACCAGACCAAAAAACAAACAAACAAACAAAAACAAATACAATATAACCACTTATTTGTAGAATCTAGAAAACAAAACAAACAAAAACAAAACAGACCCATAGATATAGAGAACAAGTGAGTGATTACCAGAGAGAAGAGGGGTGAGAGTTGAATGAAATAGGTGAAAAGGACTAAGAGATGCAGACTACTAGTTAGAAAATAAATAAGCCATAGGATATAATATACCAGATAAGAAATACAGTTAATAATGTAATCATTTTATATGGGGATAGATGATAACTAGGTTGATGCTAATTGTGTAATGTATGCAAATGTGAAATCACTATGTAATACACCTGAAACTAATATAATATTGTAAATCAATGATATTTCAATTTTTAAAAACAGAGGAATTAAGTTAGTTAAAAGTGAAAGGAAGGAAGGAAGTCACTGCCACATGGAAGCTTAATGTCTGCTCACACTAGATGCAACTCCTCACATGGAATCAATGCCCTGGATTAGATAGTCACTTAGATTAGAGGCAGGAAATGCCACATGAGTTTTCAGCTCTAGAATTTTTTAGTTAACCAGCAAAGAACACAGCATTCAGTTAGTGTCTAAATTCACAGGAAAGCCAAAGATATAGCTATAATGTCATGGATCTGAAGCCTTTTGATGGAGGTATTTACCAAAACTCTCCCTCAAAGGCACATTTAATGAGATCCAGCACTCCAATGTTCTTGCCTGGAGAACCCCAGGGACAGAAGAGCCTGGTGGGCTGCTGTCTCTGGGGTCACACAGAGTCGGACACGACTGAAGCGACTTAGCAGCAGCAGCATGAAATCAAGATGCCATTTCAAAGGAGAACTAGCAATGATGGGAGCCTAGTGACATTTAAAGAACATGGAGACTGATAGCTAATAAGAAAGCAGTTTGGAGGAGATGACGAGAAATGGAGCCAGGAGACAGTTCTGAGTGGAAAAGCAGGTGGACATAGAGCTTTTTTATCTGGCTCTTGGGAGGCTGGGCATGTTAAAAAAGGGCAGCTGGTGGAATAAACATTAGCCCAAGAGATCAGGCATCCACAAAAGCAAGGAGCAGTTCCAGATGCTAACTCATAGTCTTCATAGAGTTAAGGACACTCTGTTTTCTTTTTCTAAGCAGTCCAAACCTATTAATCTGGAATCCTGGAACAAAGGGCAAGGAAATATTTCTAGTGTCAAATTACAATCTAAAGAAGAA